>JARHVA010002675.1:715000-1315000 GCA_037957365.1 Torreya grandis
GGATAAAACTAACCCTTCCACATCAAGTGGTGAGGATAATATTCTTCATAAAAGTCCTCCACCTAATACCAATAATTTAAAAACCAACATGCCCACAAAAAATTCATACATTCAATCTCTTGGACTAGGGCACACAATGTAAACCCTATATCTAGTGTTGCATATAGTGATTCCATTTGTTAGTACGAGATTAGAAAGGATATTTCACAAGTATTTTGGTTTATGTTATATGTGATAAAAATGTATATAATTTTTTGTATATTTTAACCATTCATGTAAGTCAAATAGACAAATGGAAGGTTAAACATTTACCTTAGCTTGAATAGAAAAGAAAATAAATAGATAGGAATTTGAAGAGCCATGTCAACTATATATATATACAACATATATAAAAGGATAGGTTAGCTTTAAAGATTAGTTATAAGTCTATATAAGTATTTTATATTATTTATTATAGTTATATACATTTTATGTATGTCATTTTTGTGAAATAATACATGGCCATCCACTCATTGTAATTTCATATGATTAAGAGTTATGAAGTTTTTGACTTTCATATGATTTCAAGTTGAATATGGTAATTCATGCACAGTAAAATATTTTATAATTTTTTAAAATGAGATACCAAAAGGAATGAATATTACATTTCAAGTAATCACCTAATGAACAAGTATGAACAATTAAACATCTTGTGAGTCCCATCGTGACTTTTAGACTACAAAAATAACATGTCTTGATGAGTAAATATATGGACTATTGCTAAAAATGGCTCCATTTCATATATGAATTTTTTTAAGATGGTTTCAATGTCAAAAGGACCTTGAGATATGGAGAGAATTAAGGATATATGAGTTCATAGAGGAAGAATTTATTAGGTTAGGAATGCATGCTCAAAAATAATCTCTACTCATATATATGGGGATATTTAGGAAATATTCTAGTACAAGTTGACCAAGATATTAACAAGGTTATCAAGGTTAGAAGAAGTTACTAATTTATATCCCATAGAATGGATCAATTTATTTATAATGAGGAGGAGATGGAATAATTTTGGAACCTAGACACTAATTGGACATGTGCAATTGGTCATTGGGTGAAAAATACCATTGAGATATATGTTTCTAAATTTGTTGTGCAGGGGTATGTTGTGTTGAGACTACATATTATTTATTTTTAATATGAATAAGAGGGAAACTCTTAAAGTGAATTCTAATTTTATTGAATATGTTAAGTGTGTAAAAGGCCATGGTGTTGATTCCAATTGAGATGTAGTCATATAGGGTAGGATTGGGATGAAAATAGGGGGAAGATGAATAAGGGTTTATGAATTGAGGAAAATAGAATAGATGAACCACAAAGGGAAAACTAAACTAATGGATAAAAAGAAAGTATAAGATGCCAAGAATTTTATGGGGCTTTAATAGGAACTATAACAACACAAAACATGGAATAATCAAAACCCTGTGGAAGATGAAAGGATAAATATCTATGAATATGAATAGTAGAGAAACTATATAAGGAATGGGAATATGTAGATCTCAACCAAAATATACCTGAGTCCAAAGCTCTAAGGGAGCTAAAGGATACTGAGGAGATCTAAGAGATAGATAAGAGAAAAGAAACTAACCCAGGATGGGAATAGGATCGAGAACAAAGAGTCTATGTAGAAGACATCGAAGAGAAGATAGAGTATCTTAACAATATATATAGTGTAGCTACAACATCGATGTATTTATGTTGTGTGAGAAGGTTAGTATTTTCACAATGTAATATTTGAAGGATAGTTCATGCTAAGTTCATGGGTGTTTATGATTAACACCCCAGGGTTAAGTTCATTAATTCATTGGGAAACACCCCCTACACCAATAGTAATTGAAAAATTCAAAAATTCAAAATAATTTAAGGAGATTCTAGTGATCAAGAAGTGGTTTGAATACATCATAGTGTAGTACCTAATTTTATTACACAAAACATACATGTAATTATCATAATAAGTTTTCATGTAGTAGTGCAATCACTATAAAACTAAAGGTAAGTAATTCATCTCCTTCAAACTTTGTTATTAATCTAAGCTCAGAGGAGTGAAGAGTAAATATTAAACCAACCTTATTTTACATCATGAAAATATATTCTAAATAGGTGTGGATATTGTTTAAATAAATTTCATTTTTTTATCTTGGCCTCATGGACCTAATTAAGATAAGTGAAGAGTGAATTTAATTAATTCTAAACCTTATTCATTATATTATTTGGGACCTTAATTTGGGATTCTAATTCCAATCTTATGACTTTATTATTCATTCCCTTGACCACTTTCTCTATGATTTGATTAGTATACCTTACTACCAATTCAAGGTCTTCTTGGAACTCTTCATCACTACTAAAATAATCTAAGGAATTGGACACACTTTTAGTTCATCTCTTCTTCTTTTTGGGTAGAGAGAGCAACTCATCTTCTCTTTTAGAAAGTGTAAGATTTCCATCATGATTCAATTTTATTTTTATTGTCCTCTTCAATTTTATTTTAGATTATTAAAATTTAAATATTATTTTAGGTTCATCTTGAATAATCATATCTAACCTTTTAGATTTTCACCAAGTGCATACTTTGAATCCAATCATCTTAAGAATCTTTTCCTTTCTCAGTTACTACTATGGGTGTAGGAGATGGAGGCAAAGCTTGGGAAATGGATGGAGTGGGAGTGATCATATAATAAATTATGATCATTAGTGGTAAAGTAACATAGACAATGGGAAATTATGAATTGAAAATGAGTGGTTTTAGACACATCAACTGTTGGAGCCTATTCACCAATTTGCATCAACAAGAAAGAAGAAAAAACATGATGGATGGTGTATTGAGTGTGGATAAGTAGGGAACCATTGCAATGAGTATCTTAAAATAAAAAGATACTTATACAAGACATATTTCACATGGGATCATGCCACCTCTAATTTCTATATTTTATAATAGTATTTACATCATCTATAGAGTGTATGTTGTATTTTATGCAAATTCCCTAATCACTATGGAGAAAGTTATAAGGCTCTATAGGATCTCAAAGATAATATTATTGAAAATGTTTTGATGATCACTATGAAAATACATCTTATAACAAAAACCTAAGGTAGTAGTTATAGAAACTAAGATGTTGGAACAAGGAGGATAGGTTCCACCAATACTTTAGCCTCAACCCAAATAGGCCTTGTATGAAATCAAAATTGCATGATGTACATGACTTAATCTTAGATCAGATAAGATAGAGTACACCTACACTTTCAATTGGGTATACACTTGTTAAGTAGGAGTATGACCAATATGGGGATCCACTAGACTTGATTATGGGATCACTTATATCATTTTCCATAACATAACATGTTAGGAAGGGTTCCAAAGCCTAAATTCTAACACAATCACAAAAAAACCCTAGAAGAGTCCTATGATTTGATATTTCACTTATGCTAACAAAAAAGAGAGTAAAATATTCTAATAACAAGAAAATTAAATTAATCTAGTGCACACCAAAGCTAGTGGAATAATGTGAGGGGTTAGATGCAAAGAAATCAACTATGTATAGGGAACTTAAAATAAAGTAAGTATGCATAACACCCTAATACATAAGATATGAAGAGTAATTTTATTTGAGCCAAAATTTATGCTACTTCTATTTACTAAAAGAGAGGAGAATAAAGTTATAATATAATTACCTAAAGGTGAACCCATCATGATTCAATCTCTCCCTTGGCCAATGGGGCTTCACAAGAGGTTCTTGTGGTTCATAAGGATCACTTTGCTAGGCCAAAACATCCAATACCTATCCATAAGAGTAGATTCTCTAAAATAAGAAACCTAAGCTAAAATTCCTCAAATAAAATGGTGGAAGAGTAGATTGTGAAGAATCACGAGTAAATAATAACTCTTGATTGCATCTTTTAGAAAATTACCAAAATGATCTTGTATATATAGTAATATCTTACCCTAAAATCATCTATAAATGTTGGTTATTCTAGGTTGACCTAGTTGACCTAGCACATTTTAGAGTTAATGCCTAAAGTTTGTGATAGGTCATCTGAAAGGCTAACAAACCTAAAGAGCTAAAGTGACCCTAAACTGTACTAGGTCAACTAGGTTGACCTATTTCATTAAGTAGGACAAAAGGGTACCAAGCAAGGAGAAGAAGGATAAAAAGAGAAAAAGACTAGAGGAATATACAAGGGAGGAGAAATAGCTTAGGTAAAGGTTTTAGGATATGAATGGATTAGAAATAATGTGGCAATAAGGGACAATAATCTTGAAAATCACCAAAGGTATGGCCACCTCTTTCTTGGTGCACCCCTTAGGGTGTGCACTCAGAGAGATTGATTCACAATGGGTTCCTACAAGATGTAAAACATCAGTGTTTGATAAAAGTTAAAATATTATGTATATACATATGCCCCACTCAAATCTCATCACATCACTAAGGTGTAATAGGGGATAGTGATATGAGAAAGAACATAAGGACACACATAATGCTAATGTTAAAAAATGTTGAAATATTTTAAAAAGCATAAAGTAATTGAAAGTAAATGATAAAAAAGTAAATTAACTAAAAATTAACACTAATGCATACCTTGACTTACCTTTATTATGGGATGATTTTCAGTTGTGTTTTTAGTTTTGATTGTTTAGGGCCTAGAGACTACTTTCAAAAAACCCAAAAATACAAAACTAAGGAGAAAAAAAAACAAACATAAGAAAATCCAAGATAATTTGTGCTATGTAGATAAGACATACTTGAGAATTTGGCAAGCTAGGTGACAAGTACTATGTTAGATTAAATGACCAAGTCAAAAAAGCAAGAGTAAATCAGGTAACCTAAAAGCCAAGGCTACTAAATACCAAAAAACTTAGATTAGCTATCTTAAAGTAAGAAAGGAAAACTCACCAAATAGAACCAAGGATACATGTCAAACAAGATGGTAAAATAAAATGAAAATGGTAAAAAGACTAACTATAAAGATAAAATGGTAAAACAACATTGATGAGTGAGTAGTAACAATCCACATCTCAATCATCAATGGAAAAAGGATGCATAAAAGGGAAAACAAAATTGTTGAGTGAGAAGTAACAAACCACATCTCAATCAATAATATAAAAAGGGTACAAACGTAGGTGTTCATAACAATAGGACAAAGAAACTATGATAAATGGAAAAAGGAAAGTAAAGTAAGTCTAGTACATTTAAAATGAAGTGAAGAATATGATCCAAAGTTTCTCAAACATGTTGTTTCAATCCAAGGATAGATAGAAACAAAGTAGTGCAAGCATGTTTTTAAAAAATGAAGAAGAAAGGATTATAAGAAGAGGGAAAACAAATTTGGAATCATAATTTGTCTATCAAGGGGGGAGATGAAATGGGTGGAAGGAAGAATGAATTAAAAAAAAAGGTAGAGAAACTCTTTATCAAAGTTAAGACACTCAAATTTGGTTTTTCAAAATAAGAGGACTGTCAACTTTAGGGATTTTGAAGAACTTCTCTTAGCTATATAAGTCTTAGGTCAACAAATGGAGTGCATAAATCATCCCATGAAGGTGATATGCATGAAAATTAAAATGGACCTTCCTCCCCATGATGTGTTCCCCATTCTTTAGGACCCCTTATAGAGCCATCAGTCTATTACAAAGATTGGGTACTTGCATGAGAAATTAGGTACCACCATAGATTTATTTTTGAATTCCCCTATTCTAATCTACTAGCCTACCACACCCCAAAGGACTTCAACTCTATGTGAAGCTAACTGTGGAGTTTGAGCTTTGATTGAAGATAAGAGATGTGCTTGTAATCATGTATTTTGGTGTGAATTTGACTTTTGAGATTTGTATGTTTCCTTTTAGATATCATTTCCTTTTCTTTTAAATGATTTGGATTTTAACTTTATTTTGATGGTTTTTTATATATTCCTCCTCCATATGGATTTGAAAGACCAAACATGAGTGCTAAAGATGAATTTCATTTGAAAATTTTGGGACAAGGTTGCTAAGAGAAATAACATCAAAGAGCATGGGGTCTAAGAGTCTTGTAAATCTAGGTGAAATAAATGTGTTATCTTGACTTTGACTTTATTTTATCTAATGAGGAGATTAGAGAAAGGGAAAATCAAGAGGAATGACACATAGAACAATTTGAATTGCTTTAAATTGTAAAAAAATGTGACAAAGGGAAAAAAGGAGGGATATAATGATAATAAAGTGTGATTACTTATCATAAGAAAGAGGGAAATGGAGGAAAACATGCTAACATAGATTATTTTGTAGATTCCATCTATCAAAAGAAGCAAAAGCTAAAGCTGAGAATAAGGATCAAGAATAAGAAAAGAATGGTAATTTTATGAGAAGGTCCAGGTCCTATCCATAGTATTACAAAGCAACACATAAAAGAGAAAACCCATGAGGGTGCTAATAAGTAAGAGAAAATCAAAAGTGAGGGAACCTTTGTATAAAGCACCTCACAAAGAAAAACCCAAAGGATGCAAAAATAACATTGGCAAGTAGCAACAAGAGAAGGAAAATAAGTAAAGTATGGTGGTTTTGTGAGGGACATTAGGTCATATCCATGGTCTTATGAAGAAACTCACAAAATAAATTCTCAAGGGGCATCAAAACAAAATTGGTAAACAAAAAGAGAATGAAAAATAAGATAATGAAGAGTATGGTATATCAAGAAACCAAAAGACCAAAAAGGAAAGACTAAAGGTTTGTGAACAAGAGGGAACTGTTGTAGAGGGAGAGACCCATTCTTAAGTAACCTAAAAAAATTATTAGATAGATATAGATAGAAATCATGATAAAAAGGAAATGATTAGGCAAAGTATTTTTTTAGGAATTGAGCATTGGTGGGTTCCTTGAAAATATGGCCTTCATTAGTTTGAAGGTAGTAAGTACTTGGACCAAGGATATATTTAACTAAGTATGGGCCCCACAATTTTTGGGTGTATTTACCTTCTTTGTCATGGATGTCATATACTTTAAGGACAAGATCACCAACATTAAATGTGCAAACTTTAACATGTTTGTTATGTTATCAGGCAAATCGAGCATTATATTGGTGGTTATGTTGTAAGGTAGATAGATGAATTTCATCAAGTAAATCAAGGGCATGAAGGTGATCCTCATGTAATTATTCATTAGGAATGATTCCATGAAGAGATATGCAAAGATAAGGAAGCTCAACTTCAAGAGTAAGAATCGATTCAAAACTATCGACTAGAGAAAATGGAGTTACTCTAGTGGTAGTATGAATGCTAGTCCAATAGGCCCAAAGTATGGGATAAAGATGAAGATGCCAATCTTTGTTGGTTTCATGAATTATTTTTTGGATAATTTTGTTAATAATTTTTTTAGTGGCCTTAGATTGACATTGAAATATGGATGATAAGGATTGGAAAACTTGGGATTGATCTTAAATTTGGTCCAAAGTTGTTTAACATGTTTATTTTTGAAATTACCACCATTTTTGGAAATTATGGTATGAGGAATGCCAAAATGGCAAATGATTTGGTTCAGAATGAATTTAGATATGGTAAGACTGGTGAAATTGATAAGGGGCATGGCTTCAACCCACTTAGTAAAGTACTTGGTAGCAGTGATAATAAAGACATGCCCATTTTAGGAGTGAGGAAGTTTACCAATGAGATTGAATCCACATGTGGAAAATGGCCATAGAAATTTGATAGTTTGAATTTTAGCTAGTGGTAAATGAATGAGATCATCATGAAGATGACAAGGATTACACTTTTTAGCATATTCAATAGCATCCTTTTCTAGATTAGGCCAATAGTAACCCATATGTAGGTATTTATAGGCTATAGTATGTTAACTATAGTGACCATCGCAAATTCCTCCATGTGATTGCTCAAGTAGAGGAGGGACCTCATATTACATGACATAATAGAGCAAGGTACCTTCAACATTATGATAATAAAGGATATGTTTAAATAAGTACTTGAAAGCTTATTTGTGAAGATGTGTCTTTTTACAAGAATCCAAGTTAGGAGGATAAGTTTGATGTTATAAGAATTAAATGATATCTTGATTCCATGGGCATTATCAGATGTTGATAGCCTTGATGTGGTAGATAAGTGAATCAAGAGGGTGGGTAGATGATAGAGATTTGATTATTTTTATGATAAAAGAATAGTCATAAAGAACTTGGTGTGGATGAAAAAGAGAAGCTAAAGAGGCAAGAGAATCAATAATGGAATTTTTATCTCTAGGAATAGGCTCAATTTTAAAAGAGATAAAATCATTGGCAAGAGTGATTACAATTTGATGATAGGTGATAAGGTTTTCACTTTTACATTGATAGGCACCAATAACTTGATAGAAAATGAGTTAAGAATCACCCAAATCATGAAGATATTGTATGTTTAAATCAAGAGTAGCTCTCATATCTAAGATAAAAACTTCATACTTTACTATATTTTTGGTGATATAAAATATAAAATGGAAAGGTAAAGGAATTATCTTGCTAAGAGGACTAGTGAGAATGCAACTTGCCCTAGCTCCTTGAAGGCATTTAGCACCATAAAAGTGAAGGCTCCAAGTATTTTCATGTAATTTAACATTAATTTTAGGCTCTTTGATAATTAACTTTGATTTAGTACCAGAGGAAGTGGAAGATTCATCAAGTTGATTAACTTCAAGATCGGTGATAAAGATATGAAAATAATCTTTAAGAGAAATTGTTTGATTAAGACCTTCAATGTAAAGGATATTATCATCTAGAAGGTTATCTTAAAGGGAAGAAGTGGCCAAAATAGGAGTTTCAATGAGTTGGTCAATAATGACTTGCCCTTTGAAAACTTTTTACATGGCGATGCGAAGATCAAATTCCATAAGTAAGACCATCCACTTGCCAATTCTATCTCCTGAAAGAAATGCTTTGGAAAATAAATGATAAATGGGATTGGAATGAATAATGACATAAGTGGTTTGGTAAATCATGTAGTTACAAAGCTTTTTAGATATGAAATAGATATTGAGGTAATCATGCTCAACTTTGGTATAACATGTTTCATAATCGATGAGGCTTTAACTAATATAGTAGATGACATACTCCTTGCATGTATCATCCTATTGGGAAATCATTACCCCTATTGATTTGGACATAGAAGAAGTATAGAGAATCAAAGGTATATCATTGGATGGAAGATGAAGAGTGGGTGGATGAAGCATTGACTCTTTCATATTGTCAAGTACTTTTTGACATGGATCCATACATTTCAAAACTATACTTTTCTTGAGAATGGAATTAACAGATTGAATTAGATAAGCCATCTCAAGAATGAATTATTTAATTTCCCCAAGATTTCCTAAACACATATGAATATTAATAATATAATGAGGAATAAGCATGTTGATAATAGCATTAATCTTAGCTGGATCAACATTAATGCCATGGAGAGAGACTAAGAATCCTAATAATTTACTAGATGTAACTTTGAAGACACATTTGAAATGATTAAGTCAGATTTTATATTTGATGAGATGGTCAAAGATGATGGCAAGATCATAAAGATGATTTGTATGGTGTTTGGATTTGGCAATAATATCATCCACATATGTTTTGACAATTTTAAGGATGAGGTCATGACATATTTGAGTCATTGCATGTTGGTAAGTGGAGCTAGCATTTTTGAGACTAAAGGGAATTTCAACATAACAATAGGTGCACAATTCGGTGGTGAAATTAGTCTTATGTTGGTCCTCAAGAGCTATATGAATATTATTGTATCCCAAAAATCCATCCATAAGAGATAACATTTCATATCCAGCCATATAATTGACAATGACATCTATTGAAGGCAAAGGAAAGTTGTCTTTAGTATAAACAAGATTAAGATTGTGGAAATCAATGCAAATACAAATGACCATAGTGACCTTTTTTTAAACAAGAATAATATTGGGGACCCATTTAGAATAATCCATAGGTTTAATAAATTTAGCATCAAGTAGTTTGATGATTTCTTTATGGCATAAGTTGGTAACTTCAGGAGGAAATTTGCATTTTTTCTAACATAGGTTTGGCATCAAGATAGATAATGATGTTATGGAACACTATGCTAGGGTCAATGTTAGGCATGTCTTAGTAAGACTAGGTGAATGCCTCTTGATAATCATAAAAAAAGGCTGAAATTATCATGTTCAGAGGGTCAAATTTCTTTGGAAACTATGATCGATCAAGGGCACGAGGGAGTACCATATTTGATATGAGTTTATATTCAATAAACATGGCATTAATATATTGAAAGTGGTATGGTGTATTGGGTAAGGATGAAATTGGATTATTTTTGAGATCAATGTTAGCAACAAAGTTGTTAAAGTGAGGAGTTTTAGTTTTAACATTTTCAAGTTTATGGTGTTGCTGGGGGAGTTGAGGTTCCTGGGCATAAGGTAATTCAAGAATAGTTTCATAACTAGGCAAAGTAGGAAGAGGACCACAATACTCAACATCTATGATCTCTATGGTAAATATTAGTT
This sequence comes from Torreya grandis, assembly GCA_037957365.1. Lineage (NCBI taxonomy): Eukaryota > Viridiplantae > Streptophyta > Pinopsida > Cupressales > Taxaceae > Torreya > Torreya grandis. The sequence goes on from JARHVA010002675.1 coordinate 725,523, forward strand.
CAATATTCATATGATCTCTATGGTAACCAAATAATTTGGTTACCATAGCAATCATATTTGGAATGTATTTGATGGACATTAGTTGCTTTGGCATCAAGTGTGATTTCAAGAGTAGAAGAAGTAGATGGAGTAGAAGAGGTAGATGGATTAGAAGAGGTTTCTTTGATGGGAGAAGGATTATATTCAATGGGAGGATCTGAAGGAGGTAATGAAGATGAAATTAATTCTAGAGGTTTGGAAGGTGTGATTTGATCTACCACCCAAGGAGAATTGATAAGAGGAGGATTAATAGGAAGCACATAAACCTTATGTTCTAAGTTATTATTTATAGAAATGATATGCACATATAGATTAAAATCATGAATTTGGGATAAGGTATTTTGATAATGTAAGACATCCAAGTCTCTAGATTGAGCTTGGACCATGATATAGTTGTCATCATATGTGGGAGAAATTGTGCATGATTGAGATTTAGGAGGATCTTCAGAAAGAAAAATCCCAAGATTACTAAATTTTCAAGGAGACATGGTGAGAGGATCTTGAAACAATTTAACCACTCCAAAATTATTGCAATTAAAAGCATCTTCAGGTAGAGATGGCTCTTGAGCATTCCATATAGGGGGGAAATCCATAATCTCATCCATGAGAGGAATAATATGATCCCTTGGAAAAAGAGAAGGAGGAAGCCATTTTAAAATATATGGAGGTAATTTGGTGTTATTTCAAGTATGTTGTAATTCATTGGGCTCATCATCTTTAAAATCCACAAGAGTGACTTGTAAATTAGGATTCATATTGATGAACTTAGGTAAAGGAGCATTATTAATTTTAAGGATCCTAAGAACATGATATTGTGATTTAGGATTAAGTAATTGGATAATCCATGGGTTGGGATTGGATTCATTCTTATAACATTTTCCATTATGTATAAATTTAATGCATTGACTATCAGAAGAAGCAATGGCCCTCATTTTATGAGTCCAAGTATGACAAGGGAGCATGTTATAAGATAAAGGAAGATCAAGAACCATGAGTTTGGTCTAAATGGTCTTAGGACCAATGATTAAGGGAAGCCATATACAACCAAGTGGATTTTAATTAGTCTTGTCAAAACCATGACAAGTAAGATGGGTTTGTTTAAGATGACCTTTGTTATAACCAAGTTGTTGTAGAAGCCACAAAGAGGTCACATAGAACCCTCATCAACTAGAACTTTTCAAATAAGGGTGGTATTAATGGCTAGTTTGATGAAGATATGCAAATCACCAGAATGAAAGAGTATTTCATCATTAATCATGTCCTCTTCAAGGAATTCAATGGAAATATTGGAAGAGAGACACATATATTTTATGGCATTAATGTTAGTTGAGAATCAATAGAAGGTGATTTTTCATCTAAAGAAGATGGATATTCAATCTCTTGGAGTTGTTTCATAAGGAATTTATGATGATAAGGTGAAGTGAGAAACAAGTCCATAAGAGGAATTTTAATTGGCATAGAGTTAAATTCTTCAAGAAAATTCTAATGATATTTAGAAGAAGAGCCACGAGGTTTAGAAGATAAATTAGACTTTGGAGGAATAGATATGGTTAGATGATCATATGGAGGAAGTTGTTCCTTAGGTGCTTCTAATTCAATATTGATGGTGGTAGTATATTTAAGCAATTGTTCCTCTAAATAAGGTTTTTTTGGCTTGGTAACAAGATCTTTGTGAGCTAGTTTTTGATGATAGTTGACCTTAGCTGTATTGACATATTAAGAGTTCTTAAAGTATTGGTCATAATCAACATCAATTACAAAAACATCCTTAGAAGTTGATTGATTATGAGAAGAATATTTTGTTTATTAGATGTAGAAGCTTTATAAGATTTTCATTTTTGAGAAGCATGAGTGTATTCTTGATAATGATTTTTGATCATGGTTTCATGGTCGAATGAATCACCAAGCATGTAAGAAATAACACATTTAGAAATCCCTCTATAAGATTCATGAGAATGCCCAATGTTAGCATGAAATCAATAAAAGATATTGGGATCATACCACTTAGGAGGAGCATTAGGATATATGAAAGGTTTATAGGGTGGTAAAAATTATCTCATTTGATGTACCGAAAAAGGTATATGAGGCGGTAAAAGAATATCATTTTTGGCAACTCCTGGTTTAGTTTGAGAAGTGTTACTAATGATAGCATTGGATGTTTTAAAATATCCTTTAAGAAGTTTATAATTAGTTTTGAATTGATTCATAAGAAAGTCTTGCCATTTATCTTGGTCAAGAGCTTCATTAATAGTTTGAGGAGCAAAGGTTTGAACCTTGTATTGAAGAGTGGGAGTTAAAGCGGTAATAAAGAATTTGAATAGGTTATCATCAGACATATTATCATTAGATTTATGAGCTAAGGATTTCTATCATTTAATAAATTCATGAGCCGATTCGTTAGGAGATTACTTATAATTTATGAAATGGCTAAGATAATTTTTAGGAAGATCATTTTGGTGAAACTTTTTAACTAAAGGATTGACCAAATCTTAAAGTTGCCAAATAGAATGTTTGGGTAATTCATTATACCATTATAATACAACACTAGTGAAAGTTTTAAATAAGAGTTTAGTAGTAGAATATGTATTAGTTTGGATCCACTCTTTGTAGAGATTACCAAAGGATTTAAGAAATGAGGCGGGGTCTTTAATCCCATCATATTTGATAGTTGGTGATATGTTACCAATGTCAATAGATACAATGAAGGGGGATAAAGTATCATTTTTAATGTTTTGAAGCATCTTGTTATTCATTATAGGTTGAGTAATAACATTACCTGAGGCATCTCTAAGAGGTGGAGGAATGTAGTTAGGATTAGCTTGAGGATGCATGATTGGAGGTTGATTAGCCACATTAATCAAGTGTTATTGAAGTTGCATCATTTGATTGGTATTAGAGTTTTTCATAATGTTCATTTGTTGAATTACTTGGGATAATAATTGGGTTGTATTAGGTGGTAGGTTGGTGTTATAAAGAATACTCCCCAAATTGGTGTTGGGGGGAGGATTATTAGAAGGGTTGTTTATGAGATTGTTAAATAAATTTATGTCAATCACTCCCACATTAGTTTGAATATTTTGAGATCTTTATTAGTATGTTTATAAAGGATTAGATCCATCAACTTCATCTTGAGGTGTTATCTGAACCATGATACAAGTTGTAGATGAAGGAGGAGAATAAATGCCCTAAGAGTGATGGTGTTCTTGGGAGGAAAAGAAAGGGAGAAATGAACATCCCATATAGGATCTAAATGGATTAAGACTATCCAAAAATATTTTGATATGAGACCTCATTTTGACCAAAGGGAAATGAAAATAATGAAAGTTAGAAGAGGTGAAGAATTAGGTTGATAAATAGGGAAAGCAGGAAATAAGACTAGGTCGACTAGGTTGAGTTAGTGTAAAAAAAAGGACCTACAGACTATACTGGGTCAACCAAGTCAACCTAGCATGATGAGCAAGGGTATAAAATAAGGTCTATGATAGTATAGGGTCAACTAGGTTAACCTAGTACAATTGATAAGGAAAAATAAAAGATTGATGACAAGATGGGAAATAGAACAAGATAATTTTGTAGCTAATCTAGGAAAGTAAATGATGAAAGTAAATAGATAGTCAATTAAATTAATGATAGCCAATCCAATTGATGAACATAAAGCAAAACCTTGCACTAACACTAGCTAATTCAAGTTCTTACACACACAATTAAGTAAATAACAAGCAGATAGTTTGGAAAGTAAAGCTAGCTAATTGGCTAACCTAGAATATTAATTAGATTATTAAGAATAATTTTAAATGATAGGGAGTTGGATATAAGCAAGGTACTAGATAGCAAATCTATGGATGGTTTTAGGTGAGTTTAGGATGAAAGGGACTATAGTGGAAATGATATAGCCTTGGTATTAGGGCCTACCCCCTCACTTCACACACCATAATGATAAGGGTGTCAAGTGCTTAGCTAGAATATACCATTAACCATGCTTTATACTTGACCAAATAATAAATTTGGATTTACCCTTGGTGATGAAATATAAGTAGGTTGGCCTAGGTAGTCAAATATTAAAATTCTTTTTGATTTTATGAGATTTGGCCATGTGTGCATAAAATAGAAATAGTGAAACTAAGCAGTTAATCAAAAACCTCATAATTAGACTATGTGAACTATTCTAAGCATGAAAACAACTGAAAGAGATGATGTGATTAACATACAAGTTGAATTATAAATTTGAAACAAGGTATAGTGAAAACACTATATGCATAACATACAGAACTAGGTTGATAGGGTTGAGCTAATACTACTAAAGACAAGGTCTAGAAAACTTGCTAGGTCAACAAGGTCGATCTAATTGGCTATGTAGGGGTAGTTTTGAAGAATAAAAACTTGAAAGGAAAGTACAAAACAAAAAGAGACAAATAATACAAATTGACCTTAATGGTTCAAAGATGGAAATGAAGGAGATTACTGATCAATAACTTTAGAGAAAATTGATCCAATCTACAAAACTAGGTCAAGTCGGTTGACCAAGTTATATAGGATCTTGGTATAAAAGCTAAAAACGTGTACTAGGTCGACCTAGCAGGCTAAAATAGAAGTATAAAAAGTGCTAAAAACCTATACTAGGTTGAGTTGATTGATCTAATTGCTTGTTCCTGTGCATAGAGAAAAATAACTGGGTTGACATAGTCAAGCCAGTATGTCAAAATATATAATATAAATGAAAAAAAGAATGAAAACAAGTGAAGGAAATCTTGCAAGGGCTAGTTTCATATTGGGTTCACCAGAATGTAACGAATGTGAAGCCAAAGTGAAGCTAATGCTAAATAAGAAAGGAAACATGAAGATAATCCAACCAATGGTGGGATAGGATTTCATGTTAGGTTCACCAAAATACATGAAATCAAAATTGCATGATGTACATGAATTAATCTTGGATCAGATAAGATAGAGCACACCTACACTTCCAATTAGGTATACACTTGTTAAGTGGGATCATGACCAATATAGGGATCCACTAGACCTGATTAGGGGATGACTTGTATCATTTGTCACAACATATCATGCTAGAAAGGGTTTAAAAGCCTACAATCTAACACAATCACACAATAACCCTAAAAGAGTTATATGATTTGATATTTCACTTATGTTAAGAAATAAGAGAGTAAACTACTCTAATAATAAGAAAATTAAATTAATCAAGTGCACCAAAGCTTGTGGCACAATGTGAGGGGTTAGATGTAAAGTAATCAAATATGAATAGGGATCTTCAAATAAAGTAAGTATAAGTAATAGCCTAATACATAGAATATGAAGAGTAATATTATTTGAGCCAACAGTTATGCTACTTATATCTACTAAAAGAGAGGAGACAAAAGTTAGCATATACTTATCTGAATGTGAACCCATCATGATTCAATCTCTCCTTTGAACAATGGGGTTTTGTAAGAGGTTGTTGTGGTTTGTAAGGATCAATTTCATAGGTTAAACCATCCAAGACCTATCCACAAGACTAGATTCTCCAAAATAATAAACCTAAGCTAAGACTCCTCAAGTAGAATGGTCGAAGAGTAGATTGTGAAGAAGTGCAAGAGAATAATAGCTCTTGAATGCATCTTTTTAAAAATGACTGAAATGATATTGTATATATAGTAGCATATTACCCTAAAATCATATGGAAATATCAGTTGTGTTAGGTCAACGTGGTCAGCCTAGCACATTTTTGGGCTAATGCCTAAAATCTGTGATAGGTCAAATATAAGGATAAAAAACCTAAAGAGCTAAAGTGACCCTAAACTGCACTAGGTCAATTAGGTCAACCTAGTTTGTTGAGCAGGTCAAAGGGTTACCAAGTAAGGAGAAGAAGGATAGAAAGAAGAAAATACTAGAAGAATGTGTGAGGGAGGAAAAATAGCTTAGGGAAAGGTTTTAGGATATGAATAATTGGAAATAATGTGGAAATAATGGACAAAAATCTTGTGAAGCACCAAATTTTTACCCACCCCTTTCCTAGTGCACCTCTTAGGGCATGCACTCAGAGAGATTAAGTCATGATGGGTTTCTACAAGATGTAAAGCATTAGTATTTGATAAAAGCTAAAAATATTGTGTATACAGCCCCTTCCCTTATCATAGTATCAATAGGGATAGACTTCACCATCTCCATGTCATCAAGTAAGATGGTCTTCAGCATCACTTTAGTACCTACAAGGATGGCCTCCAATGTTAGCACAAAAAAAAATAGTTTGGGCATCATTGATGTAGTAATATCATCTCAATTGGGCACCTCCTTTATGGGGGATATTCCAATTAACCACAGGTTTGGAAATCACCATAAAGGCATGGAGGCTATCAAGGTGGCTAACAAAATTGCTAACATGGAAATATATAACTATGACAACCTATTAATATATATTTGTATGGGAAGATGAGCCATATCAAAAATTTCTCATAAAACCCCTAGATGGAAACTTATTATGCTTATTAAAAATTTATATTAAAACATAACAAAAAAGATTTATAGCACTAGATAACAAAGGAAAGATAAAATAGTGTTAAATGGTACTATGGTGAATATCCCCCAAAGAGAAATCTTTTGTATAGATTGTCACCAAAAATTAACTCAAATAACAAGGCCTTTCTCTTCTAGGTATGCCTATAAAGAGCCCATCAAAAAGGCACACGATGACATATACCCAATTCATGCAAGTTAAAAACCCTCATAAATGAGTAGCCTAGTTATTAAGGTCAATACAAAATTAGGATGCAAATGAAGGATATCCTTTGATGATAGATGCCTATATTTATGGATAGATTGGGGGAATGTTGTGTCAAGATGTAGTTATTATGAGCTTAACATACCTATTGAAATTGGTAAGCACCTTTCATAATGAGAACATTTCTCAAAATATTTCAAATTTATTGTATAATTTGTTAGAATGCATAAAGGAAGGGAAACAAAGAATTAAAAAAATAGTACGGTATGTGAAGACAAAGAAGCCATGGGGAGCTTGTAGGGTCTAAATTACCCAACATTATATTTAACTTTGGGATCACTATGAACATGCTTCCTAGATCTACTTGGGAAGTTGTTAGAAGGATAACATTAAGTTACAGTCTTATTAATTTGAGTCTAGTAGACTATGTCCATGTTGAGCCTATTAGAAGGCTTAAGAATGTGGAAATAAAGGTGGTTGAGCTTCCCATATGAAGATATTTTGAGATAATTAACATGAGAACAAATGAAACTTACTATTTCATGTTTATTGGAAAGTAGGCCTATAATGGTCACAAGCTCATTAAAATAGTGGAACACTAGCTAGAAGTGCACTAGGATGATGTTATTATCATTATTCTACTAAACAAAGTGAAAATAAACCCATATATGATACCAAAAGATCCATATTCTCTATATCCACATAGGGAAAAAGTTTGGGTTAAGGTGGACATAGAACCTAGAGGGAAGTAGTGAGGGACAAAAGTTTTCCTTGTCTTTCACAACAAGTGAATGATGTATGGGGGTTACAAAGGCTAGGCAAAAAAAAGAGCCAACTTCCAAATACCCTAGTCACTCCCATAGTTTTAGAGGATGGGGTATAAATCGCATTCCATGCAATCATCAATGTGGTTGGAAATTGATAACCTTAATTAGTTTGCCTCAACTAACTAGGACCATATTAGTTTACCATGATAAAAATGGGTAAGCACACTAAATAATGAATTGAATTATGTTATAACTAGTTAGTGAATTGTTAATTGATCTAATGGCATCAATTAGGTGAAATCATGAATAATGTTACATGTGTTATTTCACATCACACCTTATCTTTCATAAATTTAGCCATAGTTTTAGGCAAGGCAATGTCCAAATATGCATGTGCATTTATGTGTCAACATGTGGAAATTACAGTGTATTGAACCAAAATATTGGGTGAATTTTTTTTAGGGAACCTTATCTCCTCTACTTTAGACTTGATACATACATCAGGTGCACATAAGGGTGACCAAGTCATGACACTAGATTCATCAAGATTTTATTCAAAGCTTTACTTTTGAATATGAAAACCCAATAGTGTAGAAGGCCTTGTAGAAGATAAAACAATGCTTTTATACTATGGTGGAATATATGATATGGATTTTGTGACCAAATAAAAGTCTCAAGTTAAGGCCAATGCATGCATCCACAAGAATGTAGATAATGTAGGTTTATTGGGAAAAAAGGCATTCATTCTTAAGTCTTACAATTGAATCTAAAATAGTACGAATAGATTTGCACACATATAAAGTGAAGAAGATATATTTAAATGGGATTTTCAAACTAGAAATGAGTATGAATCTACCAAAGAAGAAGGATGCAATTAAGGTAGATGAAGATAAACTACATAATATTAACATCATAGAGTAACTAGGCCAAAGAGAATTGATGGAATTTATGAAGGCTAAAGGCTGAAAGCACTAAAATATATTAGGATCTAGTTAAAAAGAGGATGGAAAAAATAGGGACAAAAGTGGTACTAAAAATGATACCAATTGGAGATTACTAGACACAATAGTAGGTTTCCTGGTCGGTATAATTATTACAAGATTATGAACATACATTTCCCACAAATTTTAGTGAGGTTAAGGGTGTAGACCCTTCATTAGGGAAATCCACATTGAGCTTAAGGAGTGTGCACACCCAATTAAAAAGTGACCAAACATACTAAATCCTAACATGAATATAAAAGTGGAGGAGGAAATAAACTACTTTTTGGAAGCTAAAATCATTTGTTTAGTTAAAACATCAAATTGGGTTAGTCTTATGGTGGTACAATCTAAGAAGACATGAGAGATCCAAGAGTATGAGGACTATGATGCACTCAATTATCTATGTGCCAATGAATCCTTTCCTATCCCTTTCATCGACGAGGGGCCAAAAGTTGTCATAGGGCATGTAGTCATTAGAAAATGGTTAATCTAATATTATTCAAATGGTATTGAAGTGGAAGATCAATAAAAAATGATAGTCATAATTAAATGGGGATTGTTTACTTACAAGGTAATGACTTTTGGTGAAAAATGTACCAACTATTTTATTTAGAGCCATGGCACCACATTTAAAGACTTCATACATGATTTATTAGAAGTTTTTTTTTTGATTGGGTAGTCTTCTCATTGTTAAAAGAACATTTATCCAATCTATGGTTAGTGTTTTAATAGTGCACGGAAATATGATCACTTTGAATATGAAGAAGTGCTTATTCTTCACATCATTTGGTGTTGTTACACAGACACGTGGTATGGAATGAAGGAATTTTGATCAATCAAACTAAAATTAGAGTCATAGTAGGGATTAAACCACTAACAAATCCTTATAAGTATGATCATTTTTGGGCCACACCAGTTATTATTGTAATTTCATTCAAGGATATACAACCATCACAACACCTATGGAGAAGTTATGACATAAGGGCACCATATAGACTCTAGAATTCCAAACCAAATTTATAGGACTTAAGTAGTGATTGGTCATGATTCTAATTTTGATCTTTCTAGATTAGATCAAGACATTACATGTGCATGTGGATCCATCTAGGTTAGCAATTATATTTATACTTACATAGCCATGAGAAGGATAATTAGACCATCCAATCCATTTTATGAGTTTTTTTTTTTGCATTATTGAGAAGAAATACACAATAAAAAGAGAAGCCTTGGTAATGGTAGTCACACTATAGAAGTTTTGGCACTAGTTACTGGCTACTTCATTTTATTTTTTCACATATCATCAAGCATTAAAATACTTGGTAAATAAAACAATCATGAGAGGTAGGATTTAAATATGGCTAATTTTTCTTAGGAATATAAATTTAAAATTAATGTGAATCTAAAAAAATAAAATGTAGGGCCATATCATCTTAGTTTCATACAAATAGAGGATGAGCTAAAAGACTAACAGGATGATTCCCCATATGCACAAGTATTCTGAGTAAGTGCAATCCTAGAATAACTAGAAGAAATCATATTTTTTTTAAGCATGGTGTACTTCCTAAGAAGTTTATAGAGTGGGATAATAAAAAACAAGTTTCATGGTCCTTACCATTCAACATCATCAATATATTTCTATAAAATTGGGGTAAAGATGATGTCCTTCAAAGAGTGGATTTGGAGTAGAGTGATCATAGGTGTTAAATGAATCCTATCAATGGTTAGTAGGAAGATAATTAATAGGTTAATTAACTATGAGTAATATTATATAGCGTGTGTTGTGGTGGTCTATAATGTTTTAGGATTCACACCAGGTTGCTAAGAATTGCAATGTTTTTCAGTGAATGAGATGCCCCTAAATTTAGCACTTTTTTTCACATTCCTTTAAGTAACATAGGATAAAATTTGTAGGGCCTATCAATCCACTACCAAAATTATCCAATGTTTGATACATCATAATTATGATGAACTATTTCACCAAGTGGGTCAAAGTATCTCTAACTTTAAACTATGGTGCAAAATATGCTACTTATTGTAAATAATGAGGTTTAGATGCCCTTAAAAGATAATAAGTGATAGGGGAATTTTATATAAAAATTATACTATAAAAAATTTATCAAATAATTTATGATTTCAAATCAATAAATCATAGTCTATCATCCCCAAGCTAATGGCCAAGTAGAATCATCCAATAAGGTAGTATAAAAAATGATCATGAAGATCTCCAATGTTCACTGAGATGACATGGTATATCACAACCCAAAAATAAGAATCATGTGATGGGGTAAATGTCATTACAATTGGTATATATAATGGAAGTAATCATTCCTATGGAATATCTCATACCTAGCCTATGAATTATGATGATCACATGTATTTGAGATAGATAATCCTTGTAGAATTGGTTGTTGGAATTAATTCACATTGAATAAATAAGGGGGATGGAAATATGGAATCAATAAATGTAGAAGTGTAGTTAGAAGGGATGGAGTGATCAAAACTTATGATCTAAGGAAATCTAGCCAAATTTGATCTAGGCAACAATTTAGGCGACAATTCGGGTGATAGTTCCACCCCAATTGATGATAGAACTTCTAGGAGCCATAATGTTTGCACCGTAGCTCCAATTGACTCACCGTTTGAACCATTGGAAAGATAATAATGAGGAGAACATCATGAGATGGCATAAATCTTTGATTGATGAAGTTTGACCCCTGAAAACCCAACTAAAGTTCCCCAAATTTCAATTTTAGTAGTGTAGTCTAAAAATAATAAGTTTCTAAAAATAGTAATTCCTTGAATTCTGTATTGTTTTAAATCATGAAAGTTGAACCACTTAATCTCCCTAGATATTGGTGACATTTCACATCCTCCCCATGCTTTCAAAATGTGTATAAATTAATAGGTAACCCGAAATGTGAAGACAAACATCTCTTCCCAGAGATAAGCATATATTTGTATTACGATCTTGAGTAATACTACATCTCTTCTCAGAGAATTCATTGTTACTATGTTATTTCTATGCTATTTAAATATGGAATAAATAAATACATAAGTGTAGTTATAAGGGATGGAATGATTAAAAATTATGATCTAAGGAAATATATCCAAATTAGATGGTCCTACTATATGAAATCAAGTTAAAATTTCACCCATGGAATTTGTGAATTAGGTGGAAAGGCTCCTATATAATGTATCATTTAATATGGAAATGCACAATTGTGATATGAGATCTATAGTGTAACATTATTATGGTAAGGGTAAATGGAAATAGGCTCAAACTCTATTATAAATGAGTTAAGGAGGAAATGCATAAAAAAGTGATATATGACACACTTATATTAGGATTTTAATTTTGTTTTTATTTTTTGTAGGCATGGTAGCATAACATATGAGTAGAAGAAGCATGAATGAGAGTGTGACATCACAATAATATAAATGGAAATAATATTGGTGAAAACATAATTTCCAAGTACTATTGTCCCCCAAAAATATCACTCATTTTTGGGACAACATTTAAACTATTTTGGTCCTACAGACCAAAATTATCTCTTCCCTTTTTGAAATTTGTTTTGAGCATTCAAATTCCTCATTTTTCAAGCTTCTCAAAAATCTACGAACTCTACAAGCTTGAATCTATAGAATTTGCAGGCTTGAATCTACAGTCTCTATAGGCTTTAATCTATGGACTCTACAGGCTTGAATCTATGGACTCTACAGGAAGAAAATCTACAGACTCTGCAAGCCAAGTTTTACGGGCTTCACAGGTTGATTTATATGGAATTTGCAGGAAAGAAGAAAGCTCTCAACACTTAGGTGATTTCAAAGTTGGTTCAACCAAAAGAGTTCATCATCAACCTTCTAAGCAAAGATTAAACCATTAAACCATTGAACCTTGGAACAATTTTGTTCAATGGGTTCAATTGGTTCAAAGGTTCAATGTCATCAGCAAGAGTTAAGCACATTTGTCAAGGTTCAAAGTTCAACCGCTTCAAGGTTCAATGACTTCAAAACACTTATCAAAGAGAAGAAGGCTTGAACCATTGAACCATTGAACCACTTTGGTTCAAAGGTTCAATGAGTTTAATGGTTTAATAGGTTCAACGACCAAATGGTTCAACACGTTTGGTTTAAAAAGATCAAAAGGACTTAGCCAAATAAAAAGAATGAACCAATTGAACCATTGAACCATTGAACCAAATGGTTCAATGAGTTTGCAGGTTCAAAGGTTCAACCAAGCATGATAAATATCAAAGAGCTTAGAAAGAACAAGTGACGAACAAAGGATGAACCAATGAACTGATTGAACCTTGAACTGAAAGAGTTCAAAGTTCAATAATTCATGGGTTCAAAGGTGTAAAGGTGGCCTCAGTCAAGGAAAGAAGTAGCAAATAGGTGGTTCAATAGATGGTTCAACTAAGGAGTGGAAAAGAGATTAAACCAAGAAGTGATGGAATAAAAGAGGTAGAATGAACTGATGAACCAATGTACTTTCAGTGGATTCAAAAGTTTAAGGTTTAACATGGTTCAAAGTGGCTAGCAACCATTGACGGCCCCATGGACGTCAAATTTAAAGTAAGGGAATATCCGTTGAAATTAAAATAAAGCACAGAACTTAAAGGAATAACCAAGTGATTGACTAAAAAGATAGAATTCCTTTGGATTTGTTCAAAGGCCGATAGGGAAAATTTCCTTCAGACGTTTTGTCCAAAGGAAATTATTAAGTGAAAGAGCCATTAGAATTCTTTCAAAAGTATTTTTTACGAGAAAAAAACCAAGGCAAAGCCAGAAGGAATTCCTTCAGACTTTTGTCTAAAGGAAATAAGCCTGACCAAAGGAAATAAGCCCACAAAAAAATGCCCAATGGAAAAAGACAAAGTACAGTGGAAGCTGCCACATGTCCATTATAAAGCAGAGCAGAAGCCACCATGTGTCATCTTTTGCAAGACCATCAAAAGGTTTCTAAAGCTTCTATAAGTTAATCAAAATGCATCACGTGTCTTGTTATGACTCAATAGAATGTGACAAGTGTTTGTATCTATGTTCCCCTTTTGAAGTTGCTTGGGCAAGACGTGTTGTGGATCCCATTTTCTATAAGTTTCTATTAAGTTTCATAATAGCGAAACTTGCCACTTGTCAAAGACGTAGAAAGGACACCCCAAAGACTTAGAAAAGAAGGGATAGAAAGGAAAAAGAAGAAACATGGATGATTCCAAAGATAAGTTCAATTAAAGTGATGGTTTAACCAAAGAGAAAAGAAGTGCTTAAATAGTGAAGAGAGGAGTGAGACCAAAGGACCAGAAATATCTTCAAAAGAGTTATTTCTAGTAGGTGAAATAGTGGATCAAGTAGACTTATAAGCACACAAAATCAAGGATGCAAGCCTATTTTTCTTCCATAAACTAATGGTGAATCAGATAGTTACATAGACATCAAGAAAAGGACTAGACAATCCATACTAAGAAGAGACATATTAGAGGAATGGACATGCCATAGTTATGGCAATGCACTGTTCCCAACATGGTCCCTCCAGACAAAATTGAAGGTGCATTGAAGGCATTCAATTTGGCATGGACCTTTTTCATAAAATAAGTGCCCAAGTCTTTCTTAGAGTGCTATGTATTTTAAACTCTTTTATTGTTACAAAGGAGATCTTCCCGTATACAGAAGCAAAACTCTACCCAAATTGAAAGGCGAATACTAAGGCTTTGAGCTCAGATTGTAGTTCATATTATTTTATTTGAATGAGAAAGAAAGTGACTTGTATACTTTGTGTTGTTATAGCTTGTGCTATTTTAAGAAATTGTTCTTATGTTTGTTTTCTAGGAGCATTCTTGTTTATTTGATCTAACAAGCAGAATTAGTGAAAGTAATTAGGAAGGTGTCTTGAAGCCAGCTACTTTCAGAATTTGTGCTGTCATAGTTGCCTTGAGTGTGTGTTTATTTTACATTTCTATGTAAAGGACCTTGGGATGACTTTGTGCCCCCATTGCTCTTCATATCTCACTCTTGGGAAGTCAAGGTGGAGACTTTGTGCTACATCTTAGATTGCTAGTCACTCTATTACCCTGTTACTGATCCTACCAGAAAGATTCCTATTGTTTGCAAGAACAAGCACTTCTAAAAGAAGAGAAGTGCCTTATATCACTTCACTAAGATTTCTACTATCCAATAAGGGATTTGGCTCTTGGCTAAATGCTACTTTTGAAAGAAGAGAAGTATTTTCACCAATCACCTAGGATTTCTCTTTTGTTTTTTAGCATCATCTCTGAAATAAGAGAGATGGATGGTTTATCCTACCCCCATGTGTTATTTTCTACTTATTTATATTATATATAGTGCTACATATTTAATAGGGAACCTCCCCTTGATGAGAGGAGAGATTTTTCCCCTTTGTATATGGTAAACCTGCAACACTGGATGACCAATCTCCCTATGTTGTGGTGATAGGAACTATTTTGGTCACCAGTTAGCTGGCCAACAAAATATTCACCCAATAGTTTTTGGTGACTCCATTGGGGACACAGTAATTTTGTGCAATTTCAAACCTCAAGTTTTAGATTGAAACATCACCTATGAATTACCCATAATCATTATAACCCTTATCCATTATAGACTCTGGTGACTCCGTTCCATTTCTTACTCATTATCATTATAGCCTTACCATCTTCCTCCACTTCCATTTTTTTATCTAGTCTGCAAAACTAGAGGTGCTGGGAAAGAGTGCGCAATTTGAAGCCTCAAGCCTCACGCTAAACTAAGGCCAGTTCTTTTCCCTTTTTGTTCTATAATCTGGCTACTCCACCCAGATTTGTTATCCCTATTTTTCATAATTAAATCATGGCAGTTTGAGGCCCCTGGGCTAACTCTTTTGGCCCACTCAATTTGACTCCACCTCTGCATGAAATCCCACATAGTTCAAGGAAGAATTTCCCCAAATTCTTTGGTGATGGGATAGTTCACCCTAATAAACACATTATAACCTTCAACATAGCCTATGGTGTGATAGGTGTGGAATTTGAAGATGTGGTAGTCAAGATTTTTGTGGAGACACTACAAGGTGCTACTACAGACTGGTTCTACCATCTACAAGCTAGATCAGTGATTGATTGGGATACCCTTAAATCCAAGTTTGAAGCTAGGTTCAAGCTTGTAGAGGATGTGCATGCTTTGCTAGCCTAGCTCACTCAGATGAAGAAGGAACCTCATGAGCCTATGAGAGATTTTATTGCTAGGTTCAACAAGCTGAGGCATAGGATTCCCATGATCACCCAGCCGACACCTCAAAATCTCAAGTGTTTCTTCATCAACTCACAGCTGCCTAAAGTGAGTTTTTTATTGAGATGGGCTAGACACATAGACCTTGAGGTTGCTCAAGACTTGGCTACTGAGATAGAAGATGACCTTATCTTGGCAGGAAAGATAAGGAGAGATCCCAATAGAGGTAAATCCTCTTCATCTTCTGAGTATCCACCTTTAGCCACCACTAATCAAATAGTGCAAAAGTTGGCAAATGAAATACTAGCTTGAAAAGGCAAATGGCCCAAAGTATGTCTACTCCTAATCGAGATATGCCAAGTAGGGCATTTAAAAATCAGCCATATCAAGGCAATGTTGCCAAAAGTCAAGGGCAACCAAATCATCTTTCTCCCCCATAGAGGAACCTTGCCCTTGAAGCACCTCCAACCAACTCAGTAGTTAGATATCTAGAAATAGAACATGTTTCCTATTTCCAACTTGAGTTTGAGCAAGAAAATGGCACTGATCTCTTCAAGGAGGATCTAAAAGAATTAGCTAGTGACTCCCACATTGGTTTCCTAAATTACCAGGATGAACCCAAAAATGAAGATGAAGAAGTCAAAGGATCATATGTAGTATTCACTCGATCCAAGAATCAGTCAGCCTAGCAAGTTGACAAAAAAAGATAGAGGAGTGATCCCAACCAGCAATTTCAATTGCTAAGCAGGGAACCACTCTGCCTTTCCAGTCAGAGGACCCAGTGATTGCCAAAAAAGTAAGTGCATCAAACATCTCTGCACCTTCTACTTCAACTTCATAGATCAGTCCTCCCCCTCCCAAAAACCAAAAGGATGAACTCCCATCCTCTCTTCTAGTCCATCTTAGTCATTTAACATGATTGATCATGTCAAGAAATCCAAAATTCAAATGATTGAGTTTGAATCCTTACAAGCCAATCTTGAGTAATTTGATATTGGTGGAGAAATAGGTGTGGACCTATTTGAAGCAAATATTGTGGTCACCCAAACATCAACCCCTGTAGCTCAAATTCTATTTGAGCCATTAGGTAGGGGTAACTACTTCTTGACCACAGAGGATGCTCATGTCTCAGCTAATGAACATCCTATAGCTGGCAATCTAGGATTTGATCCAAATAAGACATCAAAAGAATTGGTAGGGTGAAGTATAAATCAAGAAGGATCTTCCATCTCCAATGAAGAGAAATCTAATAGAAGATCATATTTTGATGATGCTTGGATCCTAAAATCCAATGGTAACAATTCTTCCACTCATGCTGGATGCAGATCTCTATTACTTAGATTGAAGAGTGCTTAGGATGAAGAGATCAAACTCCTTCACACCAAAGGAGATGCTAAGCTAATGGTTTGTTAGGAGTTTGAGGCTAACAATCAAAGCATGTGTTGGACTGAACCAACAAAATAATAAGCTATGGTGGTGGACCATACTATTGTACTCCAAAGTCAACAAAAGGAACTCTTCACCAAGAGAGCAAGGAGTTTTGGTTTTTAGTTTGAAGACCACGTCCTACCATGGGGTAAGAAGAAGAAAGAGCCAAGAGGAAGACATAGAAAATTGGTTTCTTTGTGGAGAGTTCCATTCACCTGTCACCATTTTTGGGGACAAAATGGTTTCCTACTAGTTTATTAGGATGACACACCATTTTCACTATCTCATAGTGAGCGGCATTTGAAGCACTTCAAATCTGAAGGCATTAGATGAGATCATCTGTATATATGTATATTTATATAGTCTTTAGTTCTATTTTGTGATTTTCATTTTCATTTTTTAGAGCCTTTCTTTTTTGGTAGCATGACTCCATAGCCCAATGGCATACTTCAAGGCACCAACTGGAGCTAGCTGTTGTCCCCCAAAAATATCACTCATTTTTTGGACAACATTTGAACTATTTTGGTCCTACAGACCAAAATTTTCTCTTCCCTTTTCGAAATTTGTTCTAAGCATTCAAATTCCTCTTTTTTCAAGCTTCTCAAAAATCTACGGACTCTACAAGCTTGAATCTATGGACTCTATAGGCTTGAATCTATGGACTCTGTAGGCTTGAATCTATAGACTTTGTAGGCTTGAATCTACAGACTCTGTAGGAATAAAATCTACGGACTCTGCAGGCCAAGTTCTATAGGCTTCATAGGTTGATTTCTATGGACTCTACAGGAAAGAAACAAGCTCTCAACACTTAGGCAATTTCAAAGTTGGTTCAACTAAAAGAGTTCATCGGCAAGCTTCTAAGCAAGGATTGAACCATTGAACCGTTGAACCTTGGAATAATTTGGTTCAACGGGTTCAATGGGTTCAAAGGTTCAACGTCATCAGCAAGAGTTAATCACATTTTTCAAGGTTCAAAGTTCAACCGCTTCAAGGTTTAACGGCTTCAAAACACTTATCAAAGAGAAGAAGGCTTGAAACATTGAACCATTAAACCACTTTGGTTCAAAGGTTCAATGGGTTCAATAGTTTAATAGGTTTAATGACCAAATGGTTCAACACGTTTGGTTCAAAAAGATCAAAAGGACTTAGCCAAATAAAAAGAATGAACCGATTGAACCATTAAACTATTGAACCAAATGGTTCAATGAGTTCATAGGTTTAAAGGTTCAACCAAGTGAGATAGAGATCAAAGAGCTTAAAAAGAACAAGTGATGGACAAAGGATGAACCAATGAACTGATTGAACCTTGAACCGAAAGAGTTCAAAGTTTAATGGTTTAAAGGTAGCCTCAATCAAGGAAAGAAGTAGCAAATAGGTGGTTCAATGGATGGTTCAACCAGGGAGAGAAAAAGTGATTGAATTAGGAAGCGATGGAACAAAAGAGGTAGAATGAAATGATGAACCAAAGTACTTTCAGTGGGTTTAAAGGTTTAAGGTTCAACATGGTTCAAAGTGGCTAGTGACCTTTGACGGCCCTGTAAATGTCAAATTTAAAGTAAGGGAATATCTGTTGAAATTCAAATAAAGCACAGAACTTAAAGGAATAACCAAGTGACTGACTAAAAAGATATAATTCCTTTGGATTTGTTCAAAGGCTGATAGGGAACATTTCCTTTAGACTTTTTATCCAAAGGAAATTATTAAGTGAAAGAGCCATTAGAATTCTTTCAGAAGTATTTTCTATGGGAAAATTTTCAAGGCAAAGCCCAAAGGAATTCCTTCAGACTTTTGTCTGAAGGAAATAAGCTCGACCAAAGGAAATAATATCATGGAAAAAATCCTGATGGAAAAAGATAAAGTGCAGCGGAAGCCGCTACGTGTCCATTATAGAGTGGAAACTACCACATGTCATCTTTTACAGGACCCTCAAAAGGTTTTTAAAGATTCTATAAGCTAAGTGGAATGCATCACATGTCCTATTATGACTCAGTGAAACATGACAACTATTTTCATCCACATTCCCCTTTTGAAGTTGCTCAGGCAAGACGTGTTGTGGATCCCATTTTTTGTAAGTTTCTAATGAGTTTCATAACAGTGGAACTTGCCATTTGTCAAAGACACAAAAAGGACCCCCCAAAGACTTAGAAAAGAAGGGATAGAAAGTACAAAGAAGCAACATGGATGATTCCAAAGGCAAGTTCAATTAAAGCGATGGTTCAACTAGAGAGCAAAGAAGTGCTTAAGTAGTGAAGAGAGGAGCGAGACCAAAGGACCAGAAATATCTTCAAAAGAGTTATTTCTAGTAGGTGAAAAAATGGATCAAGTAGACTTCTAGGTGCACCAAATCAAGGATGCAAGCCTATTTTTCTTCCATGAAGTAATGGAAAATTGGATAGCTATGTAGACATCAGGAAAAGGACTAGACAATCCATACTAAGAAGAGACATATTAGAGGAATGGACATGCCATAGTTATGGCAATGCATTTTTCCCAACATGGTCCCTCCAAATAGAACTGAAGGCACATTGAAGGCATTCAATTTGACATGGACCTTTTTCATGAAAACAAGCACCCAAGTCTTTCTTGGAGTGCTATATATTGTAAACTCTTTTATTGTTACAAAAGAGATCTTCCCATATACAGAAGCAAAACTCTGCCCAAATTAAAAGGCAAATATTGAGACTTTGAAATCAAATTGTAGTTCATATTATTTTATTTAAATGAGAAAGTAAGTGACTTGTAGACTTTGTGCTATTATAGCTTGTGATATTTTAGGAAATTGTTCTTATGTCTATTTCCTAGGAGCATTCTTGTTTATTTGATCTAACAAGTAGAAATAGTAGAAGTAATCAAGAAGGTGTCCTGAAGCCAACTACTTTCAGACTTTGTGTTGTCATAGTTTCCTTCAATGTGTGTTTATTTTCAATTTCTATGTAAAAGACCTTGGGACAACTTTGTGCCCCCATTTTTCTTTGTATCTCACTCTTGGGTAGTCAAGGTGCAGACTTTGTGCTACATCTTAGATTGTTGGTCACTCTGTTACCCTGTTACTGATCCTACTAGAAAGATTCCTGTTGTTTGAAAGAATAAGCACTTTTGAAAGAAGAGAAGTGCCTTTTGTCACTTCACTAGGATTTATACTATCCAGGAAGGGATCTGGCTCTTGGCTGAACATTACTTCTAAAAGAAGAGAAGTATTTTCACCAATCACCTAGGATTTCTCCTCTATTTGTTATCATCATCTCTAAAAGAAGAGATATGGATGGTTTATCCTACACCCATGTGTTATTTTCTACTTATTTATATTGTATATAGCATTGTATATTTAATAGGGAACCTCCCCTTGATGAGAGTAGAGGTTTGTCCCCTTTGGATGTGGTAAACCTGCAACATTGGATGACCAATCTCCCTATGCTATGGTGATAGGAACTATTTTGGTCACCAGTTAGTTGGTCGACAAAATATTCACCCAACAAGTACAATAATCAATGACAAGGATGGATTAAGGTTGTGAGAGGATTCTAAGAAAGCCTCACACATAATTTAAGTTTGGGAATAAAATGTGATCAATAGAGAAAATAACAAGATAAAATATAAGATGTATAATTGGTGGAAAACATATTAAATGTGGTTGTTAAAGAAGATAAAAATAATATTGCATGGATTTTGAAAAGGCAAATAATTTGATTGAATAATTAAAAGTCTAAAAGTGGAAAGTATTTGAAATTAAAATAGTGACATGTCACATCACACACATCAAAAAGCAATAAATATGAAAAATGACCATGCCTCAACTCAACAATTACTAACATAGTTAAGGCACACATAATTTGGAATGCAAAGTAGCTCAATGAATATGCACAAGATGACACAAAAATTTATATAAAGAGGAGAGGGATAAATAAATCACATTTTGCTTACATTGTGAATTCAAATTATATCCTTTATGATAAACCTAAATTGTGTCCAAAAGAGTAAGAGTGCAAAATCACTTGATAACATTTAATAATAAAGAATAAATCAATGTATAGATAAGAAAAGTGGCTGACCATTTCATCATTGTTGAGGTCAGTGATTCTCAAAAGAATGATATAGTAATTGGTTTATCATTATGACAAGTCTAATGGAACTATCAATAACCATTAAAGTTAATTGATGTTGCTAATAGAGAATACTTTTCATAGGGATAATTACAAGGGGTAGTCAGACATTCTAGTTCCCATCGAACAACCACTTAGTCAAACCCATCTAGACCAACCTCAGTTTCAAAGTGCAAATGAAGATCAGTGACTCATAGATATTGAAATGACACACATAGACATAGATAAAGAGGCAAAGGAAAAGGATTAAAGGGATATTTAATAAGAGGCTAAGTATAAATAGTATAAATTTAAATAAGAAAAAAAGAGATCCCTATAGGAAAAATAAAAGGAGTGAAATAAGGCTAAGGTAGAACAAGAAACAAAATAGGTTAAGAACAAAAAGTTAAAGGATCTACATAAGTAAGAATAAGTGTAGAAAAAGACCATGGAGGAACAAATAGTAGTCAAGGCCAATGAAGAAGAGGAAATGTGCAATTAAGACAATAAAAATAATTGGTAGGTGAAAAAATAAAATAATTTGGAAGAGGAACAAGAGAAGAAGGCTCAAGTAGAACCAAAAATCATGAAGAGGAAGGATGAAGAGAAAAATAAAAAGGAAAAGGTGAAGGAAGCTTGCATCATGTAGGAAACCACAAGACCATCACAATGGACATTAGGATATGTTACTAAAAAACCAAGATAACATGATCAAGGTTTGGATACTAAGTCAATAAACTCATAATAATGACCAACAGACACCATAATTAGATCAAGTTAGACAAAGACCAGATCGTAAGAGGAAGGATCCAAAGTTGAATATGATATCGTAGGGTCTTGGTGGTTGACATCTAAACTCTAACCACAAGATGAATAAACTTTGTGATTCCCATATAATAGTTGAAAAAAACACAAGTTACACCTTTAAATCTAAAAACACAACTTTCACTATCAACCACAACCAAACATGATGCTCTAAACATTGTACAACTTCCCCTAAAAAGAAAAAATTGAAGGCACAAGTGAATTTCACACCTTTATTACATAAAAGGAAACTTAACTCAAGCAAGACAAGGAGAAACTTAAATATAAGAATGAGGAGCTCCAAGATCTCTTTGTTAAGGTTAGGAATATAATCAATGACACCTACCCTAATTTGGTGCAACAAGTCTTAGGTGGCTAGGTGATGTTTGAGTCATTGAACTTCAAGAATCTAATCACAAAACTAGTTCAATGTTCAATTCCTTAATAATATCAAAGTTCATGTCTAAAGGATTTGTGTTAGAGGTACACTCACTGAGGGGCAAGGGTATGAATCAATGATGTAAGATATTTCAAACTTCAATTCCAATCCTTTCAAATTATTAATAAATGACCACAAGAATTCATAAAGCATACAATATTTTCATAATAATTAATAAATAAGATGATGAAAGATCACACACAACATAATATATATGTGAGAAACCCTCTTGGAGAATAAAACCCACTCTCAAGCTTGCAAACACATGGACTACTTGTCCTATATGATGATCACAAAAATGATACTTTTTAGTGAAGCATCCACTTCACAAGGAGCATCCACCCCTAAGTATGAACAAGCACCCATTTTTTATAGATGTTGAGCACCCACATAACACTTATGAAATCAAAAACAATAGAAATTTGATTTCATTTCAATATGATTGGAGAAACAATGTATAACAACTCTCTTTCAAACTCTTCACACACAATCAAACTTTATAATACATGTAATGTATCCAAATAGCCCTTTTGTATCTTTCTAGTATTATTTATTCATCCTCAATATGTTATGTACTTTAGTCTATCCACTAAGCACACTCTCACTAGCTTCTTTCTTTCATCTCTATCTTCTGCTCTCTCAACACATTCACATGCAAGTCTTGAACCATTGCTTTGGTCTCCACATTTTATAGAGTCTTTATGAATATCAACTTCTAGGTTGGCCGTAATACTTGCCTTAATCCTTAATACATCTAACATGCTAACACAAATCTCAATTTCATCCTCACAGGTTGGATATAGCATCCATGGGTCACACTTAAGCAACTACACTTTTTAATTAGGCCTTAGTAGCCCTTATAAGTATCAAGGAGACATATTCACCTATTTAGCATCTAATAGAGAAAATTAAGATCATAAGATCACTTTTAAATACCTAGGTCCACTCCATATGACCTATAAGACATCTTCAAGTGAGAAATCCTACCAAAACACTCTTCTACTAATGCAAAAATTAATCAAACATTATTCTATAAATAGTAACACCATGAATGAATAAATAGTCAAGTTTGAAGTTCCATAACTACACTTTTACAAACATTTAGATCATCTAATTACATTATCTGGATGCACCTTAAAGTCCTTTACAATGTTTATTTTTATTGCATCAATAAATTTGTCTTAGATCAAAATACATAGCTCAAAAACTATATACAAGTTTTCCCTCATTCATTTGAATAATCAAATTCCAATGGTCATTATTCAAACACTAAACATCAAGCTCTTTAACCTCATCTCATGCTTCATGACAACTTTAGATAAATACAAAACATTGATATCCTCAGTAGTATCATGGTCTTTACCTTACAATGCTCATTATTGATATTAGATAAAAGATCCTATGATTATGCCACTTGGAAGCTCTATGTGCCTTATGCACATTTGACTCTTTGACTCAACCCACATCATCGATATCTATCTATACGAATACCTATGAACCACTAATCTTGTATCAAATCAACAAGATATAGACACATGTCACTAACATGTTTAATCTCATGAACCTTTGAAAATTTGACTTCATGTACACCATTTGACCAAGATCTAGATGATGAATGCTCACCATTATATCTACTGATGAGTTGACCTCAAACTTCAATGTAGTTAAACTTGACAGTCTATGGCCCATCACAGTCTACAAGAGAAACTTTGAAGGTTTATAACTTGAGATAGAAAACACTTCAAGAGTCCAAATATTTAGGGTACCTTCTTGGCATTATAAACAACATCTCCATAAAAACCTTTGACCTTAGTTAAATTTTTGAGTACCTACATTAAATGTACAAACTTACTCATTCATTCATATCTGTATGATGTGCAATGATGGTCTAGCATCTCTTAAGTTAGAACATGCATGTTTATTTTTGTAAATGATCAAGTGACATACTATAACTTCACCAAGACATCTATGGATGCCTCACAACTTATTATTTATCCTTATAGACTTGAAAATGTTACATATCTCTCCAATATATCAAACATAATTTATTTGTTACTCATGCACTAGAACCATATGGTCTCTTTGACATCAATGACAAAATAAAACATCAATGACCATGCTAAAAAATCTCCCCCTTTGTCATTGATGTCAAAACACCCTCATAATGACTTCTTAATAATTTAAACTTCTTCATTTTGATCTTTCTCCCCCTTTGACATTAATGATAAAGGGTCTCTTCCTTAACATGCCAACAATCAATCCTCAAAATCATGTATGCATTCAAATACTATTTAAGATGCTCAAGATTCTTACATACTTTCAAGAATATGAATTAATTTTTTTCCCTTTAATATGCACCAATCTAAACTTGGACTTCTTTGATCCTTGGACCTGAAAAATTACTCACAAAGCTTAGAAATCTCCCTCTAACATTATGTACCATCTTATGCCATCTATTATTTGACATACACTAATCTAAACTTGGGACTTTTTTATCTTTGGACTTGTCTACCTATATAACTCACAAGCTCTCTTTGCTTAGGCATGCAAGTTCAATAAATTATCAAAATACATGACTTGGTTTGATAAATTCATCATGTCAATCTTCTTGAATTCACAACTATAGTAGACATATTCACACTTCTATCATGACTAAAGCATCTTCACATATGTTCCCCCTTACATTATGCACATCTTATTCAAGCCACTCAAGATAACTGAGTTATCTCCCCCTTATCCAAACACATATTGCATATTATCAAATTGAAAAGAACATACCTTTGTATTGATATGCAATATGATCATTACCTAGAGCACACACACTTACTTCCACACATGAAAGATGTCTCCTAAGAAGCATAGATATAGACACTACCTTATCATAGATGGAATAAATATCCCAAAAATTAGGAGACTTCCTTAGCTTTATGATCTCACTTGACTTGTAGTCCTTCCTCATCTTCATATTATCTTTGAATGAGTTCTCAACCTTTTATTTTATTTTATCTCAGGATCCTACTTGATTTCCTTGTGCATTTGGATAGATAAAGCTTGTTCCGTGATACTTGAAATTGTTCCCTATTCTATCATGGAAAATAATAAAATTTGAGCCTATTTTTCATTTACCTGGCTAGGCCTCCATTCATTATGACTCCTCTTCATGATAAGATTGATAATATTTGAAGTAGAATACTGATCATTCTTGTAGAACCTTGTTATGTGACCTCTCTCATGACATGGGAAACAAATGAGGTTTCTCAGATTGTATATACCTTTTTGATTGAGATATATGATGATTCCTTGAAGTTTCATGAATTAATTCATGTATCTGATCATTTAGTTTCCTGATGAAGATATTATAAAACTTTGCAATATGACCAAACCCTTAACACTTGTAGAAAAAGATGTCATTATTTCTTTGAGAACCTGCTGACTATATTGAGTGATGATTTTATTCATGTTTTCCACTAACTTGCTCATAATTCCATGAAAATTCATTCTTTGAGTATATTTTACAATCTTTTGACCTATGACCAAACTAATTGTAGGAGTAACAATGACCATTAAAATTTGCATACCTCATAGAATTTGGTTATGTGATCTGATTTGTCTTCATTATTCCAATACATTCATTCATTGACTGATGATTGATCTTCAAAGTTTAATTATCTTGAGTTACATGATTTTGTTCTTCTTTATAGCCAAGACCAGTTCTATCACTTGCAAGTTTTTGAATACTCAAAATATTGTCAATATCATTTAAGCTCTATTCAAACTTCACAAATGACTTCACCTTATAACATGTCTTGTCTAACTCAATTTGTAATAACTCAATTTAAATCACGTACCTTAATCTCTCATCTTATTTTGTTTT
Source organism: Torreya grandis (assembly GCA_037957365.1). NCBI lineage: Eukaryota > Viridiplantae > Streptophyta > Pinopsida > Cupressales > Taxaceae > Torreya > Torreya grandis. The sequence goes on from JARHVA010002675.1 coordinate 751,863, forward strand.
TAGGCTTATAGACATATTTTATAATTAACTATTTGAGATACTTAACAATATCTTCATGTTCCCTAGTGTCATCATTCATTCTTAATTTAAACACATTGAATTGTTATTCATAGTCCTTAATTTGTGACATCATCTTCTTATTATTTTTTTTCTCAATATTTATATATTCAAGAGTATTCATCAATTCATCCTTATTATTTAAATTATCAGTTGTATCTTTGATCATAGATTGATTTAATTTCATTTATAAAGACTCTATCTGTGATTGATACATGATACACTCTTCATCCTTATTATTCAATTCTTCATTAAGAGTACAAACCTGAGTTTCAAGATATTGTGTGATCTCATCATGCTACTTGACTTCATTACTCAGCCTTCCTTCAAAAATTCCAATTTGATCCTCATAAGATTCAATCAAGGAATCTTATTTTCTATTCTTTCTTTATAGTAACTTCATTTCTTCCACAGTATCTAAATATTTATCTTCAAGAGTGAATTTATTATCGATTTCCTCTAAGCTATATTTTCCAAATAAATATCTACTTAAATAACGTTCACCTTCATCATCACTAAAAGCCATGAACAATGTCTCCATGTGAAAAGAATCATCACTGTCAGATGTGTTTACTTCTTCTACAGATGAGTTACTATCTTCTTCATGGTAAAGGCTCTTAATGCCTTTGTATAATTCCTTAATTCCATTTTTCTTGTTGAATAACTTTTTGTAATTACTAGAAACCCTATATTTCTTGTGTTCATCCTCATGAGATTCCTTATGAGCTTCTTTGAGTTTAAATTTGTCTAGACATTTAGATACAAAATGACTAACTTTACCACATGAAAAAAAAAATTAAAAGGAAATTTTCTTTCATACTTACCCAATCCTACATTCAATCTTCTTGAAATAATGGCTTCAAGTTCATCTTTATTAAAATCAAAATCTTCAAGACTTAACTTGTTCTTTTTAGCTTCCTTGATCACCTTGAAGGTTGCTTCCTTCTTAGGAGGTCTATCCTCATCAACTCTCATCTCATAGGTAGTAAGGATGTCATTTAGTTCATCCATCTTCATCTGAGTGAGATCATGACTTTCTTATATAATAGAAATATTTGAATCAAACTTGAGTGTAAGAGTCCTCAATACCTTCTGTGATATGGTATTTTCATCAATTATCTCTCCAAGACCTCTAATCATGTTTAGTACCTCATCAACCCTTAGAAGATAGGATGTCATAGTATATTCTTCCTTTATTTTGAGACCTTCAAATTGCCTTCAGTAAGTCTACAACTTTGTTAGTTTTACCTTAGAGTCTCCTTCATATATAATCTATAATTTGACCCAATTTTATTTGGTAGACTTGAAATGGATCACTTTGGTGAACTCAGCCTTAGATAGACCATAAATGATAACATTTATAGCTTTTGAATTATTCTCACTCAACTTATTGTTAGCAACACTAGTTGGAGGAGTAGTTAGTGTAGTATAATCATCCATGATAGATTGCCAAATATCAAACCCTATAGACATGATGTATGTCCTCATCCTTGTACTCTAGAAAGGATAATTTGACCCATTAAATAATGGTGCTTACTTAGTAGAGAAACCCTAAATCTATTGACTTGCCATATTTTACCATGGATCACTTTCAAGTGTTTAAACTTGTAATTAAGGTTCTACTCTGATACCAATTATTGGAAGTACAATCACTGAGAGGGGGGTGAATCAATGATGAAATATATTTCAAACTTTTATTTTAATCCTTTCAAACTCTTAATCAATGACCAAAAGCATTCATAAAGCATAAAATATGTTCATAATAATGAATAAGTAAGATGATGTAAGATCACACACATAATGCAAGATCTACATAGGAAACCCTCTTGGGGAATAAAACCCAATCTAAAGCCTACAAACACATAGACTACTTTTACTATAAGATGATAAAAAATATGAAACATTTTAGTGAAGTACCCACTTCACAAGGTACACACACCCTTAATTATGAATAAGCACCCACTTGTTCTAGATGTTGAGTACCCATACAACACCTATGACATAAATAACTCAAGAACTTTGATTTCATTTCAATCTAATTGGAGAAATAATGTATAACAACTATGTTTCAAACTCTTCACACACACTCAAACTTGATTATATAAGAAATGCATCAAAACATCCCTTTTAGATATTTCTAGTATTCTTCACTCATCCTCAATCTATTATATACTTCAATCCATCCTATGATCACACTCTCTCTCATATCTTTCCTTCATCTCTATCTTCTTCTCTCTCAACACATTCACATACAAGTCTTGAAACCATTTCCTTGGTCTCCACATTTTATAGAGTCTTCATGAATTTAAAATTCTATGTTGGCCATAATACTTGCCTTAATACTTAATACATATAACTTGCTAACACAAAGCTTAATACCATCCTCATAGGCTGACCATAGCATCCATGGGTCACACTTAAGTAGTTACACCTTTCAATTAGGCCTTAGTAGCCCTTATAGGTCTCATGAATATCTATAAACCTATTTAGCACTTCAGTGAGAAAATTAAGAACATAAGATCACTTTAAAATATTTGGGTCCACTCCATTCTAAGACATCTTCAAGTGAAAACTCCTATAAAACACTATTTTGCTAAAGCACAAATTTCTCAAACATTATTTTGTACATAATAACACCATGAATGAATAAATAGTCAACTTTGAATCTCTATAACTACACATTTACAAACATTCAAACCTTATAATTAGATTCTTTGGATACATCTTGAAGTCCTTTATAACTTTGATTTGTACTACATCAATAAATTCATCTTGTATTAAAATATATAGCTTAAAAATTGAAGATATGTTTTCCCTCATTAATTTGAATATTCAAATTCTAATGGTCACTATTCGAACACTAAACATCAAGCACTTTAACCTCATCTCATGTTCCCTAGCAACTTTGGATAAATACACACCATTGATCTCCTTAGAAGTAGCTTGGTCTTTACCTTGAAATACTCACAATTGATCTTAGATCAAAGTTCCCATGATTATGCCACTTGATATCTCTACATGCATTCTACACATTTGACTCTTTGACTCAACCCACATGTTGATCTCTATCTATATAAATATTGATAAATTGTTTATCTTTTATCAAATTAATGAGATAAAAACACATGTCACTAGTTCACTTAATCTTAGGAAACTTTGAAAATTTGACTTCATGCACACCATTAGATCAATATCTACATGATGAATGCTCATCATTAGATCTAATGACTAGTTAACCTTAGACTTCAACGTAGTTAAACTTGATAGTCTCTAGCTCATCATAGTTTACAAGATCAAATATTAAGGTTTATAACTTGAGCTATAAAACACTTCAAGAGTCCAAATCTCTAGGGTAACATTTTGGCACTATAGACAACATCTCCATGAAAACCATTGACCTTAGTTAATTTTTTGAGTACCTACACTAAATGGCCAAACTTGCTGGTTCATTCATATCTACATGATGTGTGGTGATGGTCTGGCTTCTCTTAATCTAAAAGATGCATGTTTTTTTCCAAATGATCAAGTGACACACCAAAACTTCACCAAAACATCTATGGATGCCTCACAACTTCTTATTTGTCCTTATAGACTTGTAAATGTGCCATATCTATCCAAGCTATCAAACATAACTTCTTTGTCATTCATACACTAGAACCATATGCTCTCTTTAACATCAATGCCAACATAAGACATCAATGACCATTATAAATAATTTGAAGTGAATCCAAAAACATATTTAATATTTTAGAGGAGTATGAGTAGGTCATTGATGTGGTTGTGACATAAGTAAAATAAATCTCATCATAATTACTAGACAAAAACCCTAGGTGAAGGATGACTTGTAAAAGACTAATCGTGATATAAACAAGGATGAAAATTCATAGGTAGTAATGGCTAGATAGGAAATAATTATCAAATTAGATGTTACTATTCAAGATTAAATTATCTATAGGGATAACATCATGAGTAACTTAATATTATGGAAGCTATAAATGTTATGAAGCATGTTCACAAGTGTTCAAGCATGCATGCAATCCAAGACATTATTGAAACTCATCACCTAATCATTGATGTTATGGGAAAATATGATGTCCAAAGCATCATGTAATAAATTACACACTTGTGAATGATATTCACAATGGTGAGGGATGCACTAGTGGATTATACCAATGATAAATCAATTTATGGTCAATATCTTAAGTTTAGTCAAGGATATCACAAATGGACCCTAATACATTTCCCTTGTAGATCTCATAAAACAACTATGAGAAATGAAGACTACTCAAGTGAAAAAACCATGATAATTTCCTTCAACATAGCCAACGCAACAAAAAAACCCTAGTGTATTAAATTTCTGAGTAACATAATTAGTTTCTACCTAAACCTACCAAACCAACTACTTCTACAACAACACAACCAATGCTACCTCCACCATAATAAGATATTTTGAATCATACAACTCTAATCAATTTTAGATTTGAAACAATTTTATTTGTAAGAAGACTTTGTGAGTGGGGCTGAGAAGGTTAAAAATCCATAAAGGGTTGCCTCTTGGTTATGCTAACTTATTGGAAACCCATAAATGGTGGTAGGTTAACATGTTACTTAGTTGAAACATTGAAAGATAATCTAAATATTGTGAAATAAGTGAATATTGGTAAACAACACTTCAAACAAAACTAAAACCAAATGTAGAAAGGTTTAGAGCAACTTAACTTGTGTATAAAAACTAGTATTTAGGAAACCACACTTTGTTAGCAATGCTCATCTCAAGATGAGACAACTTTTTAAGTTTGGGAAATTTTTAATAGGGGACTATGAAGTTTATCTCACAAGTATTCTTTTATACTTTGTATGTGTGAAAAATGTATACATTTTATATTTTAATTATTCATGTAAGTCAAATAAACAAATAAAAGGTTGAATGTTTACTTCATACTATACATAAGAGTAAATATAGAGACAAAAAATCAAAAAATCATGTCAATTATATATATATATATATATATACATATATATATATATATATACATATATATATATATATACATATATATATATATATATATATACATATACATACATATATATATACATATACAGACATATATATATATACATATACATATATATATATATACAGATATATATATATGTATATATATATGTATATGTATATATATATATATATATATATATATATGTATATGTATATATATATGTATATATATATATATGTATATATGTATGTATGTATGTATATATGTATGTATATATATATATATATATATGTATATATATATATACATATATACATACATACATACATACATACATATATATATACATATATACATATATATATACATATATACATATATATACATATACATATATGTGTGTGTGTGTGTGTGTGTGTGTGTGTGTGGCATGTGCATAAAGATGGGTTAGTTTCCAAAAATATTTATAAGTTAATATATGTATTTTCTTCTATTTATTCCAGTTATCTTGATTTACATGTATATACTTTTAGTGAATTAATGTATCATGGCCATCACACTTGATTTAATTTCATATAATTAAAGGGTTATGAAGTTTTTGATTTCTATATAATTCCAAGTTTTATATGGTAATTTGTGCATAATCAACTCTTTAATCATTATGTAAAAAAGCTATCAAAATAAATGAGTATTACAATACAAACAGTCACCTAATGAACAAGTATGAATAATTTAAAATCTTCTGAGTAATGTCACAACATGTATACAACAATGACATGTCCTGATGAGTAAATCTAAGTATTCTTGATAAGATGATAATACAAAAATAACATAATGACAGGCAAGAAAAAAATTCACAACTATGTCAAGCACCTACTAAAACCTAGTCATGTATCTTCATCTTTGGACATATTTAATAATCTTTCGGCTATAGAGGTACTTTTTCATCCCTTAGATTTATATTTTAATATGTCAAAGGTCATAAAATTAAATGGAATAGGTGATGCCTCTTTGCACATTATAGCCTTATTTTCATCTTGTCTAGGGTGTCACCATGATGAGCTTCTCATGACCAAAATGTTTATTAAAATCCTTATAGGTTATGCTTTAGATTGGATCTATTATTTGCATAAGGTATCAATAAATAAATTTAAATATATATTTGACCTCTTTTTAGTGTATTTTTTACAACATTATTCAAAACATGACCTTTTCACAAACTACTCAAATCAAGAAAGGGCCTAATGAACTCATTATGGATTATGTGCTTAAATTCAAGACCACGATTATTAAAATGTCACATTCACTTCCTGATAATGATTTGAAAAGGATTTTATCAATTATTATGCTTAATCCTCTCAATAACAAGGTTCTATTTACCAACTATGACTCATTTTATGACTTTTGTCATGCCTTGTGCAACATTGAGACTAAGCTTATGGATGTAAATATGTTAAACTATACACTAACTTCTTCAACATACAATGTTCCTAAATATCAAAGAAAGTTAGTAATCAAATCAAAGACTAGTTATGGACCTAAATTTCAAGCTAAGAATGAGGCCAAAACTATAAAACTATTATCTTGAAATAGAATTACATTTCTGGTAACTAGGCCAAAGAAAGACATCACAAGACCACATAATCCACCTAGTCAAGTATGAAAGAGGCTTATAGAATGAAATGTAATTTCCTTACTAGAACCATTTTAGTGGTATGAAAACATTCCATTCCATAAAATCTATAATCCTTGTGCCTTTTGTGATTATCATTGAGGTCTAGGGCATTATTGTTGAAATATTTGGCATGTTGCAACAAATCAATATTTCATGACAGATAAGGAGATAAAAGTCTCTCCTCTATTGTGATGGGAGGTTCCAATTATTTAAAGTAATAAAAACTATTCAAACTATGTACAATATTTAAAAGTTAAATAAAAGGGGTTGGTAGAAACCACATTCAATTAAAATAAAATAAAAATAAAGGGGAAAATGGAGAGTTATGAGAAGGTGAGTAAACATAGATTTCACCCACTTATGTAATGAAATAAATTAAAAGGAAAAAATTACTTTAAGAGATCAAACACAATTCATGTTTGAAATAATGTGAAATACGTTAACATAACAAAAAATCATACCCATTAAGGAAATAACTAGACACAAATTTCAAGTAATTTTTCCTTCTTAGATAAAGATAGACACAAAGTTTCCTTCTTATTGCTCTTCAACTTTCACAAATCATAGACATCAAAAATCCCTTTTTTAATCACCATTTATTTTATTTATAACAAAGGGTATGGGCTAATCCTTCACATTCAAAAATGACATTTCATATTATATTTTTTATCCTATTCTACCTTTTATAATTTTCATTTTACAAAAATAAAATATTGATTTCCCAAAATAAAAGTTAGAAAAAAATAGAAAAGGTAGACTACTAATTTTATTGAGATGTTTTCTGTGAGTCAACAATGGTTGAAGATGGGTTGATAGTAGTTAAATTTTCCTTGGATTGATCCTTATCACATGCATCCTTGAATTTTTGAAATATCTTGACTACTTCAAGAGCTTCATTACTCTTTGGAATTACTGTGTGATGATAATGTGTGAACCATATTTGGGAAATTAATGTCAAGGCACATTGAGATTTAAAAAATTCTTCCAATTGGGTTTTTCAAATCATCTAATGAAATTTGGATTTCACTGAGAGTTATCATTGAGGCTTTATTAAAATTACATTCATTTAGAAGATATTATTGACCACCTTTTGGAATTGAGATTTCAATTCATCTATAGTGTGTGTATCAGTCCCATCCTCTTGGTATAAATGACAATGAATCTCATATAGATTGTTGGAAATAATTTTGAGCATTTCTTCACCCATAACTCTATTATATTATTCCTCTATAGCCTTAGTTAATATTTACATTTTTTGGAATATGCATTATGGACATTTTTAGGAGGAATCATTATCTTATTTTTTGAATACTCCATCATCTACCATTACATTATCCTCTATAATGATCATCTCTTTTATGTCTCTGATCACCTCTTCCCATACATTCAAAGTGGCAGTGTGGGCTTTTATCTATACATGGATATATTACAATTCTTGATTAATGAGATCATAGATTTTCATGACTTCTTAAATATATTTCATTCCATTTATGAGGAATTCATCTACCTATGATTCAAGAGTCTACCATAAGTATTATATATTTTTATTATGGAAACAACATCCTTGTTTATTCTTGGAAACTATGTTGGAGAATCAACTTGTGGTATTGTAGGGGTCTCAACTAGATTGAGCAGATAATTGATGTAAATTAATAGCTATTTGATTTTTCTTTGAGTTATTATTGAGTTAGCTCATATTACTAAAATCTCTTAATGATCCTCTTAGTGGTTCTCAGAGATTATGAATATCACCTTCTCTTGTTTCTTCTCCAAGTGATACTCTTTTTATATTATAATCACCTAAAGTCATTTTTCTATGTCTTTCTTGACATTTAAAATGTTAATTTCCATAAATTATGCTCCTAAAGAGTCTAAAACCAATTGAAGGTGGTATTTAATTTCTTTGGTGTGGGAGTATTTAAAAGATCAACTACCACATCAAAATCTAGTAAGCCAGCTTCAACTATCCTTTTTATTTTCTTTAACATTGGATGCATTCATTAAAATGAAAGATCATTGAAGGTAATCACTTGGGTAGCTGATGGAGAAGGGGTGGGATGATTTAGAGGATGAGGAATAAATTGTAGAGATCTAGATGGAGAATGTGGATTTTCCTCTTCAACCTTTTTCTATTTTTCTATCTCCAAGGATGAAGCTATGTATTGGTGTGTGGTGCTTAGGATGAACAAGCTAGGGCCACCCAAGGTTTTAGTTGAAGATCAGCATTTTAATGATTTCTTGGCTTGATCATTTTTACCTACCACATGATTTTACTCACATTGATTTCCAAATTATTTATTGGGATTGGGATCTTCATCTCCATCATTGCTTGAACAAGAAAAACCTAAGGTCTCAATCACTAACTTAAAGATGCTTCTTTTGGAAGCTACTGGGGGGTCTTGCTTTAGAGGATCTAAAAATTTTGATCTCTTCAAACCACTTGTGTTTATTCTAACCAATTTATTATCTAGCCAATTTTTTGTACAAGACCATACTCTTGATGTTCTCAATCACAAATCAACTAGTTCTTTTATTGACTAATTGATAGTTGCCAAGGGTGCATTCACAATTATGTTGGTGTGTTTTAGATTGAAAATATCTGAATTATCATCTATAATTCCTTCTAGAATCCATTGATTTTTAAATAATTTTATTTGATCAAGAGTCATATAAATTTAATCTCTTTTGACTACTTTAAATTTGACCATGTAATCATCCCAATAGTCTTTGAGGCAAGGCTTATGTTCATATGTAAATCCTACGCTAAGATTTTTATTTACATATCCTATGGTATCCAAAGAGTTTATACTGGCATAAGTTTAGAGAGTGAATTTATAGATGGATAGTTCTATGTGATGTGCCTTTAAAACTTATTTATAAATGAAATTACCCAATGTAATGGGAAAATAAACACCTGATACATCTCTCACTCTATAGTGCTTGTGAATATCTAACTTTTGTCAACAAAGCTCAATGAGAATGATCTTGTTGCTTGCCAACCTTGGAAATTTCAAGGGGTATCCTTCATAACCTATAACCTTGATATATGTAAACTTATATAATTGAATTTAGTATTTACCATATTAGTGAACCAATTTGGCCACTTATATTTAAATCCACATACCCTAATCTTCTTATAGTAGTTGTACCACTCTCACTATGAAAGCATCTTTGACTCAGGTGTAGTTATTATTGTTCTACTATAATGTGAGTTGAGGGAAGCACTCAAATACTTATGTTGTTTGTGTGATGGTCCCTTATTGGGAGAGACTAAGGTATACCTTTTGGGATTCTAATAAATATACTAGATATGATGTCATGAAGAACTAATTTGAGGTTTGCACATTTAGAAATTGATCATGTAAGGATTCACTAATTAGTTCACCCCAATCAATCAATTTATTTCCATGACAAATTATTTGCATTAAAATAAACATCCAATGGTGGAAAGTCCTAGTGTATTTGTCACATTTTACTTGATTCAATAGGGTAATCATATCCAAGAGTTATTCTTTAAAGTTTGCTCTGAGTAAGGTCTTGGGGACCTTAGAAGGTTTGTATCTCTTTTGCTTCAACCAAGAATTGTTGATAGTGGATAAACATTTATTTGGATCCTTATCCTAATATCCACATCCTTATTTTATATTTATAATGACCAACTCCTCATGAAGGGGAACCCTTAATGCCATGTTCATTGAAAATCCATCTAGTTTTTCCATAAGTTGTCTAGATTTTATCCTAATTTCTCTTGTCTATGAGCTATAGTGTTTGGTGCAAGCAAATACCAAATATAAACACTAAACTAAAGTGGTAAAGATGGATGCTTGAGGTAAACTAATATATAAAAGGCATTCAATAAGTAGTGTTAGGATTAGAGAGTTTAATCTCTTATGGAAAGATTCTAAGTCCACATGGTCAATTTAAGAATTAAAAATATTTAGAGTATCACAGTCTAGGACTAGAGTGGTTCATACCTCATGTATTTTAACTTTATTTTACTAGTCTTTAAGTTTGAAAATGTTATTTTAAAATCAAGGACTAGAATATCAAATGGGTTAGGAGGTATGAAATGTTGAATGAGCTGGAAAGTATGTAAGGTAGTATACATATGGTGATTCTAAAAAGAAACAATCCCTCAAAAATAGTTTATAGAAAAAGGAGAAAGAATAACAATGTTGGGTAAGTATCACTTGGGATATTTATGGGATAATTTTGGTAGAGATTTAGTATTATAAGGGTAGGGGGTAGAGCAAAAACCAAAACTTAAAGTCTGTGAATGAATGAAATGTGGTATACTTAACATAAATAGAGGGGATGTGGATTGAGGATACATCGTGCTTACATGTGAACATCGGTAGAGGATGATGATCCCCATTATTGTGTCCCTCTAAGATGCATAATAATGAATGCATGACTATTTATATATATTACATCATCATGTTGTCACATCTATAGAGGATGGTATGTCTTGCCATCACATCTCTCTAAGATGTACAGATGTGAAGGCATGGATAATTTCATATCATACATCATCAAAATATTTTAGGTATGGATACCACATCCCTATAAGACATTAAGGTGCAAAGGAATGAATATTTTCATACCTTTCATTTCCACATCTATGGAGGATAGGCTAGTCAACCATACCCAGTGTAGATGTGTGGGCCTAGTTAGAAAATTTTCTAAGTGAAAAATAAACCCCTTATTTTGGTTTTAATTTTTTAACACTTTTTGTTCATGAAAAGTGAAATGGTATGATAATTTTAATGAACAATAAATGACTTAGGCTGGGGATGTGATTTCTTGAGAAGATATAAAATAATTCTTAGATCTTGGGTTTTTAGTAAAACAAAAATATCTATTGGGATACAAATTCATCTTGAAGATGAATAGGAGGAAAAATAAACACACAAGGTAAACACATGGCACACAATAGAAAGGAAACAAATAACACACAATAGAAAAAACACATAATAAAAATGGAAATGTTAGGGGAAACCTATAATCATTCTCTATAAAAATTCAAATATTGCCTGCTATATGGTAATGACAGATGGGTGCCATCTTTGTATGCTAGATAGTATGAATTTACACCACAAAAAAATTGAATTTTGAATGGACCCATCTATAAGGAGTTGAATTTCCCATGATTTCCTCTTGACTCTCTTCTTTTATCCCAAAGCAAGACCATATCACTATTTTGGAAGTCACATTATTGAGCCTTTTGGTCAAATAATTCTTTGACATTATCTTGATGAAATGAAATCCTATCAACAATTGTGGCTCAATCTTATTAATATTGGTTAGGTATATTACTCCTTTTTATTGTGTCTTTGAAATGTTCATCTTCAATGGCTTGGTCTAGTTTCAAGATTAGTAATTTCAAAGATATGGGAATCGTAACATCTTTCCCATATAATAGATGAAATGGAAACCTTATAATTACTCTTTTAAGAGTGATCTGATCAACCTATAGTGCATCATATGGTTTTCTATTCCAATTCCTTTGATTATCATTGACCAACTTGTGAACAATGGTAGTTATGTTTTTGTCATTGGATTGAGTCTGACCATTACCCTAAGGATAGTAGTTTGAATAATGTGTTAAAGAGATGTTATATCCATAAAAAAATTAATTAGTTCCTCAAAGGAAAATTTATAAGTGTTATCTATCACTATCTTTTATGGAACAAATTTGGCTAAGATATTTTCTTTAATGAAGTTACATACAACCTCATAAGTGGTAGATCACACTGGAATAACTTCTACCCACTTTGTGAAGTATTCAATGGTAGCTAAAACATGAGTGTATCTAGCATTGGAATGAGTATTTAGATTCCCAATGAAGTATAACCCCAATTTTTAAAATGGTTCTTCAATGGTTACTATTTTTAGAGGTAGAGTAATGAGTTTTGGGCTACCAAAAAATATTGACAAGCTTCACATTTGGAAATGCATTTGTGTGTATCTTTAAATAGTGTAGGGAAATAAAAACGAGATTAAATTTTTTAAATGCCATAACTAAGGATGATAAATGTTCTCTATGGGATTTATCATGAAAATATTCCAATATCTTCTTTTTTTTCTTTATTTACACACCTCAAAAAGGTACCATCCAAATATTTTTAAAACAATATATTATCCCAAATTACATACTTGGTTGCCTTTAGTTTTAGAGTCTAATTTTTATTTGGATTCAAATGAATTAGGAATTTACCAAAGATAATAAAAATTATATATATAAATATTATATACATAATATTTTCAAAATTAATCAACTATTGATGCTTTCTCTCTTGTAGGAACTGATAGAGTCTCAATGTCTCTAAGTGCACATCTTAAAGGGTGCATCATGAAAGGGGTGGGAAAACAATTGGTGATTTAAAGAATTGTTGTCCCGTATAACACTACTTTCTATCTATAAAACCATATCCTATACACTTATATAAGATTTTCCTCCTCCCTTAACTGACCTATATTGGGACCTAACTTAAATTTTATCAATTAATGATACATAGTCGATTTGGGCTGATCTTGTAAGCTAAATTTTTGGAAGGGTTTAGGGTTAGATATAGCTATATATACACATTAATTTCATCATTTATTATAGATAAGATAAGAAAAAGAGTATTATATTTCACATATACTTATCCACCATTCTACTTGAGGAACATTACCTAGGGTTTTAATACTTTCTTTGGAGATAAGAATCTTGTCTTGTGGAGAAGTCTTTTGGATACATAGAGAAGTTGTGTAGCCCGAAGATGGATTATCCTTGTTATCGTTACATACAAAAACAAACTCTTTCAAAATAACTTGGCCAAGGGAGATATTGAGGCTTGGTGGGCTCATCTTCAAAGGTAAGTATTCCTCACTTTGTTCCTCTATTAAACTAGATAGATTTACATTTGTACTTCTATCCCATGAATTAGGATTTACTATACTTTAAATTGAGTAAATATATTCTATGAATATTTAGTTTTTATGTTTATTACCCCCACTTTATGCCATAATATTTGGTGAGCACTGGATTAGATTTTAATTTACTTTGTATTTGCTTAGTGAATATGAAAACATAAGAACTAGCTAGGGTTATTGCATAGTGTTGCTTGATTAGAGGCTTTGGAACCCTCTTTGGTGATATTATTATGGTAAGAGATGCCTTAGTTATATCTAATAGATCCATATTATTCATGACCCTAAATATATAATGTATTAATAAATGGAGTTGTATAGAGGATTCATCTTCTTTGAGCTATGACCTTAACATGTAATGTGTCTAGGGATATGTGTGGCTGACATGTGGCTTACACATATTCATATTGGATTATTGCATTTATTGATGTTCCTAATATGATCAACCTATATAATAACCATGGCTAAGTAGAGTATATATAGGAGGTAGTGATTAGTCTTTTATCCTCATATTTTGAATTCTATTCTTATTGCATTGTTGTGGAGGTTACCCCCTCGAAGTGTCTTAGACATAATATTCAAGTATTCTACTCTTTCACTAATTTTTGTTGTGGATCTGCTCATTATACTATTAATTCTACCATATATAATTATACTATAATGAATCATCTAAGTAATGTACTTAAAATTGGTATCAAAGCATCAATTTTTGTAAGTTTTTAAGGTACCTTTTTTTAGATCTAGCATCCTAAGCACCAGAAGGCTAAAAAAACATAACTTGTGATTTGAGAGGAATTGGTTTTTTTTGTCACCACAATTTTATTGTGAGGAAGTTTGAGAATTTTTTACCTTATGAAATTTAGTAGTCATTGGATTTATCTCTGTGAGATGATCGTAAAGGTATATTATACTAGTACACTTTTTTGGGTCAAACAAATTCACTCTTGTACACAATAGTAGTCATTAGATTCATCCCAGTGAAATGATTGCAATGGTGTATTATAAAAGTACAATTATTTTGGTGCTAGAACCCTCTTCGGGTTTATGCATAGTTGGCACAAAAACTTGTGGATGATGGAAAGGGAAATAAACTCTAAAAACTCCTCACAAAGATGACATAAAATCTAAAAATTTTGATTCATATATTTTAGAGGTAGTTCATTAACTTAAGTTGGAGTTGTAGGACATGGTGAAAAAAGATGATTTTGGTATAGTTCAATAGAACATTATTGATTTGAGAGGGGACTTAGATAGCATGAAGGATTAATTACAAAAATATCTGGGTAATTGGCTAACTTGTCAGCTTAGCCACTATAAAATAATCTTCCACCACTATAGTTTGGTTCTCCTATTCCATACAATACCAATACCGATTCTGGCCCTAAGTTGATATTGCCAAAAGTGGACCTATATAAGTTTTATGGTAATGATTCACTCAATTGTCTCTCTCAAATTGAAAATTTATTTGATCTAGATTAGACTCCATATTCATAAAAAGTGGTTATGGCCTATTTATATTTGAAACCTGAGCCATTCATTTTGTATCATTAGTTGTGTGCTCAAAAGAAAACTAAGGGTGTCCCAATTTCATGGTCATTATTTTTTGAGGATTTGTAGCTCCATTATCATAATAATGTCTCTAAAAACTACTTTAGTCTGCTATCCAAGTTATACCAAATTAGAACTATTAAGGACTACATTCATCAATTTTAGAATCTCTCCTTATGTGTGGTAGGCATCACTAAAGAAAATTTGATTAACCTATTTTTGGGTCACCTCAAAGATAGCATCCAATTGAAGGTTCATATGTTTCATCATAGTTGTGGATCTGAGGCCATACCAAAGTCACACATGGTTGAGGAAAAGAGCTAATTAGATGAATAACTTTCACTAATGTTCATGAACATACCTTTCTAGCATCATCATTTCATTAGCCTAACAGATTGACACCTCAACAAGTGGAAGAAAAGCATGAAAAGGTTTACATTTTGGTTGTGATATAAAATGGAGCAAAGGGAATCAATATGATGAAAATAAATTATTTTACATTAATGGTGCCAATGAAGAGGAAGAACATGAGGAGGATTTAAGGGAATAGCTAGAAGAACCTGAGGATCAATCTAAGGATTCTCAACCTACTATTTCCTATCATGTCCTTTTAGGCATTAGTACTCTTCAAACTCTTAAGGTTGTGGGGTTCTTAAAGAAATAGAAGATGATTATGTTAATTGACTATGTGAGTACACATAACTTCATCAATAATTAGTTGGTTTCTCATTTGAATTGTTTCATTTAACTAGCTCTAGAATTTTAGGTCATGGTTGTATATGGTGGTATAGTCAACTATTCTAAAAAATGTCATAGTATTAAGCTTGATATGGGACACTATTTCTTATATTTTTCTATCTTTTCTATTCCCATGGGAGGAGTTGACATTATTTTGGGAGTGTAATTGAACACCACTTTGGGCACTATTAAGATGAATTTCCAAGAATTATTCATGAGGTTCCATTTATAAGGAAGGACTTTTGAACTACATGGATTATGGGTTAAATATCCAAAACTGGTTAGTGCCCACTAGATGGTGAAGATTCTAAAAAAAGGTGCAAAAGGTTTTGTGGCACACTTATTTTCCATGGAGGTCCAACCAAACAAGGAGTCTACACATCTTGATTTGTAAAAGGTGTCAAATGACCATTATGTTATTTTTGGTGACATGCCAAAAGGACTTCCTCCAAGTCATGCACATGATCATGCCATAAGACTCATTCTAAGAAGTACACCACCCAATATCAGACCCTAAAATAGTGAAATTATAAATATGGTACAAGAGATGTTGGAGGTAGGAATCATCTGACATAGTCAAAATGAATATTCCTCCCTAGGGGTCATGGTGTGGAATAAGGATGACTATTGGAGGATGTTCCCAGGATATAGATAACTAAATAAATACACCATCAAAGATAAGTTTTCTAATCCATTAATTGATGATTTTCTATATGAATTGCATGGTGCTATTTATTTTACCAAGTTAGATCTTCACTCTAGATATCATCAGATTCAAATCCATAATGAGGACATACCCAAAACAACTTTCAAAACTCATGAAGACCATTATGAATTTATGGACCTGCCTTTTGGCCTCACAAATGCAACATCTACATTTTAGAGTTTGATAAATACTATTTTTAAGCCATTTTTGAGAAAGTTTGTATTAGTGTTTTTTGATGATATACTCATCTACAACAAAAATTGGGAAGACCATTTGAAGCATGTGAAGTAGGTGCTTTTAGTTCTAAAACAACATCAGTTTTATGCCAAACCTTCCAAATGTGATTTTGGTGTCCAAGAGGTGGAGTACTTGGGTCATATTATTTCACATCGAAGAAGATCCTAAGAAAATCCAAAAAATGATGGAGTAGATAGTTCTCAAGTCCCTCAAGAAGCTCCATAGATTTCTTGGGCTAAGTGGTTATTATTATAGGTTTGTTAAAAATGATGGGAGCATTATATCCCCACTTACCTCTTTGCTAAAAAAAGACTCCTTTTAGTGGACTAATTCAACTACAAAGGCATTTGAATAGTTGAAAATGGTTATGTGCATAACTCTAGTTTTGGATACTCCTAATTTTTTAAAAACTTTTATTGTAGAGTGTGACACATCAGGATATGGCATGGGGTTGTACTCATGCAAGAAGGTAGACCACTGGGATTTTAAAGTCACCAAATTAAGAGAAAAAACTAGTCTCAAAATAATATATGAGAAAGAGATGATGGCTATTATGGATGCATTGAAGCAATAGAGATAGTATTTGATGGGTCATCACTTTTAGGTAAAGATTTATCATAATAGCCTTAAATATTTTTTGGAACAATGTTTGTCACCTAAAAAATAGAAAAAATGGGTGAATAAAATGTTAGGATATGATTTTAAAATATTGTATAAGAAAGGAAAAATGAATGTGGTGGTAGATGCCCTCTCTCAATGGGATGAATTAGTTGAGGCATTATTATGCACCATGACCATGTGGTAGGCAGATTGGCTATATGAAGCAAGATCAAAATGGAAGAATGATAGTGCTACCAAATATTTGATTCACAATCTTTAGTATGTTTCTAACGAATCTCAAAATTTTACATAGAAAGGGAACACATTATGGTATAAAGATCAATTATAATTTTTTAATCATTCTCTCCTCAAACATAAAATTATTCAAGAAATTCATGCCTCTCCACTTGGACAATCGATATTTTTGAAGACATAGCATAGAATCAAGCAAGATTTATTCTGGGAAGGAATCAAAGGGGATATTCAAAAATATGTGGCTGAATGTATGGTATGCCAATAAAATAAAGGTGAAACCATTAAGATCTTAGGTCTTTTTAAGTCTTTACCCATCCCTAACTAGTGTGGGGAAGAGGTTTCTATGGATTTCATTATGTGGTTACCAAGGTCTTAGGTTAAAGATATTATCGTGGTAGTTATGGATTGACTCATCAATTCATTTTTGCTCCTTATCAAAACCATTTTTTTCTAGTATAATATCTTCTAATTTTATCATTATAGTTCAAAAATTGCATGGCACTCTAAAGATAATTGTAAGTGATTGAGATCCCATATTTACTAGTAATTTTTAGACTAAATTATTTGCATGTTTGAGTACCCAGTTGGCTCATAACTCATACTATCATCCTCAATCTAATGGAAAACTAGAGGTAGTCAATAAATGTCTTAAAGGGTATCTTCATTTTTTTGTTTTTAACAAATAGGAAAAATGGGTTCATTAGCTACCACTTGTTAAATGGTGATATAACACTTCTTTTCACACTTCTTCCAAGATGTCTCCCTTTGTGGCATTATATGGGTATCACCCCCCATCCATCACTTCAATTTTGACAATACATATTAAGGTTTGAGATATTTAAGAACACATTCACCATTAACAAGAGGTGTTAGTTAGTTTATGAGAGAATTTAATAAAGGCACAAAATTGAGTGAAGTAGCAAGTAGATCAACACCCTAATGAGTGGAATTTTGACATAGGTGATTGAGTCATTGTGCATTTTCATCTATATAAGCAGATGTATTTGAATCAATATGATCCACATCCCTTCTCAGGGATACATCTCCCCACTGAGGTGATCATCACACTCCACGTGTCTGACTGGGAATCACCTTGGGTGCTTCGTGGCTGGCCATATAGGGATCTGGAAGAGGACCCAAATCACTCTAGAGCTTTTGGCATGATGGCCAGTCTTTTATTGGTATCAGAGCTAGGTCTCGAGGTCGAGTCCCACAAAAGCTAGTGGGCTTGATCCGCATTAATGCATGATGTGTCTCTGTGCCTCCTAGTTACCAGACTACTTGCCATGTGTTCTAATCGGGAATCACCTTGGGTGTCCTCAGACTAGCCATATAGGGATTTGGAAGAGAACCCAAATCACTTTGGAGATTTTGGTGTGATGGCCAGTCTTTCTATTGGTATCAGAGCTAGGTCTTGAGGTCGAGACCCATGAAAGATGGTGGGTATGATCCACATACCTTCTCAAGGATACGTCTCCCCATTGAGGTGATCATCGTATGCCATGTGTCTGATCAGGAATCACCTCAGGTGCTTCATGGCTGGCCATATAGGGATCTGGAAGAGGACCCAAATCACTCTAGAGCTTTTGGTGTGACAATAAAAGATTGGTCATCATGCCAAAAGCTTTGGAGTGATTTGGATCCTCTTTTAGATCCTTATATGGCCAGCCACAAAGCACTTGAGGTGATTCCCGATTAGACACATGGTGTGCGATGATCGCCTCAGCGGGGAGACATATCCCTAAGAAGGGATGTGGATCACAATAGGAAAAGGATAATACTTTATCACCTAAGTATTATGGCTCTTACTAGATCTTGTAAAAAATTGGTAGTGTGGATTACAAGTTAGAATTATCCTTAGCCACTCACATACATATGATATTCCATGTATCTTACTTGCAGAAAGTAATTGGACACAAAGTTTCCACTTAGACTGAGTTTCCTAAATTAGATGAAGAAGGAAGATTCATTCTAGATCTTGAGGAGATCCTTCAATACACATTAAGTAACTACAGACCAGAGCCATTAAGTAGTATTTGATCAAATGAAAGAACCTGCACTCTGAAGATGCAACATGGGAGGATGAAGCATTCCTATAGAAACATCCTAGTTTAATTAAACATTGAGGACAATGTTGTTTTTAAGGGGAAGGGCATGTTATGCCCTTAACCTATAGTGTGTCTAAGGACATATGTGGCTGACTTATGACTTACACATCTTCATATTAACTTGTTGCATTTCTTGATGTTCTTAGTATGGTCAGCGTATGGAATAACCATGGCTAAGTAGAATATATAGGAGATAGTGGTTTGTATTTTATCATAATATTATGAATTTTTTTCTTATTGAATTATTGTGGAGGTTTCCCACTCAAAGTGGCTCAAATATAATATTTAAGTATTATGCTCCTTTGGCAATTTTTGTTGTGGATCTACTTATTTTGCTATTAATTTTACCATATATAATTGTATTATTATGAATCATCTAAGTAATTTATTTACAATCACCCCCACTTTGTGCCACAAGATTTGGTGAGCACTAGATTATATTTTAATTTAATTTGTATTTACTTAGTGAAAAACATAGGATCTAGCTAGGGTTATTGCATAATGTTGCTTGCCTAGAGGATTTGGAACTCTCTTTGGTGATATTATTATGGTAAGAGATCCCTTAGTTAGGTCTAGCAGATCCATCTTGGTCATGACCTAAATATATACTTTATTAAAAAATAGAAGTGTAAGTAGGATTTATCTTCTCTGAGCTAAGATTGATTAATAGGTTAGCTATTTTCCTTTATATATATTTTGGTGAACTTGATGTGAATAAAAAACTTGTAGGTTTTCTTTCACACATTTATTTTATTTTCATATTATATATTTTAATTTTTTTAGTACCATATCAAACCTATCAATATATTTTTAATAGTCTATGCATAGGTTTAACACACAGTCACTCCAAAATGACTATGTTTTGTTTATGTAGTTCTTCTCAAAATATAGGTGAATGGATTAATCATATCGACATGGTCTTCTTTTCTATCACATGATTGCATGTATATTCAAACTAGTTGACTCTATTCATAGTTTTTTTTTTAGCATACAGGTTTGTAGACATAGTCAAGCTAGTCTACTCTATTCATATATTATTTTTCAGCACATAAGTTTTACAGACTCCACCAACCCAATCAACTTTGTTTATAGAATATTTAATAAAAACTTAGAAACACAACATAAAATTTGCAAACTAAGCATCTTAAAAACCATAAAAGTTCATTCTTACCTTCTGTATCATTTTAGTTTTTCATATTATTTTTCACAAATTTGTATCCTATAAAACTAAAACCCTATAACAAATTGGGTTGATTATCTTGACATAGTTTTATAGTCTATCTTCTCTCTAAAAGACATAGTCGACCTGTTCGATTATGTTCTTCCATTTATTACTTCCACAGAATAGTAGAAACCTTATTGACTCTATTTTGTATTTTTTACATATAACATCACTTGAATAAACTCTGTACTCTTCAAAATCAAAGGAATTAACCTATTTTGATAGTAATTAGTTCACTTTTATTTTAGTTGATTGCATGTTTAGAGTAACAAACATAGACTAATTAGGTGGTTTTTTAATTTATCGATTTAGTCATACTATTTTTCTATTTAATACACACTTCCAAATCATTTTATAGAAAAAAAATAAAACATTTTTCTTCCCAAGGTCTACCTACTTGGATTTCATCACCAAGGGGGAAGCTAACTTGGTTTTCTAGCCAAGTATAAACACATGGTTGATGGTATACATTATCAAAACACATGACACCCTTATCATTGTGGGATTATGAAGTGAGGGGATAGGCCCCAATACCAAGCTAGTACCATTACCAATATAGATCCCTTTCAACCTAGACTACCTAAAACTATCCATAGATTACTTTTTAGTTATTTCTTATATCCAACTTCCCATCACATTAATTTTTAAATTTATTATAACTTAACAAAATTTAAGAATGACCAATTAGTTATCATTTATAGTCAAGTTTCTTTCTTTCTCATTGATTATTATATTTTATATTGTAAAACTTGAACTAACCAACATTAGTGTAAGGTTTGTGTTGTGTGTTCCAATTAGATCAATCAAATTGATCTAATTGCTTATGCATTTCACTTTATTTTTTAGATATTATCTTTCATTTTTTTTCCATTTTCGGAACACTATCACCCTTTTTGACATAATCTCTTATAGATTGTTAACCTTTCTTCCATTTAGTACATAGTCACCCTATATGACTATGCATCCTTTTCAACCTATCTAGTTTCTCCCTCTTTATTACATAGTTGACCTGTCCAACTATGTATCTTATCAACATGTTCTATTTCCTATCTTGTAGTATAAATTTGACTTGTCTGAATATGTCCTCTTTTCATCTTATTTTGTTTCCTACCTAGTAGTACATAGTAAACCTATACAACTATGTCCCTTTGTTCCCTGTTATATTTCCTATTTTCTTGAATACTATCGATTGGTTAGATCTTGTATCTTATCAATTGATTCTTATTTTTGTCAACTTTTTAGCATTTTTATTCCATAATGAATTTCCTATTTGAGGATAATATAGAGTTAAGCTAGACAAAACTATTGAGTCTTACCAATCCTAATAGGTTTCCCAAGACACATCTTATGGCTCCCACCTTGGATGCAAAGAATGTCCATGTTGCCACTTGCACTACCAATAATGGGACTTCTCCCCATTCATCTTCAATTTATAATCCTATGCTCCCCTAGAATATGAGAATGATTTAGAGCACATACTTGAAATGCTCTTCTTCATAAATGAATTTCCTCAACATAGAGGAAAAAACCATTTAACCATTTATAATCTTATGATTGGTCCTCAAGTAAAAAAATCTTTTTCACCCTCCCCTACCTTATCTCACAAATTTTGGGGAAACTCTTTTTTTTTCAACCTTTCCCTTCTATTATGTCTCCTTCACATACCATGACATTTTATTCTATGAATTCTTTGACCTCCATACTAAGTATCTCTACTAATATGGTAAGTTTAACTTCTAGTGGGCCTCTTCAAAATACCCTTCCTCATAATCATGCCACTAGTGCATATTTTGATACTAATACTAACCATGCTACAATTGCTTCTTTTTACACTAATGCTTCTCATGCCCCTAGTATGGTGCATGCTAATAATTATAGTGAAACTCAAGCCATTAATACTAATACTAATACATCACATGTTGTACACTCTAGTCAAAATACTATCCAAAATCACCAAATATTATGACAAACACTCAATAAAATGCATACTTTTCAAACTAATAACAAAAATCAAATGATGTAGATGCAAAACCATCTCATTAACCTTCAAAACTAACCTCAAAAGTTTTCATGGGGAGTTAAAAATCTAAATTCCCCCCAACCCCACTTTAGGGTCCCATGGTAACCTTATGCCTCAACCAACCCTCATTAATAAAACAATACAACATATAGAAAATGAACCTCTCATACCTCAAATTACTAAATTGATAGATGGGTATCACACCTTCCATCACCTATAATGGGTCCACCAATCCCACATTGCACTTAAAGACATTTGATAACCTTTATAAAGGTTGGGTCAAACTTAACACCTTTGTTTCTGCCAAAATATTAGCTAAAACACTTTTAGGAGATGTTTTAGAATTGTAAAATTAATTAAAAACACATTCTATCACTAGCCTTGAAGACTTGGTTAACTCATTAGTCCAAGAATTTCAAACTAGTGATCTTCCCAAGAATAACTTAGCTCAGTTTATAAATTGTAAACAACTTGAAACTGAAATGGCATAAGCCTTAAACAAATGATTGAATAACTTGTCTAAAAAATGTGAGCATAATATGGTAGAGACAACCTCTTCCACCTATTCAATAATGCTCTCTACCCTAAATTTCAATATCAGGTTATGACTCTCTCTCCAATTTTTTTTAAGAGGCCCTTGACTAAGATAAGTGACAAGACTTCTTTATGCGCCCATTAGAACCATCTCAACCTAAAATGGGCACTCATATGATCATTGAAAATAAAAACTATCATGCAAATAATGATGGTATTACTGATACCTATGACATTATTCACAACATTCAAGCAATCACTCCAAACAAAGCTATACAACATGCTCCCCCTGTAAACAACACTTCTAATACTACATATTCTCAAATGAGAAACACTAATATCCAAAAACCATTATCCTTATCCAAGGTTTTCAATCATCTTCTAATAAATCTACCATGAGATCTTGACCCCACTAATCCAATGAAATATAAAATGATCTAAAAAAAAATTAGTTTCATGCAAGTTGGGTCCACTCTCATGAGACTTATAGACAGTTATGCACTATATCTATGGATTTTATTCTTGGCCCAAAATTTGATCATGAATTAATTATTCACAAGTGTCAAAAATCATATGACATAGATTTTAAATCCCATGAAATGAAAAATTAAAATCAAGATTTACAAGCTTAATCCTTCTACAAACAATGTTGAAAGTCTTAAAATGTGGTTAATATGACTAAGATGTTTTTAATATGACTAACATGTGAAGAGTACTTAATAATATTGAGTCTAATCCAACACTCACTCATAAAAAATCTCAACCATTCTTTGTCATTCAAGATACTTCCCCATTTCATCTAACAAAGTTGGGGTATGAGGACCTTATAACCTTATAAACACCACTCTCAAAAAATCAACTTGATTATACCTCTCACACTAGCTTTACTCTTCCCCCAACATCCACACACCAAGACAAAGTTCCCTAGACTTATAATTATATTTATTCCACCCAACCACAATAAATACCTCAATCAATCATCACACCACCTCTAGTCAATCAACCTAAATGTGTTAAATCAAATAGCTAAGTAATATTGGTATATTCACCATTTTGTGATAGAACCAATGGGATCTAGTTTAGGTTTCATGCCTTCGGTGAGTGTGTGAGGTCACTCACATGATATTATGATGCACTAACATGTTGGATTCTCCCTTCCTCTAGGAACATGACTACGTACTTAGTCGTGCAAAAATAAGGATAGAAATAAATCCAACATTTTGGTGTCATTGCATAACCTAAAAAAGAGCCCACTCTTGAGCCCAATGAAGAAAAACCTATTGGGTCCATTGAAGAGCATCCTAATTTCAAATAAAAAATGGACATTGAGAGTCTAAATTTTGAAGAAGATAGATGTGAAATCCCCAACATAGAGTAAATTCTCACCATTTCTAGTGGACAATGGGAGAAGAGTCTTATAGATATTGATCTAGAACACGGCCATAAAAAGGGAAAGGAACCTATGTAATAGGAAAAAAAACGTAAATAGATAAATTAGGAACCCCTTATTTATGTCAAATTTTAATAAGACACACCAAATAATCAACTACATTTGTGGGGTTATTTCCCCAAGCATGAGTCCATAGAATAAACTTGGCATGAGATGTATTTATTGATGGAGGTGTGTCATAATGAAGAATGGTTTGAGATTTCAAATTACAACACTAACATAAGCCTAGATGTGGATGATGTTCTAAATACACTTGGGGTAAGTCCTATAAATTGATCTCTAGTACAAGTAGGTACATCACTCATCAAGTTTTCCCTAGAGGTTTCTTGGAAAAACATTATCAAAAGTCATGATGTGGGCCAACTTTGCGACAAACATCAGGAGGTCATATGGTTTTATCAAGAAGAGCATAAAATGAGGTATAAGATCAAATAATAAAATGAAGAACTCAAGTGCTAATTAGATGCAACCAAAGCAGCTCAGCTTCAGAATTTGCATCTTTACCAAATAATTTTGAAAAGTGAACCAACACTCATGGATGGAGTTCCCATTATTGGTAAAGTAATTAATAAATTTGAGATGCTTGTGGACCTTTTATTGAATAAATATAAAAATATGTTAGATCCTAAATAAGATAAACTATGGGCCATCGTGTAATTCACCAAGGCCATGGATGTTTACTATGAATTTTAAAATAAACTAAACACCACTATTCCCATCATCGATGGGTTTTTTCAACTTGACATGGCTTAATAAAATTTTATAAGTGTAATTGTGACATGAGGAACAATAATGCCAATAGTTGGTTGAGAATGCTCTAAGCATTAAGAGTAGGGCCTAGTGCATAAAGTGTTTTAGGATGTTGATGAACTAGAAAAATAAATAAGTTCCCATTGATAGAATATAAATGCTAGTTTCAAAGTGTTTCAAGGACAAGTTTTGATGGAGGTTTTGGAACTCAAAGACATTCATAAAGTTGCAACCATTAACTTGAGACCTTAACAACTCAAGCAAATACTTTTCTAGAATAGCTTGAGGACATTATTATAGGAAAAAGTGGAAGTTATCACTTCCAATCTTTAGATAGTCCTCAACCAATAGGAGGAGCTTAAGTGAAAATTAAAAGAGGTGGATTTTACATTTTTATCAACTAAATAAATGGAAACATAGTCTAGGATGCACTAATAGTTTAGTCTAGGGTAATATTGGACCCAAATTTTGTAATATATTTTAAATATTTTTGAGACATAAGCACAAAGATGCAATGGAGTGAGATGATTGTGTAAGACCATGGCACATGAGATAATGATGTATAATAAATAAATAAATAAGGGAGAACAGTGTATAAGAACTTTGCATGAACAAGTGTTGCAAAATACAAGAAACTAAATAATAAGGAGCATAAGACATACGACTTATAAAAGCATAAGACTAAGACAAGAGTGAAATAAGTGGAGGTGGGTATAAATCAATTTTTATAAGTATTAGAGATTAATGGGAGCATGAATCTAGCATAGGCTTATGAAGGAGGAGGAACATGACTGTAAATATCTATAGGGGTTATTGAGTCTGAGTCAAAATGAACTTAATATAATATCTCACCATAACTTATGTTTCTAAAATAGTCATTAGCTTGTCATATTTAAGTATTAATGGTACAACCTGATAAGGGGTTTAATTATGTATAAATACTATTTTATATTTGATTAGAAAGTGTTGTTAAATATATATTTGTTATTGTTGTCAAGATAGAGATCTAGAGATAACATGTACTAAATGAAGTACCATTATAATCCTATCAAATGAGATTAATAGAACTAGTATTCTGTGAATCTTGATGTGTTGAAACTATTTAGTGTTAATTATATTTTATGAAACTAGAGTACTTGCATTATGTGAATAAATAAAATAGATAAATTTATAATGATGATTATAATAAATGATTATATATGTTAAATCAAGAGCCTAAGTAATATTATTCTATTCACCATCATGTGATAAAACCAATAGGAACTGGTCTAGGATTTGTGCCTTAGGTGAGCATATGAGGTCACTCATGTGATATGATACTATGATAACACATTGGATTCTCCCTTCCTCTAGGTACACAACTATGTACTTAGTCACGTGGAGCTAAGGATATCACCCAAGACCTTGTTTCAAATCTTGGCTAGTGTATTACTGATGTAGAGGCACTAGAGAGAAGTCCTTTATAACATCATTAACTACTTTTCTGATCTGTAATCATAATAAAACAAGTGTCATAGAAGTGGAAAACACACTTGTCTTATGGGCTTTAATTATATCCTAGAGAAGTCCTCATAGCAGTATTATTTTGTTCAAGGCCTCAATACAATCTCTATTTCTCTCCACACTCTTACATGCCTTATCTCCATATAAAACTACTCAAAACCATGCTTTAAATATAAACTCATCCCCTTTATATAATGTTTGAGCTCTATGGTGCAATGGTCAGGCCCTTGTCCTTTTATCCATGGGTGTAGGGTTTGATTCCCAGTCTAATGGTTTTGGGATTGAGGCATATCATTTCATCCCACATTGATAGGACCTAGGTTCCTCAAAGCTCTGACACAACTTGTCAGAATTAAGAGCACACATGATTACCATTGTATAAGCAACTTAAGATGTGGAAATAACTAGAAGTACAAGTAACTATCAATGAGAAATAGCACAGAATATGAGAGGCAACACATAATTATATTTAACTCAGTTAGAAGGAAATTACAACAAAGAGATCACACTCTTCTTCCACTTTGTGGGCATACCAGTAATCTTCCCTCAAGAGTAATCTTCTCTCAATATAGGTCACAACACATAGCTAACACAAGTTGTTGTTCACCTCATTATACTGCCATTACAATCGAGTACGAACCGGTACTCTAAGTAGATCTCACCATGATCTTGCTCCTTGATGTATTATTGTCACCTTAGATCTTGCTCCCACACCAATCTCCTTTTGACCCTCGCATACACACACCCCTGCATACCAACTTGATCTTACTTATCACATGTAGATCTCCACCATGATCTTGCAACACCCTGTAGATCAAACCTGATTTTACATACATGAAGAATCCTACTTGATTCTACCATGGGAAGAACTCTCCTAGTTATACACTTTACAAAACATCCCCATGGGTCTATTATATAGATCCCATGCATAAGCTAATTTAGACAAGTAGCTCAAGACTTGAAGTAGTCTTTAACATGCAAATAACCCATTTAACTAACTGACTGTTCATCAACAACCAATTTTGGAACCGCACAGGTGACTGACATCGGTCCCTATCTGACTGGAGGTGACCGACGTCAATCGACTCCTACCGATGTCAGTTGATTTCTATCGACCCCTACCTGACGTTGATGAGGCCTACCGACATCGGTGACTATGACACTAAGCAACCCTCCATGTTTGCATCTGAGTGAAGCTTTTATCTCCACAACCTAACAATCTCCCACTTGGAGATAAACAACTGCACCTGTACCTATACCAGTACATTGTCTAATCTATATCCTGGCTTGTATTCCTCTTCAAGCTCAATCTTAAAGACCAACCACCACACACCCTTTGGTACTACACTTATGTCTGAATTTCTCCATTCTCAGCTTACCTTCTTTTGCTGTTGCTATACTCCCACTCAATCAGAAACCCCTGAGAGTAACCTGTAATCAACAACACTTAACAAAACGAAAACCACCTGTTAGTAAACCTCGCTCTGAGAACCTCCAACCTCACTCTGATACCACTTGTTGGGGATCAACCAACAATGTTGATTACTATATGAAAGTAATAAAATGCAAAATTAAACTAGAAAGATAAGTAACTAGAATAAAAAAATAACAAACAATAAGAGATACAAGAAACCACTTTAAAAACTTGTATTAAACTCTTTACAGAAGGAATACAATTGAAGAAACTTCTTTTATTCCACACCTCTCTTAGATGTATAGATCTCTTTCTAGATCTCTTTCCCTCAAGATTTCTCTCTCTCAATTACAATCAACTCCAACAACCTGGATTGATACACATATACAATACTATACTATTCAACAACACTCAAATAAGCTATGAAGATCTAATCCTATATATAATATTAGGAAACATGAGCATACAATTATAGCCATTAGATGCACCTCCTAATCAAGGGCTCTAAATAGTCTTACTTAAAATAGAGATGCAGACTTAAGACTATCACTTAATCCTACCATGCAAACATTCTGTTCTATCCATAGAAATAGCATTTTGGATGCACAAGTGACCGATGTCGGTCCCTGCCTATCTGCACCTAACCGACGTCGGCCAAACATAACTGACATCGACATCTCCTAGTCAACTCCTGATTGACGTCGGTCGCTCCTGACCGACGCCGGTGACTGTGTAATTTCTACAACTTCTACACTCACTCATTTGGTGAAGCTTTTAGCTCCACACCTTAACACACATTTGGGATGTGGGTGATTTTTAAAGTGTTAGGGTGTGGAGCTAAAAACTTCACCAAGGAGCATTCATTATCAGGTTCGGGTCTACATAGACACTGGCATCGGTCAAGAGTGACCGACGTCGATCACAGGCAGTTGCAGAGACGCTGACATCGGTAGAAGGTCAGCTGATGGCGGTCACAGACAAGCAGCAGGAACCGACGTCGGTTACCTGCATGTCCAGAAAGCTATTTTCGTGGACAGAAGCGAGTGTTTGCATGATAAGTTTGAGTTGTAGACTCAAGCTCCCGTCTCTATTATTGGCATTACTATTTTTAGAGCCCTTGTTCAAGTGGCTTAACTGCTTGTTGGGTGTACATGCTCAAGTCTCCTAATTCTATATGTAGAATTAGATCTTCTTAGCTTTGTAGTAGTTTTGTAGAGGATTATTGTAGTTGGGTGAATTATTGTAATTCATTGTGTGAGAAGAACAGTATAGAATTGAATCAATCCAGGCTTGTTGGAGTTGATTGTTCTTGAGAGAGAGAGCTCTTGAGGAATAGAGATCTATTGAGAGATCTATACGTCTAGGAGAGGTGTGGAAGAAAGAAGCTTTCTTCAATTGTATTCCTTTTGTAAAGAGTTTGTTAATACAAGTTTTTAGGGTGTTTTCTTGTATCTCTTGTTCCTACTACTATCATTCTAATTACTTGTCAATCTGGTTTAATTTTGCATTTATTGCTGTCACAATTGTAATCTATTGTTGGTTTGATCCCCCAACAAGTGGTATCAGAGCCTTGGTTACAGGTTCAGAGCTTGATAATTGGTATCAAAGTTCAGGTTCACTAACAGGTGGTTCAGATTTGTGTAGTGTGTATTGCTTACAGGTTCTCACAGGAGTTTCTGCAGGGATTTCTGTTTGAGTGGGAGAAGCAATGGTAGATGAAAGTAAATTGAGAATGGAAAAGTTCAATGGCAAAAATTACCAACACTAGAGAATGCAGATAGAGGACTATCTGTATCAGAAAGATCTCTACTTATCGTTAGGAGGTATTGCAAAGAAGCCCAAAGACATGGAGGATGAAGAATGGGAAGTTCTTGACAGAAAGGCTCTGGGTTCTATAAGACTGAGTCTAGCATCCACTGTGATATCCAATTTATCACAGGCAAAGTCTATGGTAGAGTTGATGACTACGTTAGCAAATTTGTATGAAAAACCCTCAGCTTCCAATAAGGTATATCTTATGAAGCAGTTATTTAATTTGCATATGAATGAAGGTGGATCTATTTCTACTCATTTGAATGATTTCAATGGTATTGTGAATCAATTAAGTTCAGTGAATATAGTGTTTGATGATGAGATAAAAGCTCTTTTGATTTTATGTTCTTTGCCTGAAAGCTGGCATGGCTTAGTAATGGCAGTAAGTAATACTGCATCTGTATCAAATATTTTGAAAGTAGAGGATGTTGTTAGTGTTATCTTGAATGAGGAAATATGCAGGAAAAGCATAGAAGAGGCATTCAGGAATGCTTTAAGTTTTGAGAGCAGGGGAAGGCAGAAAGAAAAGAGCAAGAAAGGCAGATCAAGATCCAAGTCAAAGGGGAAAGGCAGATCTAAATCCAAAAATGGCAAAAGGCCACAATGCTGGAATTATGGAAAGATGGGGCACATAAGTAGAGATTGTTGGTCAAAGCCTAAGGAGGACAATCAGCACGAAGGAAAGGAAGAAGCCAAGATTGCAGGTATTGCACAGGATGCTTTAATTTTCTCTCTGCATAATAATATAGAATCTTGGGTATTAGATTCTAGTGCATCTTTTCATGCTACTCCTAACAGGGAATATTTCAGTTACTATATCCATGGAGATTTTAAAATAGTGTATCTAGGGGATGATGAGCCCTGTAAAATAATTGGCAAAGGTAAAGTGCAGTTGAAGATGCAGAATAGCAACACATGGGTGTTGAGAGATGTGATGCATGTTCCTAGCTTGAAGAGAAATTTGATTTCTACAGGAAAGTTGGGGGATGAGGGTTGTACAGTAACTCTCACAGTAGAATCTTGGAAGGTGACCAAGGGTGAACTTGTTATGGCTAGAGGTAAGAGAGAAGGTACTCTATTTGTGTAATTGTGTTACTAACAAATCTCCTTCTGTATTATCTACTTCAGATGTGGATGCTAAATTGTGGCACTCAAGGCTTGGCCACATGAGTGAGAAGGGGATGTCAATTCTTAAGTCTAAAGGTATGATTTTAGATTTAAAAGGTATAGATCTAGAGTTTTGTGAGCACTGTGTATTTGGAAAATAGAAAAGGGTTAGTTTTCTCAAAATTGGGTCTACTAAGAAGAGGCACAAGTTAGAGCTTGTTCACACAGACGTGTGGGGACCAGCTCAGGTTGCTTCCATTGGAGGATCACAGTACTATGTATCTTTCATAGATGATGCCACAAGGAAGGTATGGATCTATTGTATTAGAAAGAAATCTGATGTATTTGAGACTATTAAAGTTTGGAAAGCTATGGTTGAGAATGAAACAGGTAAAAGATTAAAGTCCATGAGATCAGACAATGGCGGTGAGTTTTGCAGTCATAAGTTCAGATATTATTGTTACATGCATGGAATTCGTAGGCAAAGGACGGTTCCAAGGACACCTCAGCAGAATGGAATTGCTGAAAGAATGAACAGGACAATAATGGAGCGTGCAAGATGTATGAGATTGCATGCCGGTTTGCCCTTACAGTTTTGGGCACAAGCTGTTGACACTATAGTGTACCTAATTAATAGAGGACCCTCTACAGCTCTAGATGGTGGTATTCTAGAAGAGGCATGGACATGTAAAAATGTTGATCTCTCATATCTCAAAGTTTTTGGTTGTGAAGCCTTTGTGCATATAGATAAGAAAAATAGAAAGAAGCTTGATGCTAAGTCTATGAGATGCATGTTTATTGGCTATGGCTCAGATGATTTTGGTTACAGATTGTGGAATCTAGAAACTAACAAGGTAATCAGGAGCCATGATGTTGTTTTCAATGAAAGAGTGATGTATTGTGATCAGCTAAGGAAGTTGAATCAATCTGAGCAGAGCAATGGTGAATTGGATGAGGTGAAAGTCCAAGATGAGCTCGTGGGAAAAAGAAATAATCACTTACAGGAAAACACAGAGACCGACGTCGGAAGGTTAAAAACCAACGTCAACAGGACAAAAACCAGCGTCGGCCATACAGAGACCGACGTCGGCCGTATAGGTACCGAGG
Source organism: Torreya grandis (assembly GCA_037957365.1). NCBI lineage: Eukaryota > Viridiplantae > Streptophyta > Pinopsida > Cupressales > Taxaceae > Torreya > Torreya grandis. The sequence continues at coordinate 784,624 of JARHVA010002675.1, forward strand.
TCAGTCAGGCAGAACTGACGTCGGCCAGTAACAGGTCTGCAGGTGATCGAGGTCAGTCACTGTCAGAGAATTTGGGTGGACAGCGTGTTGTGGACGAGTCTCAGACACCCATCAGGAGGTCAGAAAGGGTGAGTAAGCCTCCAATTAGATATTCTCCTTCTTTATTTTATTTATTGCTAACTGATGGTGGAGAACCAGAGAGTTTTGAAGAAGCAATACAGGTGGAGTCCAAGAGTCAGTGGGAGCATGGCATGGTTGAGGAGTTGGAGTCCTTAAGAGAAAACCAAACATGGGATTTGGTTGAATTGCCAGCTAGTAAGAGAACACTTAAGAATAGATGGACCTATAGGTTGAAAGAAGGTGAGAATGGACAGATGAGATACAAGGCCAGATTAGTGGTAAAAGGATTTGCACAAAAGCCAGGTATCGACTTTGGTGAGATTTTTTGTCCTGTTGTTAAAATGACATCAATAAGGGTTGTATTGTCTTTGGTTGCTTTTGAGGATTTGCATCTTGAGCAGCTAGATGTTAAGACAGCGTTTCTTCATGGAGATTTGGATGAGGAAATTTATATGGAACAGCCAGAAGGATTCGAGGTCAAGGGTAAGGAGAAGTTTGTGTGTAGGTTGAAGAAAAGCTTGTATGGCCTCAAGCAAGCTCCTAGGCAATGGTACTTAAAATTTGACAGGTTTATGACTGAGCATGGCTACAGTAGGTATCAATCAGACTATTGTGTGTATTTCAAGAGATTTGATAACGGTAGGTATATTATTCTATTGTTGTATGTAGATGACATGCTGGTTGCAGGGTCTCACATGCAGATATCTCAGAGCTTAAGGTAAAATTAGCTCAAACATTTGCTATGAAGGATTTGGGAGTAGCAAAGAAATTCCTTGGCATGAGCATTAAGAGAGACAGGAAAAATCACAGGTTGATACTGTATCAAGAAGATTATGTGGACAAGGTGTTGAAACGGTTCAATATGCAGGATGCTAAACCGGTAAGCACACCTTTGGCTGGACATTTTAAGTTGAGTAAAGAACAATGTCCTAATTCATATGATGAGGTAGAGTACATGGGTAAGGTTCCATATTCTTCCGCAGTAGGGAGTTTGATGTATGCAATGGTGTGTACTAGACTAGATATTGCCCAAGCAGTGGGAGTTATAAGTAACTATATGGCCAATCCAGGTAAGGAACATTGGAAAGCAGTTCAGTGGATCCTTAGATATCTGAGAGGAACCAGCAGTAGGCACTTGTGCTATGGAGGTTCAGATACTTCTCTACATGGCTATGTAGATTCATATATGGCAGGTGATTTGGATGGCAGGAGGAGCACTACAGGTTATGTTTTCACTGTAGGTGGAATGGCGGTTAGCTGGATATCTAAGTTGCAGAAGGTTGTTGCCTTGTCAACTACAGAAGCAGAGTATATTGCAGCCACAGAAGCTAGCAAGGAGATGATATGGATGACACGGTTCATGGATGAGCTTGGTAGGGAGCATGACAGTTGCAAATTGTATAGTGACAGTCAGAGTGTAATCCATTTGGCTAAGAATTTAGCCTTTCATTCAAGAACAAAGCACATACAGCTAAGGTATCACTTCATACGACAGGTATTGGAAGATGGTGAGTTGAAGCTGGAGAAGATCCACACAGATAGGAATCCTACTGATATGTTAACTAAGCTAGTTATAAAGGAGAAGTTGAATCTTCATTCAACTTCTGTTGGTCTTCATGATTGAGTTGAAGATGGAGGAGCTAGAAGATGTTGCTGTACAGGTACTGGTGCAGCTGTTTATCTCCAAGTGGGAGATTGTTAGGGTGTGGAGCTAAAAAATTCACCAAGGAGCATTCATTATCAGGTTCGGGTCTACACAGACACCGGCATCTGTCAGGAGCGACCGACGTCAGTCATAGGCAGTTGCAGAGATGCTGACATCGGTATAAGGTCGGTCGACGGTGGTCACAGACAAGCAGCAGGAACCGACGTCGATTACCTGCTTGTCTAGAAAGCTATTTCCATGGATAGAAGCGAGTGTTTGCATGATAAGTTTGAGTTGTAGACTCAAGCTCGTGTCTCTATTATTGGCATTACTATTTTTAGATCCCTTGTTCAAGTGGCTTAACTGCTTGTTGGGTGTACATGCTCAAGTCTCCTAATTCTATATGTAGAATTAGATCTTCTTAGCTTTGTAGTAGTTTTGTAGAAGATTATTGTAGTTGGGTGAATTATTGTAATTCATTGTGTGAGAAGAACAGTATAGAATTGAATCAATCCAGGCTTGTTAGAGTTGATTGTTCTTGAGAGAGAGAGCTCTTGAGGAATAGAGATCTATTGAGAGATATATACATCTAGGAGAGGTGTGGAAGAAAGAAGCTTTCTTCAATTGTATTCCTTTTGTAAAGAGTTTGTTAATACAAGTTTTCAGGGTGTTTTCTTGTATCTCTTGTTCCTACTACTATCATTCTAATTACTTGTCAATCTGGTTTAATTCTATATTTATTACTGTCACAATTGTAATCTATTGTTGGTTTGATCCCCCAACATAAAGTATTTAAATGCCACAAAATTCATGGTAAACATTATAGACACCTAAATCTAGCCACTGATAACCTCTAATCAGGCTTTTGACCAATTTCTACCCAAAATGTATAATTTGGCCTAAAAACACTATAACACATTAAATGATGTGAAATTGACATATTCAAGTACCAATTTTGGCCAAGATTTCACTAAATGGGGTAATGCAATTTATGGGCTAGCTAACTTTAATCAGATCATTCTAAGTTAAAAGGCTAATTTTGCACATAGGTGCTCTAGATTGATCTTTCCTATCCAATCTTCTACACAAGACATGTGCCTTTGTTATTTTTTATTGGTAACATCCTAAATGGGAATATGGTTCCAACGCATCTAACATTAACTTCCAATTCTAATCTAGTCAAAATTTGGACCAATAATAAGACATTTTGATCAATTTGAGTAATTTATGCATAAAGTGCTAAAACATGTTTAAGAGCTAATTAAACCAAATTAGAGAATAATCAAGAATTCCATGGAAACTTTTTGAATACTTGTTTTTAAAAATGAATAATGAATATATTCATCATCAAGTAACCTAATTTCTTGGGAAGACATCCCTAGGCCATAAATACCACAAATATTTGGATTCATGCCCTCCATGCCTCATCAATGCCTTCTATGATGCCCTCTATGCCTCTTAATTGCCCCTTCTTTTAATGTCATGATGAATATAATTACAAACTTAATTCCAAAAATTAAATTAATCCTCAACCACACATGTCAATCTTGAGATGGATGGTTCAAGTTGATTCTAGACATTTGCAAAAATCTATAAATAAGAGGCCTTACCACATCATTTTGAAGACTTGATAATGCAAAGTTATAATGCATAAATGATTCACAAAATCCATTGTAATTAGTGTTACCATGCCAAATTGATTCCAAGCCAAGACAAGCCACAAGCCAAATGTGCCAAGGAGAGATGGAGGTATCCAAGCTTCCATTGCCAAGGACTTCATGAGCATAAGCTGAGTAAACCGCTACAACAAGCATTTTGAAGCATCCAAGGAAGCTAAAAGAGGGTTTATTTTGAATTTTAGTTGTGTGTTTTATTCATGTTTGTTAACTAAGCTCTCCCTAGTATCTAGGCCTAGAAATGATATGCTAGTTAGTGTGTTTCTTTTATTTTATTTTTATTTTGAAATTAACACCATCCTAACCATCCTCTCTTGAGTCAAATTCCTAGATTACATAATGGCATGCTTGATGGGAATGGACACATCCCACACATGAAGATGATCATTTTTTATCTTTAAAATATTCATTTGGACCCTTAAAACTCTTGCAAATTGATTTTTTAACTTCATTTTGCCATTTCTGTATCACAGATTTACACAGTAACTGATGTCAATTAGTAAGACTGACATTAGTTAGATATCCTAACCAACATCAGTTAGTAAAATTGACATTAGTTGGATAGCTTAACTAACATTGATTAGTAAAAGTGACATCGATTAGATACCTATTTTTGGTCACATTGATATAAAGGATGTCAATTATATAACCATCATCGATTAGAAAATGTAACTGTTATCGGTTATATAACTGACATTGATCACTATGTTTTTTTTATAACATAGACCTGAGAGCTCTTTTTTTAAAGTCATTATTTCAAACCTAAAAGAGCTTCAAGGATAAAGGACATGCTAACATTTTTATTATATGACCAATCTTGACATTTTCTAAAAACATGTTTTAGATCACCTTTTACATGCTTAGAAATTAATTAAGAACCCTGTTTTAATGTTTAATAAAAAAATTTAGATGTTTATGGTGAATGTTTTCAAAGTTTGAAACTAAGACCAAGGGGTCAAATGAACACCACCTCATTTTCCATTTGGGATTAAAAATGAACTCACCTTTTCAAAGCCTTTTGTATTTACTTAGTTGTTTAAATTAAATTTTTTTTGGGAAAAAGAGGGATGTTGCATGTATGATATTCCATTTGTTCCCTTTAGGGAACCCTTGGAATCAAAAACACCATTCTCATTGCAAGTAGCCTAGTTCAAAGCTTAGAAATAAAGTCATCTAAAGCACTCCCCAAAAACTTGTCAAATTTTGGGTGACCTTGAAAATAACCCTAAAGTCCTTCTACTTTCATGCTTTCTTTATTTTTATGCAAACTTGGCTTACGAGGGGGACTTCATCACCTCCCATGAGTTATTTAGGGAAGCTTTGACCTGAGGTTTCACCTTATATCATTGACTTCATTTGGATCCTAATTATAATTGCACATGGGACATAGTGGCACTTTGGACATTGTACTGCACCGAGTGAATAATAGGATGTGGTGGTTGCAAAAAGGACTAGACCTTTTTGCAACAAGCCAAGTGATATGGTCCCAAAATCCATTATTTTTTTTTGCATTATTTAGAATGAAAGTCATTATGTAATTGATTCCCTTAGAACATTCAAAAACTTGTTATATCTTAGACAAATCCCTACTTGCTATGGAAGTATTATTGGTGCAAGGTGCACCTCAAGGTCCATGTTGCAGTACTATCATTTAAGAGAAGGGGGGGTGTAAAAACCCAATTATATAATTGTCATTTACTTTTAGATGAACACTTAAAATCCTCTCAAATGATGTATATTGATGGATTCCAAAAAAACCAAGCAACCTTGTCAATTTAGGATCTAAAAGAGATTAATTAGTTGGACTTATCCTAGATTAAAGTCTTGTTTGAATTCAAAAATTGATGTAAACAAACAACTCAAACCAAACACATAGTCCTAATTTTTCTTTGAATAAATAGGAAATTTGTTTCCCACGTGAAAACATAAATTTACTTTGTTCAAAGTTCATCAAAAGCTTGGGAGTCATATCATCCACTTTGGCATAATTATGCTACCCAATTGAGTCTATACCTTTACCAAAGTTATTCTAAGTCTGTCACTTATAATCTAAACTCAGAATTTCACCTTTATAAGTTTAAAGGGTTGATGTGTTAAGTGGGTTCTTCATTTGCACTAAACTTGAGGGAACTTAGGTTCAATTTCCCATTTTGGTTGAAGGCCATTTTAGACTCATAATCATTGTCATCACTTGATAGACTTAAAGCCATTTTGTGCTAAACACTTTCACTTTGAGTCTATGCACCACAACATTTTGAGTCAAGAAAAGTAGTGTTGTGCTATAAAAATTGTGGGAAATTATCTTTTCCTTAAAAAAATTTTGAAACAAACTTTTTTGTCACACCTTTGGGTAGTGTAGCATTATTATGTTGCCCAAAAAATTTAAAATATTATTTCATAGACCCTCTTTCATAGATTTAAAATTTGTTCCTACATTTTCATACCAATCTAAGTGTACTTTTGTGATCTTTTGTTTAGCACAGTTATACTATTCAATTTTGTCTAGCTTATTTGTCAAAAGAACCAAGTTTTATACCATTATTTATGAGATAATTAATATCTCTAAAAGTGAATTTTATTTCATACCTTATACCTAGTTGATCAAGTTCATGTCCAAGAATTAAATGCCTAGTGTTTGTTAGAAGTGTTTCAAATCCATTAGATTAAAAATTTTATCTATTTTAAAGTCTAGTTTTTAATGTTGTTTGGCCAAGAATCCTAGGCATGCCTTGTTTGAGCCTAGATTTTGATGTCGCATTTGGCCAAAAGACCTAACAAATTTTAAATTTCTAGATTAGAATGATTTGAAACACTTCAACCTTAGATTTTGGCATTCTAATTTTTGGTCCATTTACTTATTTCTCTTTGTGTGAATAGTCAAACCTTAGATGCTTCATGCTAGCTTGTTTCCTCATAAATATTTGCATAAAACTTTTGATCCTTTTGATGAATCTAGACCAAGTTGGAACATAATCTATTTTAGATTATGTCCTTTCTATATTTTGTATAACTCTTTGACCTTTTATCACAAAGCATTGACTATGGATCCCAACATGTATTCCTACACTCATAGTGGACTCATGTACAATCTAGGGATTAGTAATATAGTTGTGAAAAAAGAAATGGTGCAAGAACCCTATGTAGATAATATTTCTTATGAGATGGATTATTATCCATATTATAATACTGAATTAGGGGCACAAAGCTAAGATCCATTAGCTAACTATCTAGTTAACACACCACCTTATTTAGAATGAGATAAAAAACAAACTGCATAATACCTAGCTACAATACCCATAGTGGATGAACCAGTTCTTCAATAGTCATATTCTACTAATAAGGCTTCCACATATGATTCATTTTTGTTTGAGAAATTTTTTTTAGATAACAAAGATGAGATTTTGGTTAGAGCCATAAAGGTAGGGGCCAAGTTTTTAGTAGACTTTCCTAATGAAAATTTACCAATTCTAGTAGGAGTGCCCCGCAATATCATTTATGATAAACATGTTTCTTTTATAAATCCTATGGCTCTAGTCCAAACAACATATCAAGATCATAATATATCTAATCAAGGCAAAAACATCATGGAAGATCACTTTAACCAAATGCAGGCAGCATATCAAATCAACCTAAATCTAGCACATAATTTCAATTAGATGAACATGGTGAGTTAGCCTCTTATTAACCTAGTTCTTTCAATAAGAGTGTTGATAGAGTTTGCTAGACAAGAGAAACTAAGTTTTGACCCATTCATACAAACCACTTCAATAGATAACTTGATACATATGCCTATTATTAAAGAAGTATCTTCATCCTCTACATAGAATAGTGAGCCAAACATAGTGGAAAATGTGCAAACAATGTCCAATCATGATCAAAGTGGTACTAACACACAAATAACTAGCCAATAACATGTGCCTATAGTTAATCCCATGGGTAGATCATCATACCAGGGAATAAGAGATTATACACCCCAACCTCAATCGAATTCTTCCTCAAGTGTACAACCTATGGGATTAGGTAATCAAGCAGTGGCTAATGTCACACCTCAATGATAGAATGTGACAAACCCTAATCCTCTTGAACAAGTAACAAGTAATATTCCACAACAACAAACACAATCTAGTGTATCAATGCAATAGACGATAAATACATTACCACCTCACTAGGTAATGATGAACATACCTCTTCAGTCTTAAACTAACATGTGGATTCAAAACCAAGCAATAACTATCAATAATGTGCAAATATTGGTTAGTGATATATGCCAAATCTACAACTTGTTTTCACTTCTTCATAGGGATTCATGTAATAAGGAGGTCTCCATGTTTCTTAAGTACCTAATAGACAATCGTTGGTTCAAAATGTGCCATAAATTTAGAGATAGGGTCTTGGACCATAAGTTCCCACTCAACAACAAGGTTTGATTAGTTGACAACATGTCCATTTTCAACCATAGCAGACATAGTATAGTTATATCCCTCCATCCCAAACACAAAATCCTCCAACTCAAACCTTTATTACCAAACCAAACTAGAATATCATGTAACCAATTGTGCAATTTCAAGTACATCCTAATCCACATATGCATATTCTCAGTCCATTACCCAACCAAATCAATGTACCCCTATAGGTATCTCCATCATACCTTGGTAAAAGTGTCCCACTTGTGACCTTTCAACCATCTACCCAAACCAATATTCTCCCTCAAACCAATGTTCCTTCTAGTTTCTTATCCCAAGAATATCATGCAACCAATTATGCAATTTCAAGTACATCCTAATCCACATATGCATATTCTCAGTCCATTACCCAACCAAATCAATGTACCCCTATAGGTATCTCCATCATACCTTGGTAAAAGTGTCCCACTTGTGACCTTTCAACCATCTACCCAAACCAATATTCTCCCTCAAACCAATGTTCCTTCTAGTTTCTTATCCCAAGAATTGTAACAAATGAAGGATGCAATTACTGCCATTCAAGTGGGTAAATAGATTAAAAATTTCAAATTAGATGACGTGTGTTCTTATCCATTCAACATGGATTATTTATAGATACCATTTCCTCTAGGATACGAACCACCAAAATTTGAAAAATACAAAGGAAAAGGTGACCCTAAGGCTTATTTGACTGAATTCTTTGTCACATGTCGACCAGTGGCATATAACAACATATACCTTTTGTTATTGTTTCCAAGGAGCTTGGATGGACAAGCCTTGGAGTGGTTTTTAAAGTTGCCCAAAAATTTAGTAACAGATTTTGATGATCTTTTTGATAAGTTTGTGCAACATTTTTTCTATAATCTCGAGCATGAGATTTCATTAGTGGACTTGACACAAGAAAATCAAAAAGATTGTGAGAGTTTTATAAGTTATTTATAGTGATGGAGAGCCCTTGTAATTCATTTCACCCATAGTTTATTAGATAAACAATTATCCTTTGTGTTTACTAAAAATTTGCATAGTGAGATAGCTTACCATCTAGAACTACAATGCGCACATACTTTCAAAGAGATCATTGATAAAGGCTTGTTGATTGAGTGGGTGCTCATAAATAAAGGATTCATCAAGCTTAATTCAACTAATCAAAATCAAGGTACCAATTAGGGAAATAGCCAACATCAACATCCCATTCAAGCGCAAGTATCACAACTAACATAGACCAATAACCAAGAAAGACTGAAGTAATTTAACCAAAAGAGGAATGTTATGGGAAATGGAGTAACTGAATCCTATCATGTATAAATAGTGAAAACATCATCTGCACCACCTTTTCAACTTAATATTACCCAATAACCTCTCCAACCAATATTTTAAGCATAATAACCAAAACCTTCATAAAAAATATAGTAGCCTTTACCTTTATAAACCCCTCCTCCTAGGAGAACCATACCTACACATCGTGTCTTTAGTGATCTAGGAGAACCTATTGTGTTTATATTTTGTAAGCTTGTTGATGCTAATCTAATTAGTTAGCCTATACCAAATAATTATCTACAAGGCATTCCTTATCCTAATTGTTATCATGAAAATGAATTATGTGACTATCATCGAGTTAATAGGCATAATCTATGAAGATGTGTCCAAATCAAGAATTTAATTGAGAATATGTTAGAGACCAGGGAGATAACATTAGATAATGGTGCTTCCACTTATAATCAAACTCTTGGGATTTATCAAAACCCCTTTCACCAACATAACAATCAGTAACAACAAAATAATTAGCAACAATAACAATAATGGTCAGTGAAACAACAAAATCAACAGTATCAAAATCAAAGGCCAAACTAATAGAATGAACAATGTTGGGCGAATATTTTGTCAACCAACTAACTAGTGAGAAAAATAGGTCTCTTCAACCACAAAATAGGGAGATTGGTCATCCAGATGTGTAGGTTTACCACATCAAAAGGGGACACATCTCTCCTCTCATCAAGGGGAGGTTCCCTTATAACTATGAGGAGCTATATACTATATATATAAGCAGTAAATAACACTTAAGGGTAGGACAACACCATCCATCTCTCTTTTTTTAGAGATGATGTACACAAATAGAGGAGAAAATCTTGGTGAAAATAATGAAGGCACTTCTCTTTTTTTAGAAGTGGTCTTGCAGAAAATAACAGGAGTTCTTTCAGGTAGTGACAAGTAACCAGTAATAGGGACGTAGTAACCAACAGCTTGAGATGTAGCACAAAGTCTCCACCTTGACTACCCAAGAGTGAGATACAAAGGATAATGAGGGCACAAAGTTATCTTAGAATCCTCAACATAGAAATAGAAATAGAAAAACACACACTGAAGACAACTATAATAGCACAAAGTCTGAAAGTAACTAACTTCAAGACATCTTCCTTATCACTTCCACTAGTTCTAATTATTAGATTAAATAAACAAGAATGCATCTAGAAGATAGACATAAGAACAATCTCCTAAAATGGCACAAGCTATGACAGTACAAATTCTATAAGTAACTTACTTTCTCATTCAGATAAAATAATATGAACAATTATCTGAGCTCAAAGTCTCAGTATTCGCCTTTCAATTTTGGTAGAGTTTTGCTTCTATAATAGAGAGATCTTCCTTACACAGAATAAGAGATTACATTATATAGTCACCAAGAAAGGTTTGGTGCTTTGTTCCATGGAATGGCCCATGCTGGAATAGGGTGTCTACCTTAACTGTGGCATGTCAATTCATCTCAAATGTCTTCTCCTGGGCCTGGGTCATCTGGTCTATGTCCAGATATTTGTGCATCTATCCAATTTGCCTTTACTCCATGGAGACAAATAGGCCACACCTTTAATGCTTTCAAGATCAAATATCTACTAGGTGGACTATCTGCATAGATATTTTTGGTCTTTCCCTCTTTTTACTGCAATTTGAGCTCTTGGGCTATCTTTTCCCTTTCTACCAGCTCTTTCGGCTCCTTCTCCAGTTAGTCGCTGAGTTTATTTTTATGTTTCACACCACTTTGGAAATTTAACAAATATTTCATTACCTTAAATTTGACATCCATGGGGACATCATTGGTTGACTATTTCAATAATTTGGGTGACCTTCTCGACTCCTTGGTCAATTCCTTTAGCTTTATTTCCTTCAAATTTCTTGTTTGATCCTTCTCGAAGGGGAGGTATCCCTTTTGATTTGGCCGAGAGTCCCCTGTAAGGGTACCTACCCTTTAGGGTCCTTTGGGTGGCCTTTAGGTGGCCTTCGGGGTCCTTCAGCTTCAATTCCTTCAGACAAAATGTCTGAAGGAAATGTTCCTTGCCTTGTTCACTTTTCCAAAGAAAATCTTACCCTTTTGGCCTTTTGCAATGGTCCATTTTGCTCATCACCTGCCCTTCACAAGGGCACTCACCTTTGGTTCACTACCCTCTACAAGGGTACTTTAGCCTTTGGGCTTTGGGGCACTCCTTGGAACTGGTCGATTGAATCGACCGATTGAACCAACTTTGGTTCAATGGTCCAATGGTTTAATCATGTATTCTACTCATTCAATTGACCGCTTGAACCAACCACTCAATGAACCTTTGAGCCTTTAAACCCATTGAACCTTTAAACCATTTTGGTTCAAGGTTCAATGGTTCAATGGTTTAAGTCTTCTTCTTTTCATTAAATCTTTTGAAGCGGTTGAACTATGAACTTTGCTAAAGTGCTTAACATCTTTAAGCTTGCTGATGTCATTGAACTTTTTGAACCCATTGAACCTTTGAACCCTTTGAACCATTTTGGTTCAAGGTTCATCAGTTCAACAGTTCATTCCTTTGTTTGAAGCTTGCTGATGGACATTTTTGGTTGAACCTATCTTGAAATTGCCTAAGTGTTGGAAACTTGTTCCTTTCCTATAGATTTATTAGAAATGAGCCTATGGAGTCCATAGAAATGAGCCTATGGAGTCCACAGAAATCAACCTATAGAGTCCATAGAAATGAGATTGCAGAGTCTGTAAAAATGAGCCTGTGAAGTCTGTTAGCTGAAAAAGCTTGAAAAATGGAGAATTTGAATGCCCAAAACAATTTTTGAGAAGAGAAGAGGGAATTTTGGCCTGTAGGACCAAAAAATTTCATATGTTGTCCCAAAAATGAGTGACAAATTTTGGGAACAATAGTTGGCTCCAATTGGGGAACTTCCTTCAGTTGAAATTTTGGAACAGCTAAGGGGTGTAAAAACTAGAATCTCTAGTGCCTTCAAGTATGCCATTGGGCTATGGATTCATGTTACTCAAAAAGAAAGGCACCAAAAATGAAAATGAAAAGCACAAAATAGAACTAAAGACTATACAAATATACATATGTATAGATGATCTTATTTGATGCCTCAAGATTTGAAGCACTTCAAATGCCACCCACTGTGAGATAGTGAAAATGGAATTCCATCCTAATAAACTAGTAAGAAACCATTTTCTCCCCAGAATCGATGATGGGTGCATGGAACTCTCCACCAAAAATCACATTTTTGTGCACTCCTTTTGGTTCTCTCTTCTTACCCCATGGCAAGGCGTGGTCTCCAATCTAAAAACCATAGATCTTTGCTCTCTTGGTAAAGAGTTCCTTTTCCTAACTTTGGCATGAAGCAGTATGGTCCACTACCATAGCTTGTTGATTTTCTAGTTTAGTCCAACACATGATTTGATTGTCCTCATCAGATACTTCACAAACCATCAGCTTAACATCTCCTTTGGCATGGAGTTTGACACCTTTGTCTTGAGCAACCTTCAACCTGAGTAACAGAGATTCATACTCGACAATGTTGTTGGTGTTGTTGAACTACAACTTGTATGAAGAAGGAAAGATATCTCCTTAAGGAGATATCAACACAGTCCCATCTCTAGTACTGATAGAAGAGTTACTACCATTAAATTCCAAGATCCAAACATCATCAAAAACTGTTCCTTTCTCAGATTTTCCTTCATTTGAAGAGGAGAGTTCCTTTGGGCTTGAATTGTGCTCCACCAATCCTTATGCTGTTCCATCTAAACTAATTTATAGATGATCATTTTTAGAGTTTCCATTAGTTTCCACATGAACCTCCTATGTGGTTAAGAAGTAGTTACCCATGCCTGAAGACTCAAATAGAATTTGAGCTTCAAGCGCTGATGTTTTAGTGACCAGGTATTTTGCTTCCTTCTCAAGGAGCAATCTCTGCATAATGCCTTTGATTGGGATCCTCACCTTAAATAGGTCCATGCTCAATTTATCACCAACACCCTTACAAAAATTCCACCCAAGAAGGATGACGTATGATGTTGGGACGTCAGCCACCAGGATAGTCATCTTGATTCTCCTATCTGGGAATGCGGCAAATGCAAATTGGGAATCTTTGATTTGTCCCAACAGTGGCACTTGTTTATTCTCCATGGAGAAACATCTCTCAAATGTCTTGGTTAGTTTGAGACCAAGTGTTTTAGCTACTTTGGTAGGCATGACATTGTCAGATGCACTTGAGTCTATGATGCAATTGTTTAGTTGATGTCCATTTATCAGCAGGGAGACATAAAATGGTTCAGTTCTTTTGGGAGTAGTAGGAGGAGAAATGACAAGTTTATTTTGAGTGGACATGGGAGTCATCTTGGGAATATCTAGTGCTACAGGGATGGCTTGGTTCTTTATACATTCCACTAACCTATCTAACTACTCAGGGTTGGATTGCAAGAATTCAAATTCAGACATTTGAATTTTAGTTTTCTTGACATGGTCAATTATGTCAAATGTCTGAAATGAACTATGAACAGAGGATGGGAGTTAATCCTTTTGGTTTTTAGAAGGGGGAGGACTGGTCTACAGATTTGAAGTTGGAGGTGAAGGCGTATTTGAGGTATTCACCTTTTTAACAGTCACCAGGTCCTTTGGTTGGAAGGGCAGAGTGGTTCCCTGCTTAGTAATTGAAATTATAGGCTGAGTTCATTCCTCTATTCTTTCCTTATTAGCTTGCTAGGCTGACTAGTTCTTAGACTAGGTAAAAATAACATATGATCCCTCAACTGCTTTCCCTTCACTTTTGGGTTCATCCTAGTAATTTAGGAAACCAATGTTGGAGTCACCAGCTAATTCTTCTTAGTTTGCTACAAAGAGATCAATGTCATTTTTAGAGTTCAATTCAGGCTGGAAGGATAAATCTGATTCTTCTTCAAGATATCCAACTATTGAATTGGTTAGAGGTGTTTCAATGGCAAGGTTCCCCTATGGGGAAGGAAGATGATTTGGTTGCCCTTGACTTCTAGCAGCATTGCCTTGATATGACCAGTCTGAAATGTCTTCCTTGGCATATCCTAACAAGGAGGAGTAGACATACCTTGGGCCACTTGTCTTTTCAAGGCTATTAGTTCATTTGTTAGCTTTTACACCATTTGATTAGTGGTGCCTATAGATGAATTCTCAAAATATGAAGAAAATTTGCCTTTGTTAAGATCTCTTCTTATCTTCCCTGCCAAGATGAGACCATCTTCCACCTCAGTGGCCAAATCCTAAGTATTAAAAAGGTCTATGTGGCTAGCACATCTCAATAGGAAACTCATTTCAGCTAGTTAAAAGTTGATGAAAAAGCACTTGAGATTCTCAAGTGTCAACTGGGCAATCATGGGAATCCTATTTCTCAGCTTGTTGAACTTGGCAATGAAGTCCCTCATAGGTTCATGAGGTTATTTCTTCATTTGTGTGAGTTGGGCCAGTAGGGCATGCACATCTTCTATAGGCTTAAACCTTACTTCCAACTTAGCTTTGAGAGTGTTCCAATAAGTCACAGTCTAGGCCTACAAATGATAGAACTAGTCTATAATAACACTTTGTAATGTCTCTATGAACAGCCTGACTGCTACGTCTTCATACTCCACACCTATCACACCACAGGCTATGCTAAAAGCTGTGATGTGTTCATCAAGATGAACTCTCCCATCACTAAAGAATTTGGAGAAATTCTTCCTTGAAATGTGAGGGAGCTCATGTAGGGGTGGAGTTAGATTAAGTGGGCCAAAAGAGTTACCCTAGGGGCCTTGAACCATGATTTGATTATGTATAAGTGGGATCACAAATTTGGGTGGAGTATGGATAGGCAAAGCTCTACTAACAATAGAAAAAGAAGTTTTGCCTTGTATTGGAGACCTGGTATGGGTAGGAGGAAGACTCCTAGTTCATTGAAGGTGAGGTTATGGAGGAAACAAATCAAAATTTCTCTACTACACCAACTCAAAAATAGGATCAACAACACCTTAAGATTTTTAGCTTCTTATATAGCATGGAGCTGTCAGATTGTAAGACAAAAATGAGAAAGAATTGGTCCTACTTCAGCTTGAAGCTTGAGACTTCAAACTACATATTCTTCCCTAGCAGCTTTGGTTTTGTAGCCCAGATAATATAATGGAGATGGAGGAAGATGGTAAGGCTATAATGATAATGGGTAAGACACAGAATGGAGTCACTAGAATTTATAATGGATAAGGGTAGGGACTACTTCAATCTGAAACTTGAGGCTTTATACTGCACATTCATCCACAACAGAGTTGCCAAAAATTGTTACGCGAAGCTAGGAGGAAAATTAACAATGGGAAAGACCTAGAACTACTCATTCTTCCCCAATAGAATAAATGGATAAGGCTATAATGATAATGGGTAAGACATAGGTGATGTTTTAATCTGGAGCTTGAGGCTTCAAATTGTATAAAATTACTGTGTCCCCAATAGAGTCACCAAAAACTATTGGGTGAATATTTTGTCAAATAACTAACTGGTGAGCAAAATAGGTCTCTTCAACCATAGCATAGGGAGATTAGTTGTCCATATGTGTAGGTTTACCACATCAAAAGGGGAAAAATATCTCCTCTCATCAAGGAGAGGTTCCCTTATAACTATGAGGACCTATATACTATATATATAAGTAGAAAATAACACTCAAGGGTAGGATAACACCATCCATCTCTCTTTTTTTAGAGACGATGTACACAAATAGAGGAGAAAATATTGGTGAGAACACCGAAGGCACTTCTCTTTTTTTAGAAGTGGTCTTGTAGGGAACAAAAAAGTTCTTTCAGATAGTGACAAGTAACTAGTAATAGGGACATAGTAACAAGCAGCCTGAGATGTAGTGTAAAGTCTCCACCTCGACTGCCCAAGAGTGAGATACAAAGGATAATGGGGCACAAAGTCATCCTAGAATCCTCAACATAGAAATAGAAATAGAAAAACACACACTAAAGACAACTATAATAGCACAAAGTCTGAAAGTAACTGACTTCAGGACATTTTCCTTATCACTTCCACTAGTTCTTCTTGTTAGATTAAATAAACAGATATGCATCTAAAAGACAGACATAAGAACAATCTCCTAAAATGGCACAAGCTATGATAGTATAAAGTCTACAAGTAACTTGCTTTCTCATTTAGATAAAATAATATGAACAATAATCTGAGCTCAAAGTCTCAGTATTTGCCTTTCAATTTCGGTAGAGTTTTGCTTCTATAACAGAGAGATCTTCCTTACACAGAATAAGAGATTACATTATATAGTCACTAAGAAAGGCTTAACACTTTGTTCCATGGAATGGCCCATGCTGGAATAGGGCAACTGCCTTAACAGTGGTGTGTCAATTCATCTCAAATGTCTTCTCTTGGGCCTGGGTCATCTGGTCTATCTCTAGATATCTACACAGTTGTCCACTTTGCCTTTACTCCATGGAGAAAAATAGGCTGTGCCTTTAATGCTTGCAAGATCAAATATCTACTTGGTGGACTTTTCCACCTACTAGAATAACTTATGCACATATATTTTTGGTCTTTCCCTCTTTCTAATGTGATTTGAGCTCTTGGGTTGTCTTTTCCCTTTCTGTTGACTCTTTCGACTCCTTCTCCAGCTGGTCACTGAGTTTATTTTTAGGTTTCATGCCACTTTGGAAATTTAAGGGATATTTCATTACCTTAAATTTGATGTCCATAAGGATGTCATTGGTTGACTATTTCAATGGTTTGGGTGGCCTTCTCGGATCCTTGGTCAATTCCTTCAGCTTTATTTCCTTCAGATTTCTTATTTGATCCTTCTCGAAGGGGAAGTATCCCTTTAGCTTTGGTTGAGAGTCCCCCGCAAGGGTACCTACCCTTTGGGGTCCTTTGGGTGGCCTTCGAGTGGTCTTTGGGGTCCTTTGGCTTCAATTCCTTTGGACAAAATATCTAAAGGAATTCCTTTGGGCATTTTGTCTGAAGGAAATGTTCCTTGCCTTGTTCACTTTTTTGAAGAAAATCTTACCCTTTCGGCCTTTTGCAAAGGTCCATTTTGCTCATCACCTGCCCTCCATAAGGGCACTCACCTTTGGTTCACTACCCTCTACAAGGGTACTTTGGCCTTTAGGCTTTGGGGCACTCCTTTGAACTAGCTAATTAAACTGATTGATTGAACCAACTTTGGTGCAACGGTTCAACAGTTCAATCGTGTGTTTCGCTCATTCAATTGACCATTTGAACCAACCGTGTTGAAACAACCGCTTGATGAACCTTTGAACCTTTGAAGCCATTGAACCTTTGAACCATTTTGGTTCAAGGTTCAATGGTTCAACTATTCAAGCCTTCTTCTTTTCATTAAGTCTTTTGAAGTTGTTAAACTTGGTAAAGCAATTGAACTATGAACTTTGCTGAAGTGCTTAACATCTTTAAGCTTGCTAATGTCATTGAACTTTTTGAACTTGTTGAACCTTTGAACCCTTTGAGCCATTTTGGTTCAATGGTTCAATGGTTCATTCCTTTGTTTAAGCTTGCTGATGGACGTTTTTGGTTGAACCAAGGCATTGAACCTATTTTGAAATTGCCTAAGTGGTGGAAACTTGTTTCTTTCCTATAGAGTTCATAGAAATGAGCCTGTGGAGTCTGTAGAAATGAGCCTGCAAAGTCCATAGAAATAAGCCTGTAGAGTCTGTATAAATGAGCCTGCGAAGTCGATAAAAGTGAGCCTACAAAGTCTGTTAGTTGAAAAAGCTTGAAAAATGGAGAATTTGAATGCCTAGAACAATTTTTGAGAAGGGAAGAGGGAATTTTGGCCTGCAGGACCAAAATAGTTCATATGTTGTCCCAAAAATGAGTGACAAATTTTGGGAACAACAAAAAAAATTAGTAATAGAACCCACAATGATAGAACAATGGACAAAACCAAGGTCAAAATGGTAATAACTAACAAAACTACCATGTAGTTTCACATGAATAAAATAGGGTTGTAGGTCATATTACAGGGGGTAGCATTAATACCATCTCCATTAATCCTAGACCAATCACTAATTAGCCTAGACCGTTGCTAAACAAAAACATTTAGCCAAATTACATGGATAATCCTTCTTTGACTTGGGAGTGCATACAAGCAAACCAACAAACTAGGACTTCCCCTTTTGGACCTTATATCACCAACTTGTCCTTGCCATGTGACCACATGCGAGTGCACTAACAACTGAGACTTGTCTTGTCTGGTCCCACACCATTCCCAACATTTATTAACAATAATGGTCTAGTATTTAATCTTGCTTATGTAATCAAAACTTATAGGTTGAAGATTACTATCCCAAGCCCACAACCATCTATCATTTTTCATATCATCCAACCAACTATTCAACCTTAGAATAAACCATTCACTCTTGACCAAGATAAGAAGTTTGATATTGTGAAACAATTGTAGAAGACACTAGAACAAATTTATATTTTAGATTTGTTGTGAATGTGAATAATTCACAAGAATATCTTAAACGAGTTTTTGACCTAATCCACTATTGCTAGTGATATATCCCCTGATAAATTTCAAGCTTTGGTTGGACACCTAGCTTCAACCCAACAAGTCATATTCAACCAAAGTGATATGTCTTATCTTGGCCTGATCCATAATAACCCATTGTACATAGAAGTTTATATAAAGTGGCATAAAGTGAAATATGTCCTTATAGACAATGGATTAGGCCTCAACATAGTGTCTCTAAAGCTCATCAAGCTTCTTGGGTATACAATGGTAGATCTTCAACCAAAAATAATAACCATCAAAGGTTATGATAATCAAGAAAGAGAATCATAAGGCACCATTAGTTTGCCAATTGTCATTGGGCCTTTTACCCATGATACACTTTTCTATGTGCTTGATCTTGAGTTATCATACAATATAATTCTAGGTAGGCCTTGGTTACATGAGATTTGTGTAGTCCCATCAATGCTACACCAATGTATCAAGTTTTCCCACTTGGGGATGGAAGTGAATATTCCAAGAGATTTACAATATATGAAACTGTAAACATCTTGAGGCTAAATTTTAAAGCTATAATTATTAGTACGACATGAATCCAAGTTCTAAGTAGGATAAAATAAAGGCTATACTTATTAATCCTTCACTGAATAATTACATAGATCCTAATACCTTGGATTATCTTTCCCACATGCCACCTCCTAAATATTCTAATCATTTCACCATTTTAGATAATGGACTGAGCGAGTATGTGACCCATGATACATTTCATATTGCCAATCTTCTTCAAAATTTGAAAACCTTTGGGCAACCTAAAGTCACCCTACACATGCATTGGCAATAAAAGAACAAAGATAAGGGACTTATCACATTTGTACTAGCATCTGGCCTAGAACTTGATCCTTTTAAAGGGGACAAATCATAGCTATACAATGAAAACCAAGTTGATTGTTATAAAAGTAAAATGTATCCTATTCACAATAGGATCATGGAGGATCAAAATTATGAAGGAAGAGGCCTTATACCAAATCAACAAGGTACCATTGAGCTAATTTCCATGACTATGTATGAAATACCTTATGGACTTGGATTTAAACTACCTAGGGGTGACCCCACATATCTTATTCAAACTCCATCACTAGCGACTATTGATGATGATACCAACAATGAAGCAGAGTCTGATCATAGCCTCACCTTTGATGACCTAGCTAAAACCAACCTATTTGATAACAATGCCATTTGTATCCTTACCTTGGCCATTCATCACAACCCTTTGCCATTATATTATCCCCAACTGATATGTTGGGACCAACAAGAATCCATTCTGTCAATTGATGAGTTCTAGAATGATGAGGCATTTTATGAATTTTTAGGCCTTAGAGACAACATTCTGTTGGGAGATCACAAATCAGGATTCTCAATCACATTGGATCCTATTGCCTATTTTGGAGAGTGAGTGAACACCCTTATCCAAAAACAAATATGTAAGACATTGACATCCCAAAGTGAAAACCTCTTTGAGGCACTTTTTGACTAGGGAAAAAGTAAAGATAAAGGCTAGTCTAGTGGTGAAAACCTATTTTAGTTGCCATTAGATGGGGGTGTTAATTTTTATTCAAATTTATATCGAGAGACCACCAACGATGAACTTGACTATGGATCTGAGTTTAGTTTTAAGAAATAACAAGTATTTGATAACAAATTTCAATAATTTTTGACTATTTTTGTCACATGGCTAGATCTCCCATTAGGGGACTTAGATTCATCATGCCTAGGAGAAGTTGAAGAGCAAGTCCTAACAGAGGACCTTGACATAATCCAATAGTTTAAGTCATTACCTACTATCCTAGAATATGGTTTGACCCTTCTAATCGAAGATACAATAGAGGTAAATATCAGGACTCCATCAGACTTGAAATGGATACAATTAGGTGTGTCCCTTACTAAGAAGGAACATGACGTCTTTAAAACTCTATTGAGAGAATTTGTAGATATATTTGTATGGTTCTATTCTGACATACTAGCTTTAGACCCCACCTTGGTTTTGTACCACCTTATGGTTAATCCTAATGACAAACTAGTAAAAAAAAGATACGTAAGATGCATCCTTACATTACTATATTGGTAAAGTTGGAAAAAATCTTAGAATCAAGATGTATCTAATCCATTGACTACTCATAATGGATCTCTAATGTGGTACCTATTAGTAAAACCCCTAAAGGGATCAAAATTTGTACTAATTTTTGAGACATAAACAAAGCTTATCCTAAAGATGATTTTCCCTTGCCTAATATCAACATGATCATCAACTCCATGGAAGGTTATGAAATGCTTTCACTCATGGATGGATTTTTAGGATATAACCAGAATAGAATAACACCAGAAGACTAACATAAAATAGCATTAACCACTCCATGGAGAACATTTTGTTATCAAGTAATGCCATTTGAACTTAAGAATGCTAAAGCTATATATCAAAGGGCCATGATTGTCATATTACATCATCTGATGCATGATATTGTTGAAGACTATGTAGATGACATATTAAGAAAATCCAAAACTAGGGTTGACCATCTAGTAGTGCTGCATAATATATTTGAAAGATTACAGGAGTACAAAGTCAGACTCAATCCAAAGAAATGTGTGTTTAATATAACTTTAGGAAAATTACTTGGCTTCATCATGTCTCATAGAGGTATTGACATCAACCTGGTTAAAGTCTATGCTATAACTAAGATGTCACCACTAACTAATTTAAAGCAACTCCATAGTTTATAGGGTAAGATCCATTCAATTTGATGCTTCATCTCTCAATTAGCAAACAAGTGCCATCCATTTACACATATTTTGAACAAGGGAGTTGTATTTTACTTGGATGATCACTGCTAAATAGATTTTCAATAACTCAAAGACTATCTTGTTAATCCCCCTATTTTATTACCTCCTATGCCTAAAAATCCATTCTTGTTATACCTATCAGCTAACGACCATGATCTAGGGGCACTCTTGGCTCAACATGATGACAATGGAAAAGAGCATGTCATAAACTACCTAAGCTATACCTTGGTTACAAATGAACACAAATATGCACCTATTGAAAAATCTTGTCTAGCCATGGTCTTCATAGCTCATAAACTATGCCATTACATGTTGATTAATAAGACCATGGTCATTTCAAAAGTAGATCTACTCAAGTATCTACTATCTAAATTAGCTTTTCAAGGTAGAATAGCTAAATGAATCATGTTTCTCAATCAGTTTGACATTTAGTATGTCAATTAGAAGGCAATCAAGGGACAAGTACTTGTAGATCAACTTGCTAAATTATCTCTCACAGACACACAACCACTCATATTTAAATTTCTTGATGAATCCATAATGACTATCATTGACACACCCCTTGAGGAGCAACCTTGGAAGCTATATTTTGATGGTTCATTTACTTCATATGGGTTGAGGGTAGGCCTATTTTTTATTACACCATAAGGGGATCTAATCCCTAAATCATTTATAATCAACTTTCCTTTTACAAATAACATGGTCAAGTATGCACTTATTGTAAGACTTTGATAAGTAGTGCATTGGAATATATCTCATCTCCAAGTTTATGGTGATTCTTAATTAATCATCAATTAGGTCACAAATCATTTTTAGACCAAAGATGACAAGTTGGTTCCATATAAAGCCATGGTTGACACTCTTAAGCAACAAATTGCCAATGTTCAGTTTGAGCACATACCAAGGGCTAGTAACAGAACTACATATGCCATAGCTACTATTGGTTCTCTAATTTAACAAATAGATAAAATTAGAGAGTATTAGCTCTTCATCAAGAATTTGTCAATACTAACACATGAACCTTCAATCATTACAATGATTTGTAAAATTGTTGGTCTTAATTCTATCTGGTACTCAGACCTCTATAAATACCTTCATGACCAAGTTCTACCACCTAACCTATCTCAAAGACAAACCAAATCCTTCATTAATGATTCCAATCATTATACTCTACTTGGATCCACACTTTACCATCATAGTTTTGATGGAACTTTGTTTCATTGTTTAATTTTGGTAGAGTCTACACTAGCATTAAGAGAAGTTCATGAAGGAGTATGTTGAGCTCATTCTAATGGGGTAGTCCTATTCAAAAATAAATTGTGTACTAGTTATTATTGGCCCACAATGGATGTAGATGCCACTGCATATGTAAAAAAGTGTGACAAATGTCAATGGCATGCTAATCTGATTCATACCCCCAAAAAAACTTTGAAATTAATGTTGACACCATGGCCATTTTATACATGTGGACTTGACCTCATTAGGAAGATCAACCCCACTTCATCTGATAGCCATAAACATATCCTTACTACCACCAAATATTTCACTAAGTGGGTTGAAGATATACCCCTCACTTACGTGACTAGAAAGAAAATTTCCAAATTCATTTTCCACTATGGTATCCCCTCTAACATTATATCTGATAATAAAGGATCATTTTAAAAAAAGATGTAGATCAACTATGTACTGAATATAGCATCATACAACATTTTTGTGCAACATATTACCCTCAAGGTAATGGCCAAGATGAGGCATCTAACAACATCATTGTCAATATTCTCAAAAAGATTGTCAATGATGCCGGTTGTGATTGGCACCTCTAGATATTTCCTACCCTTTGAACATACCATACCAATCATCGTACCCCCACAAGAGCAACTCCATACTCACTTTTTTTATAGCACTAAAGCCATCCTTCCCATTGAGGTTGAATTGCCTTCCTTGCACATCTATTTCAAGCATGTCTTGGATGATCATGACTATTGAGTAACTCACCTACAAGAGTTATACCTACTTGATGAAAAATACATAGTTGTGCTCAACAATCTTCAAGCATATCAAAACTAACTCAAAGGCCACTATAATTAACATGTTAAGTATATAATATTTGAAATTGGTGATCTTGTTATTTAAGAAAACCAAAAGAATACCATAGTTGAGAAGAAGCATAAAGGGAACTTCAAACCAAACTAGATAGAGCCTTTCATCATTACTATAGATTATGGATCATGAGTATACAACCTTACCACACCAAATGGAGATGAAATTCTTGAGTTGATGAATATTATTAATCTCAAGCAGTACTGTTCTTAAGTGATAAGGTGTATTTTCTATAAGGACCATTTAAATTATGCCCTTTTATCACTATTTTTATTTGTACAAATACTATCCTTATCCATCCTCTTTGTCATATCCACTTTTTACTTCTGATCTATCATCCCAGTGTGTTCTAAAGCATAGCCTTTTTGACCTTGGTTTTTTCCATTCATTACACATTTTTAGCATCAAGGTATTTGATCAATTTTATCAGTTGGTTCAAATACTTCAGATAGAGATCATATTTTGGGATAGTGTGACAAAAGTTTTGGGAGTTTCATCTTTCATTTGTTATTCCTTTCTTACCACCAATCTTGCTACTAATTATAATTACCATTGGGTAAATTATTACCTTTGATCTATGTCATTATATCTTAGTTATAACTACCTATGGGAAAACTAAGAGCAACATTAAGCCTTGACATACTAACTTGCCACTTCCTATATCATACTATGCCTTTTCACCAACTGTGCTTATTTTATTTGAATTAACTACTACACCAGTCGAATTCTTTTACTATAAGAGTGGAACTATAGTGACTTGAGGTCTTACTCTATGACTATGTAGGTAGCACTCAATACTTGTTGAGATCATCTCATTCATCCTAAACCATGATCTCGCTATTTTACAAGCAACCTAAGCCATGCTCTCATTATTTTGTGAGTAACCTAAGCCACACTCTCACTATTTTTCAAGAAACCTAAGCCACACTCTCACCATTTTGTGAGAAACCTAAGCCACACTCTTATTGTTTTATGAGTAACCTAAGCCATGTTCTCACCATTTTATGAATAACCTAAGCCATGCTCTTGTCATTTTGCCATCAACCTAAGCCATGCTTTTACCATTTTGTGAGCAACCTTAGTTTAAACTCTCTCACCATTTTGTGATCTTGAACCATTTAGTGTCTTGTCATTCTCGATTAAGTTAAGACACTCCAAAATAATTCTAAAAACATTTGAAAAATCATTAGAAAAGAACAAAAACATTGACCACTTCTTTGCCTTAAGGATGCTAGGAACCCTTACTAAGTTACAAGTAAATCACTTGTCATATAGTTTCTCCATCCTTTTTGGCCTTTTTCTCTCATGCACTTGTCATTTTCCAAGACCTTTCCTCTTCTTCTCTGACATCCATTCTATTTTTTTCATTAGTTATCACATTCTTCCCATTCCCTAGGAGAACTACATTTGGCCTAAATTTTTTTACTAGATATTACATCCATAAAACTATGTAGGCATTGTTCACTTGCCTAGTGTATATGGAGATATCTCGACCACCCCCTTCCTTTTATTATATTCCCCCATTTTGTTTGTTTGTTTAGTTTTCACCTATTTTCTAGGTGCAATGTTCATATGGTTTCCATTGCATTATTTTTTTATTTATACTTATTTTTGTTTGTATGTCTATTTGTTTGCTTTCAACACTATTACCTTGATTCAATTTATGTGTGTTCATTGGGTAATTCATTGTCCACACTTACACTTGAATCCATCCTTATTCATATATTTAAATTATCATCATGGTTTCTATCATTGGTGCATTGTTTTATATTAAGTATTAGATTATGGGAGTTAGTCTTCATGTATATTTTGGCCAAGTCCTCATGATGTTATACCATGATACCTACCGACACATGCTACAAAAAACCTAAGCTTCAAAAATTCTATTCATCAATGGTGGAAACTCTTTGGCATCAACATCCTGATTCACTCCCAATCATATCCCAAACAGAGTAATTAACCATGAAATAATTTCAACCTTTATTAGTTCAGACAAGCATCTCCCTACTAGTAGGTTGTTCCAATTCATCATTACCCTCTGTGTTAATTTATCATCATCCTTGGCCAATTTTATCATGTTTTCCATAATTGGGGTCCATTAATTATAATTACCTATGGGAAAATCATTGCACACTGTCCCATCTGCATTTCTCAATGATTATAACCACCTTTAGGCAAATCATTGTGTTGTCACCACTTTAATTTTTCTACCCATATATGGGCATGTTATTATATTTTTTGTTTATCCTAACATGGGTGGCTCCATCTTCTCAATGATTATAACTACCTTTGAAGAAATCATTATGTTATCATATCACGTTGCCACTATCAAGGTACAGTGTTTATAATTACCTTTAGGAAAACCATTGTGTACTGTTCTACTTGCATTCTCAATGACTTTGACTAATTTTTTAGTATCATTAAGTTTTCAATCCATCATATTTCCTTTCCTTGGTCCCCTTATTTAACTTCTTTCTTTTTGAGGGACTGTTTGCTAGCCTACTTGTGCCAATCATTCCCTCGAGGGGGCATCATACAGTTAGTTTATCATCATTGCAGTTGTAGGCATATAATACCTTTTCATTCTTTGAGAAGACATTACTATGATTATAGCTTGCAACAACTTCCCAAATAGGGGAAAACTATAGACACCTAAATCTGGCCATCGACAACCTCCAATTAAGGTTTTGACCAATTTCCATCCAAAATGCACAATTTGGCCTAAAAACACTAAAACATGCTAAATGATGTGAAATTGACATATTCAAGTGCTAATTTTGGCCAAGGTATCACTGAATGGGCAAATGCAATTTATGGGAAAGCTAACATTGATTAGATCATTCTGAGTCAAAAGGTCAATTTTGCACTTAGGTGCTTTGGATTACTCTTTCCTATCAAATATTTTACACAATACATGTTCTTTTGTTATTTTTTGTTGGTAACATCCTAAATGAGAATGAAGTTATAATACATCTGACATTGCCTTCTAATTCTAATCCAGTCAAATTTTGGACCAAAAATAAGACATTCTAATCAATTTGAGTAATTTATTGCACAAAGTGCTTAAACATGTTTAAGAGATAATTAAACCAAATTAGAGCCTAATCAAGAATTCCATGGAAACTTGATGAATACTTGTTTTTAGAAATAAATATTGTATATCTGCATCATAAAGTGACCTCATTTCTTAGGAAGACATACCTAGGCCATAAATATTAGGATTCATGCCCTCCATGCCTCATTAATGCCTTCTATGGTGCCCTCCATGTATCTTAATTTCCCATTCTTCTAATGTCATGATGAGGATAATTACAAACTTAATTCCAAAAATTGGAATAATCTTCAACCACACATCTCAATCTTGAGATGGATAGTTTAGGTTGATTATAGACATTTATAAAAATCTATAAATAGGAGGCCTTACCACATCATTTATAGGACTTGATAATGCAAAGTTATAATGAATAAATAATTCCTAAAAGCCATTAAAATTAGTGTTACCATGAAAAGTTTATTCCAGGCCAAGCCAAGCCAAAGGTACCAAGGAGAGATGGAGGTTGCCAAGCTTCCATTTCCACATACTTCATGAGCACAAGCTGAGTAAACCACTACAATAAGCATTTTGGAGCATCCAAGGAAGGTAAACGAGTTTTTTTTTGCATTTTAGTTTTGTGTTTTATTCATGTTTGTTAACTAAGCTCTCCTTAGTGTCTAAGCCTAGAGATGTTATGCTAGTTAGTGTGTTTCTTTCATTTTGTTTTCATTTTGAAACTAACACCATACTAACCATCCTCTTTTGAGTCAAATTACCAGATCACAAACATTAACAAGTGATTGGCATTACCATGCATTTTTTGGTAATGGTGGTGGCATGTGGAAAGTTTTTGGAAGTATATGGGATGTTAGGTGGTTAGAACATGGATGTTGGGGAATGAAACATGTCGTGGAACATAGGGTCTTGTGGCATGTATGTGAAAAGTATGAGGTGTCACTTGGAAAGAGGGTCTTAGATTTTTGAGGGGCTTTGGCATGAAATTTAATTAATTACATAATATATAAAATTGGACCATAGTGAATGGTGGCAAGCCACATGGTGGCTTGAGGACCCACCTCATGCTCTAATCTCCTCTCACCACTTTTCATTTACTCATCGATTATTGAGCACTCACCACTTATTAATGTCTGAACCCCAATTTTTTTACTTGCCCAGTTCAATCTTCCATGTGCTATAACTTGTGCATACAGGATCCATTTTTTGATTTGTGAAATGAACCAAAAATTTCTCGATGATCCCTTTGCCATGATAATGATCAGCCTATGATTTTATGACTTATTTTTTGAATAAAATATAGATCCTCCTGGATCAATCCTCCCCACTAGGAGCTTTTAGACCTCCAAAAGTTGACTAATTGGTAAAGAAGTGAGGGTCTTACTCCCTCACTCTTCCAACATCCATCCATTTATCCTTATTTGGGTGCATCAGTTTGAAAACAACATGAAGATATTTAAAATATCCTTTTCATGAATTTCACACTTCCCTATCAAGTATTGTATCTTCCTATAGTTCTATTAGATAATCATGAGTAACATCATCAATTGAAAGAATATACACACTCTTATCATGATCTAAAATCATTGGAGGCTCATACAATTTCAAAATTTCCACATTCACAACTAAAAAATTTTGCATATAAGATGACAAATCCAACCAAAAAGCATTTTTACCAATTTCCCCCATAATTCAGAAGGGACCATACCGTATTGGTTTCAAATTTTTACCTTCACCTACCAATCTTTCTTTACTGATGTGAAGCCATACCAAATCACATACAGAAAACTAGTGATCAACACGATGTTTGTCATGCCTTGCTCTGTATTTTTCTTGACTTTTGTTCAATTGATCTTAGATAGTCTGGTGTACCTACTCTATCTTTTTGATGAACTTCTTGGATTAAAAAACATATTTACATTCATTAGTAGCTAAATCCTATCCATAATAAACATCTAGAGTAGATTTAGGCAAATATCCATAACAAAATTCAAAAGGATATTTCATAGTAGAAAATAAAGTGTATGGTTGTAAGCATGCTATTTATAACATAAATTCTCATTCCAAAACCTGGGATGTTTACTACAATAACCCCTAAGAAAATGCATCACTGTGTGGTTTACAACCTCTGTCTGACCATCATTCTATAAATGAAATACAATGCTCTTATTCAACTTAGTGTCCATCAATTCCCACAGTGTTGACCAAAATTCCCCAAGAAATTGATAATCTTGATCAGAAATAATAGAAGTGGGCAAACCAAAATGAACCCATATATGTTGAAAGATCAAGTGTGTCATACCTTCCCCTGTAATCTACTTAGTGAAAGGAATCAAAACACACATCTTGCTAAATCTATCTACTACCACATAAAAGTAATCATGTTTCTTCTGTGACATAGGCAAACCCCCTACAAAATCCATGGAAATACATTCCCAGGGATGGGTAGGAATAGGTAATGGAGTGTAAACTCCTAGTTTCCTATTACTAGGTTTGCTTGTGGCACAAAGAACACAACCTTTGACATATTTGGCAAAATTTTCTTACATACAGGGCCATTAACAATACATTTTCAAATGTGTAACCATTTTACCAACTCCAAAATGACCAAAAATAAGAGAAGTATGTGCTTCCCTAATCATGTGTACCCTTTCATTTTGAGGAATGCAAAGTTTACCCAAATGATATAAAATTCCATTATGCACATGATAGTCTGATTCTTATACCTATTTTCCATTCATCAAGTCTTTATAAACATCCTTAAAATCAACATCATCAACATATTATTATTTATAACTTTCATGAGTCAAAGAACTATGTTGTAAAAGAATAGATGCAATTACCATAGGAGGCCTAGAAAGCATGCCAAGAAATTTATTCTAAATACCTTTCTTATACCTGATCACAAGATGAAACTGATGTAGGAAACTCATCCAATAAAAATGCCTAGACTATTATATCTTGGCTTGTGCTAGAGATACTAAAGAGGTTGATGGTCTGTATGTATCACTGTCTCTTTACCCATCAAGTAATGTTTCCAATTCTTTACACTTTGAGCTAGTGCATACAATTCTTTATCATAAGTTGGATAGTTTCATACAGCACCTATGAAGGTCTCAAAATGATACCATACTAGCTTCTTTCCCTACATTAGAATATCTCCCATAGCATAATCACTTTTATCTATCTTGATTTCAAATTGCTACTACAAATTAGGAAGTGCCATGACATGAGTATTACTAATCTTTGTTTTCAAAATGTCAAAGGCTTTTTACTACTTGCCTCCCCACTAAAAGACCTATTTTTTACTAGTCAATGAATGTAAGGGTGATGCAATAAGTGAGAAATTTGTAATGAATTTACTCCAATATTGTAATGCACCAAGAAAACTTCTAACCTTAGTTACATTATTTAGTTTAGGCCATTTAAATATAACCTCCACCTTTGTAGGATCAATTTTCAATTCACCATGTCCTAGAATATAACCCAAGTAAAATAAGAGGTCTTACCAAATTCACATTTAGACAATTTCAAATAAAGTTTCTCCCTTCTCAATGCATCTATGCATTTATTAACATGAATCACATGGTCTTCCCAAGACTGACTAAAGATTAAAATATCATCTAAGTATACTATAACAAAATTATCAAGGAATGGCCTAAAAACATCATTCATCAATCACATGAATATAGCTAGTGCATTGCATAACCTGAAAGGAATGACAAGCCACTCAAACAATCCCTATTTTATCTTAAAATTAGTTTTCCAATTATCACTATCATTAATCCTAACCTGATGATAACCACTTTTAAAATATAACTTAGTGAAATAGATAACATTTTTTAATTGATCTATTAAATCATCAATACGCAAAAGAGGGTAATTATTATTAATAGTAATTTTGTTCAAATCATGGAAATGAACACACATTCACCATGTTCCATGTTTCCTTGGCACCAAAATGATAGGAAAAACAATAGGATAAGTACTAGGATGAATAACGCCCTTTTCCAAAAGTTCCATTACCTACTTCTTGATTTCCTCATTTTCCACCACTGATAACATGTACATGCCAACATTAGGGAGAGGAGAATCTTGTAATAATTGAATTTCATGTTGAAATTTCCTTTTAGGGGGTAACCCTTTGGGATCCTAAAACACATCATCATAACTAGAAATTATTTCAACCAATTCTTTCTTATATTTAGGATCATAATTTTCTATAGCTTGGGAATATTCTTTTTCTTTAGACTTAATCAACACAAGACAAAAATTCTTGCTTGAATTGACTAGTCTTTTCATTTACCCTACTCTAACCAAGGATAGAATCATCTTAACATGATGTGATTTGACTATATATTTAATTCCATCCTTAATAATCAATTACTTATTCTCCTCCCTATAGAAGATTGCTTTTCTATCATAAAGATAAGGACTTCCTAAAACAATCCTGCATATGTCTAGAGGGACTACATCCATATCAACTTCATCCATGAATTTGGATGTGATGAAAAATTTCAATATGTAAGTTTTGGTTACTTTTAGTTTTGCATCATCACACACCCAACCAAGTGGATAGGGTTTTGGATGGGTAGTTATTTGTAGGCCTAACTTTTTAACAATCTCTTAAAAAATAAATTTACTTATGATCCACTATCAAATAGAGTGTCAATCTTAGTATGTTTTGCAACAAACTTAATGTGTAACAACTCATTTATTTTCTTATTATGATACATATATTTTTATTTTAAAGAGGAAGCAACATTAGATGACTTAGTGCTAGAAAGAGAAGAATAATTCTGCATACTCATAGTTATGATCTTAGTTTCATCCTTGGAGTTTGAACCCAGATCTTGAACTATAGTATTAGTTTTCTTATCTTTCTTCTTAAACATGTTAAAATGAATTACTCAAGATGTAATTTCCAACATTTAGACTCATCATGATTTTTCTTGCAATGATTTCAAAATGGCTTGCCCTCTTCTTTATGAATAGTAATAGTGGATTTTTGTTTACCCTTTCCATAAATTTTCCCTTTAGAATGCTTAACATCATATTCCTTACTTTTAATTTTAGGAAAATATTCTTTTGTCAATTTTTCTCTAGCCTCTAAATGAATGGCCTTAACACATACTTCATCTAAACTAGTGGGATTGAGAACTAGAATCATGTGTTTTAAGTAACTATGCAACCCACTTATATACCTAAGTAGTGTTTCTTGTAAAGAGGAATATTCAAAAGTAAAGCCTTTTTGTTAAATTCCTATGTATAATCTTGAACACTTTGGCCTTTAGTTTGTCTAAAATATTTCCAATCCATCATGGCTTTCTACATATAGTCTAAAGAATAAAATTGCTTTATGAGTGCATCAACAAATTCACTCTAAAGTGGAAATTGAGTTACCTATACTAATCTCAATTTCCTTCAACTTACTCTCCTACCATATGAGCGCTATGTCTCCCATTCAAAGAGTATCTAGGTGAATTTTAGCCTCATCATCTGTAATCTTTTGGACCCTACAATATACTTCAATTTGCTTTATCTATTTATCCAACTTTTCTACATTAATCTCACCATTAAACATCAACAATTCAAACTTAATATCTAGCTTTAGTGAAGGAAGAGATTCAACAACATTTTTGTCTTTACCATCACCCGAAGAAGAGGAAGGTTTCTAAAAAAATTTACCACCTCCATCATGCTCCATCTTAATTCATCATTCATGATAAAGTTCCTTGACCATGTCCTTCATTTCCAAGAAGGATTATTAAAAAGCTTGTTCAGACTCAAATTTTTTTTTTGACATTTATAGAGTACATCTTGTCCCAATTATAGACACCAAAATTGTGTCTACTCCTTGGTCGACTCCCCCTTGGTCCCCTTGGTCCACTTCTAAACATTCCTAACCCACACACTTATTAATTTAAAATAAATACCTATTTTATATTAATAACACCACCCTTGACACCTCACCCTTGACATCACCCTTGGATTCCTCACCCTTAGATACCCTCATTTATCACCCTATGACTAATCATTCCAACTCTCCCACTAATCCTCATGCCTATTAAACCTACCTTCGACCATTTAACCATGACCACTGAACTTGGTAGATGGAGGAATGGGCAAAAGGCTAAAAATAGCCTTTTTACTCGTCCTCTAGCCGCTAACATCGGTCAATCATCGGCTGATGCCAGTGAGATCATCGACGTCAATTTATTAAAACTAGATTCAGACCCCAAATTCCAAATATCTTGCTCTCAGAATTTGAGCCCTCTCTTTCTCTCTCTCTCTCTCTCTCTCTCTCTCTCTCTCTCTCTCTCTCTCTCTCTCTCTCTCCTAAACGCACACCAAGCATCACAGGCTACAGGAACTCTGCATCAGTCACTCCACACCTAATTGAAACATTACAAGAAGTCTTCTACATCAGCTACATCAGCAACAGGTCTTCTACACCTTTGGCTCTCCCCCAGACAGAGCTAATTATTCTTCTTCTATTTCATTCCAGTAATCTAGAATGTATTTGTGACTAGTTTCTTTTTACTCCTTCTAAGTATCATCAACTAGACTCGGCTATCAACTAGACTAAACTTGACTTTCTTCTTGGAGAGGTTGAGAGGCCTTCCTCTTACCCTTACCCATTCTTGACAGCCTATCCTCTACCCTTGTCCCTCCTAAGACCTTATCTACTATCCTGCATCCTTGCACAGACTCTCTGACTACCACAGACCACTTTGTCGACTAAAGACACAACCTGAGACCCATCCAAAATACCATTGTCCCTACCAACATCGTCAACATAACTGATGTCAACATATTGACCAACTGACAATGGCAAACTAACTGGCGTTGGTGACATTTATAACTGACGACGGTAGACTAACCGGCATCAGTGACTGTGAGAGGCAAATAGCACAATATAGGTACGCATTATCTTTATTTCTTTTGTTTAGCCTTTCATTATTTCTCTTTCTAGAAACATTCTTTAACTAGTGGACTATCATCCCACAAGGAAGTCTTTGTACTTCTGGGACCGAGCTTTGCTTGGCAGTCCACCATATACCTATCTAACATTTTCCTTGTCCTAGTTTCTTTCTTATCTATAGGTGTCGTCCTCCACAGCCAAAGAGGAGTCCCTACAATGTCTGGATATGGTGCGCAACTTCATTCGGGTACGTACAAACCCCTGACCATTTAATCTTTAGTTTCTTATTTCCACTAATGTAGAAAAGCGAAAAACTTGTAGAAACATTGTGGCACGCCCGATGGGACCCTGGAGTTTTCCTTGGGTTCATTTCTTCTAAAGGCAAACATTCATATAGGTGCATTAGATTTATTCTTGCATCCCTTTCTTCTATCTCCTTATTTTGAAATGAAACCATAAGCGGAAGTTTAAAAAAAAACCACTTTCTTTTTTTTCTTGTCACCCTTCCTCTTGCATTTTAGAGTAGTGAAATTCATACTCTTAACCTTTTCTCAACTTGTTTGCATATAAACAAAACATTTCAATTTGGGCTTAAAATTTATTGCATCTCATTCCTGCTTGAATGCATTTTTAGCTCACCTAGTAACTTAAAAATGCATTATGAATAAAGCATAGTCCACTTATGTTACATAGCCTAACCACATTCACAAAATCAAGCATCTAAACATACTTGAGACAAGGCCCGACTAGGATTTCATCACCTAGCAGATACCTTACCCTTCCTGGTAATCCTACTTAGACTTCACTACCAAGGGGAGAACCCACTCTATTCTCTGGCAGAGTATAAACTCTAGGAGAAGTATATATTGGCTAAGTGACCCAGCTTGGCTCTGGGCTCGTGAAGTGAGGGGAGCAAGCTCCTAGTACCAGGCCACGTATGAAACCTAATACAGACTTTTGAGCACCAAAACTAACCCAAAACCAACCTTAGACTACCTCTTTTAGGACCCGTTCTAAAAGCTCAACTTCCCAAACATATTCTTCTAAGGCATAAGCCAACAAGACTCTAAAATTTATTCTTAGGAATTAACGTTTAGAGGCTGCTTGTCTTCATCTATTTTTCTATCTGCATCTAATTTTTTGAGCTAGTGAGGTCGCATTCTGAGATCTAAAAATAGCTCAAACTTTCTTCTTTCTTTCAAAAACTTTCAGTTTTTTGAGTTTCTAGAAACACACAGACACCGACATCAATTTTTCCACCGACGTCGACAACTCTTCTTCACCGACATCGGCAATTTACTTCACCGACAGTAGTTCTTCTACCAACGTCGGTCACTGTCAAAAATCTTTATTCTCAAATAGCAAGCTTAAAACCTAACCTTTTTGCTATTAAAAACACATTCTGATTTTCTAAAACTAAAAAAAAAACACAATTTCTGGAACTTAACCTTTTTTTGGCTTGAATGGTTTTGACAATTAGTCAAACCAAAACTCTTGTTGACCACGCAAGGCAACAACCACTCCCACCTTTGCCTTCTATATCAAGTCCCCAAATGGAGTATAATTCAGAAACTGAGAGTACTCCTATCCGACCAACCCCAACTCAACATCTAATCATTCCCGAAGGGGATCAAGACTTTGAAAGGTTCCTTGACCTTAATGTCAAGGCTCTTCAGCACTATCTTGTGAGAAGCCAAATGTGAGGCTCTTTAGGCAACCCAGTTTATGGAATGTCAACTTCCTTAGCTAATACGACAATCATATCAACAACATCTATAACCCAACCCATAATCACCCAAGCCATTGCCTCAACTAACAACCCGACCATGACCAATCTTTAAAGTGTGGCCTCTCCTATTTCTGGACCTACCTCCATTGGGGTTTCTATACCCCTTCAACTACAAGCCATTCAACAAAGTTCTACACCATTTCAAGACTTAATCATCTCCATCCCACCTACTCTTGCACCCTTAAACACAAGAGTAACTACCTACCCTTTGGCTAGTGTTGCCACCATCCAACCACCTGTGGTGACATCAAGCCAGGTTGTGCCTTCTAGCTTTATGACACAACCACCCTTGACTTCAACATTAGTCCCTATGATTAGTTACCAATATGTTGCACCTATACAAGCACAACCAACTACGTCATGTGCTCCTCCTAACACCTTTCAAATGCCTTACAACTTAGGGGGCACCCCACCTGCAAATTCATCAACCGATCTAATCAAGATGTTGATGGATAAGATGTCTAATCTTGAGACATCCATTTTTGGTTCAAGAAATGTTCTCTCATATGAATAAATCTGTAATGAACCCATTCATCCTTCAGTCCCAATCCGACCATACCCAAGTTAATGGAAACTCCCCAAGTTTACTCATTTTCAGAGTAAGGAGGACCCGCAACAACATCTACGAGTGTTTAGACATGCTTGTTACCTTATAGCACATGACGATGCGTTGTTACTATGCACATTTCCCATGTCGCTTTTAGGGGTCACCCTTGATTGGTATAGCTCCCTTACTAGTCACTCTATCTTTTCTTTCACTCAACTCGCCCAACTATTTCTTGATCACTTTTCAATCAACATCACTAAGAAGGTCTCCATCACAGACCTATATTCCATCAAACAATTTGATGATGAGTCAATAGCTGACTTCGTCACACATTAGAGGAGTTTAGTCAACCAACTCTCCTTCTCTTTACCTCAATCTGAGCTCATTGAGCTCTTTTCACAAGCATGTACCAAACACATCTCATCTAATTTACGGGTCCAAACATTCCACACATTTGACGAAGCTTTCACCATGGCTAGGAAGCTTAAACTCCGTGTTGTCGAGGAAAATAAAGTCAAACTGCACAATAAAAACTCCAACACAAAATTGAATGACCCTTCATCCAAATCTTCTTCCTCTAATTCCAAATCTAAGTGATCAGCAAATGCTGTGGTACTTAGATCATCTTCATCGAGCATAACTAACCAATCTGAACCTTCCACATCTCAAAGCATTACATGACAATTCCAACAATGATACATACAACATCAATACACTCCAATAAGAGAGTCATATGCTTCGGTGTTGGATAAACTTGTCAAACAGGGAGTCCTCAACCTCCCCCAAATTTGACCACCACCTCAATTCAACCACTCAAAACCTATCCCTGCATGGTATAGGGAAAATGACTTCTGTAATTGTCACCATGTCAAAGGCCATAACATAAACAACTGCAAAACCTTCAAAAACATTATCCAAGACATGATAGATAAAGGTGATCTTGTCTTGGATAACCCAAACGTGCCACCTATCTAGAACATAGACATCTTTAGACAACCTTTCCCTAACCATCCCCCTAGTCAAAATAACATTCAGACCATGGCCGATGACCCCCAAGAGCGTAATATATGCACAGTCAACACAGTTTCACCTTCCATCCTTAACCAACCTCTTCCACAAACTGAATAGGTTAGTCAACCTATCCCTCCACCACAAGTAGAAGAACCTTCTTCTCTTATTTCTCCTTCACAGGAAGAAGAGCCTTCTTCTCCTAATAGTTCTCCATCTACCTCTCTTATATTGGAGGATGCTTTGACCATACCAACGCCACTAGCCCCACCTTCATCCTTCCTACTACCAATGGAAGACCCTACCTTTCTTGCTCCTCAACCTCAAGTAGAAGGCAAAAATCATCCCTGCCCTCTATCCTCTTGAGGAGTCACATTCTCCAATTCCTTCTCCACCAAGAGAAGAACTTGTCTCCTCACCTACTTCGACCGAAGAGCATCTAGTAATGTCTCTCTCACGTCTTTAGCCTGAGGTCACTACATCTAACACATTTCTGACCTCACAGCCACCCAAATCTTCTAAAAAACCAAAGCCTCATCTAACATCTTCCAAACCATTCTCTCGATTGGATGAGAACTTAGGATTTCTCCATTCGAAGAACTTAGAGCATGAGGCATTATGGAAGTGACTTAAAGCTCCTTATCTTACACTTCGCATCTCATCTTACACTGACGACCCTCCTTCAACAAAATCTCCCAAAGTCACCAACGAGGATCGAGCTTCTACTTCCAAATCTTTAGGAGCTCAACCTTCCACTTCTCAACCTAAACCCTCACAAACATCAACTATACCAAAATAGGTTAAATCCCTCGATGTTCACCCCATATCGAGCCTCACTCACCCACAAGTGAAGGTCAACTTAAATCTTGCCCCCCATAATAGTGGTCCTCAAACCAAACTACAAAAGGCCACTAAACCACGACAGAGAACTCCTCCTCCACCATCATCATTGCCCTCCATTTTGGGCCTACATCCTTCTACCTTAATAGGAGTGCTCCCTACTCTGACACCTAACAAAAAAAATTGTCTCCATTACTCCCTTTGCCAACCAAAAACATCATTCCTTCAAAAAACTTAGAACCTCCTACCAAGAAAGTGTCGTCTACATGAGTGGCCACACCACCAACCCAAAAAGTGGTATGGAAATCTCCCTCAATAACTCCCAAACAAAAGTCATCAACATCTAGTACATCAACAAGCACAAACTCATTAATGGGTTCATATGCTTTGATACTGCACTGACTTTTGCAAACTTCTAGCATCACTCTTCCACCTATTAAACCATTTCAACCTCTTAGGCCAAAACCATTATGGTTCGATGACATTAAAATTAGCCTATATCATCGCACACCTAGGCATGATACCGAGAATTGTTGCACCCTCAAATTTGTCATTCGCCAATACATGGAAAAAGACACCCTTCTTGCTGAGGATACTTTCAATGAATCTCTAGCACCATCTAATGTCTCTCCAACCTCTCCACCTTCATTGGGATCTCATCATTAGACTATGGTCCCTTTACCTCCTTCGTCTCCTCTTTTTGAAATTAACACCATCAATGTGGCCACTAGGTCACAAACTTTAAAGGATAAAGCAAAAGAGAAAACTACTATTCCTTGAACCTACCCATTTGTCAAACCTGCTCAACCACCCAAACCCAAGATTTCTATATTTGGTGCATCCCAACCAACTTCTTCGGAGGCAATCCGTGATTCTATGGTAAAACAGCTTCACCAAACTCCTATGAAGATGACTTTATATGACCTCATTCAAAGCTCTCCACAACATCGTCAGGCTTTAATCAAAGCTTTACAGGTAGTGGAGGTCCAACTCGGGACCCCCAACCAGTAGATGCCTTAGTCCAATCATTACCCACCATCGCCTCTATTACCTTCAGTGATTCTGAAATTCCTACCTCTAACTTGGAAGATCAGGATGCTACTCTTTTCATCACAACCTATGTTGATCGAAATCACATTAAGAGAGTTGTGATTGATGGGGGTGCTAGCATCAATATCATTTCCACCCATGCCTTTGACCAATTAGCCCTCCCAAAGAATTGTGTGTCTAAAACTGATGCAATCCTTTGATCTTTTGATGACTCCACTACCACTACCATTGGAACTATCGTCTTACATATTCGTGTTGGTCCATGAACAATCCCAGAGCTCTTCTACATCATCAAGGGAGAGTTCCAATACAACATGTTATTAGGATGACCTTGGATCCGTGCCATGGCTTGTGTCCCTTCTACATTACACCATTGTGTCAAATTTGAACATGACAATCAAGTCCATGTCATTCCCGTAGACCCTTCCCCTTTAAAGACATGCAACATAACTTATCAACCCAATGATGTTCTCATTCCTTTCAAGACATCAACCCAAACACTGCCTCCACCCGTGAAAGCTTCGACAAGTATGCAAATGGTGGTTACACCTACACCACCTCCTCAAGTGACAACAAAGGACCCTAGGGAAGATACCTTCCAACGTCTTTCACTTGGGGAGTATCGTTTACTCATCTTGGACATGTTCCAAACTCCTCAATAGTATGGACAACTTCATCACAATCCTAGCTATGACCATCATATCAAAATGGTCATCCCTTATGGTCCTCCCAATCTTCAAATAAATCTCATCTATGGAGGGCTAGATCAAGCTCCCACTGATGGGAATCCTCTTTCATCTCCCCAACCATTTACGTCTGACTTCTCTTTTCTTGGCAACCCAAAATTTTCTCACACCTATCTTTATAGGTGTGCATGGAAGGGCTTTGGCTTTGGGTGCTATGAACAAGGCTCCCACCAGCCTGTCAAACCACCAAATGACAAGGCCATAAAGAATGCCAAGAAGCAACACAGCCTGGGTTTTGAAGAACCTACTGACACTTCTAAAAACCCTCACCCTGAATCTATCATAGAATAATCACCTCCAAAGTCGCCTATTCCCCCATCTTCACCTACAGATTCGGTGGTTTCCATCCTCCTAGTTTTTTTTGCATAAACATCATTCACTTGAAACCCCTAACCTATCAACTAGGTGGGGTATCCAGGTCTCTCCCTCTCATTTATCCAAACATGATAGACGATGAATCTACTACCATCAACACTATCCAATGCATAGACGATGATGTCATTCTCACCTACATGGGTGCAGATGACTCTTTCATTCAACGATCACTTCCTCCAGAGATGCAGGTTATGTTAAACGAATCAACCATTGACATTAACCTTCCATCTTCTGATGTTCCTCATGTTTTAAAGATTGGTCAATCTTTAGATGCCCAATAACAAATTGACTATACCAAATTCCTTTTAGACCATAACAAAGCCTTTGCTTGGACCTACAGTGATATGCCTGGCATCAACCCTAACATCATCATCCATAACATCGTCACAAACCCAGGAGCTAAGCCTATCAGGCAAAAACTTCACAAAATGCATCCTCGCATTGCACTCCTTGTCAAAGAGGAGCTTCAATGCCTTCTTTCCGTCTCCTTTATCCAACCCATTGATTATCCACAATGGGTGTCAAACATTGTCCCTGTCACCAAAGCAACTGGGGGGATCTGAATCTATACCGACTATTGTGACCTTAACTTGGCTTGCCCAAACGATGATTTTCCTCTACCCAACATTGACCAACTTTTTGATCTTACGGCCAGTCATGAGATGCTATCACTCATGGACAAGTTTTCAAGGTATAACCAAATCTTGATTGCGCTAGAAGATCAACACAAAACCACCTTCATCACCCCATGGGGGACCTTTTGCTATAGGGTCATGCCTTTTGGCCTGAAGAATGCAGGCCCCACATATCAATGCGCCATGACTTACATCTTTCATGATCTCCTCCAAAAAATCATGAAGGACTATGTGGATGACCTACTAGGCAAATCTAAACTCCGTCATGACCATTTAACCATCCTTAAAATAATCTTCACTCACCTCCTCCAATACAACATTTGACTTAACCCCAAGAAATGCGTCTTTAGGGTTCTCTCAGGGAAGCTCTTGGGTTTCATCATTTCTTTTTGTGGCATTGAGATTGATCCCACTAAGATTTGAGCCGTACTCGAGATGTCGCCCCTACCAATCTAAAGCAACTTCACAGCCTGTAAGGGAAGCTTCAATCTATTCATCGCTTCATCTCACAGCTTTCTAACCAATGTCAACCCTTTCATCACCTCCTCAAGAAGGACATCTCCTTTAATTGGGATAAGAATTGCCAAGAGGCTTTTGAGGCTCTTAAACGTTATCTTGTCTCTCCACCAGTCCTTATCCCACCTAAAAAGGACCAACCTTTCTATCTTTATATCTCAGTAACAAATCATTCCTTAGGTGCCATGATCATGCACTGAGATGAACAACATCGTGAGCAAGCGGTTTATTATATAAGCCGAACACTCATCGATTATGAAACTCGGTATACTCATACCGAGAAACTCTATTTGGCATTAGTCTTTGCCACCACCAAACTCCGTCATTATCTTCTTAATCACAAAACTTATGTCATCACTCATACCGACCCTCTCAAATACATGCATTCCAAGCCATACCAAAATCAACGTATGGCTCGTTGGCTCATGCTTCTTACTGAGTTTGACTTGGAATTCATCCAATAGAAGTCTATCAAGGGGCAAACAATCACTGACCAACTAGTGGATGCCCCTGTACCTGACAACCAACCCTCTCATTGTGAATTCCTCGATGAATCTATCGCCACACTTTCCACTGATGACATATTCTATCAAATGACAATGTTCTTTGATGGATCCAAATGTCAACATGGTGGGGGTACGAGGGTCATTCTCATCCCACATGAGGGCAAGCCCATGCCCCTATCTTTCAAACTTGACTTTGAATGTACCAATAACATGGCTGAATATGAAGCCTTAATTTTGGGACTTTAAACTGCCCTTTCTTTAAGCATCAAGACAGTCAACATCTCTGGCGACTCACAACTCATCGTCAATCAAATCAACAGTTCATATCTTTGTAAAAATGAAAATTTGCAAAGGTACAAACATCATGTGGATACCTTGCTAGAATATTTTGACCATTACCTCTTGCAAAGTATTCCTCAATCCATGAATAAGTTTGTTGATACCATGGCTTCTCTCACCTCGCATATTCCATCTTCATCATCTTCATCAAAAATTTATGTCATGGTGCATCGTGTGCCATTGCCTTCCTATATCTCCACTAACATCAACCTCATCAACACCATTGACTCTGGTCCATAGGATGTTTGGTATAAACAACTCGTGGACTACTTAACTCATTATGTCATCCCTCCTGATCTCTATAGCAATGCGCGACATGCTTTTATCAAAATCACGGCTTGATATACTATGCTAGGGGGTCTTCTCTATAAAATAGGCTTTGATAGCCTCCTTCTTCGATGTCTAACCTCCACTAAA
Source organism: Torreya grandis (assembly GCA_037957365.1). NCBI lineage: Eukaryota > Viridiplantae > Streptophyta > Pinopsida > Cupressales > Taxaceae > Torreya > Torreya grandis. The sequence goes on from JARHVA010002675.1 coordinate 826,942, forward strand.
GCATCTCATGCCATTAAACAAGTCCATGACGGGATCTGTGGTGGACACTTCAGTGGTAACTCAGTTGCCAAGCGCATCCTTCACCTGGGCTATTATTGGCCCACTCTTCATTGAGACTGTAGCGACTATGTTCGGCATTGCATCAAATGCCAACAACATGCTAACTTACTTCACATCCCTAGCCACACTCTACAAGTCGTTCAAGATTTTTGGCCCTTTTCACAATGGGGCTTAGATCTAATCGGTGAGATTAACCCCCATTTGTCTCTTCGACATTAGTCCATTATCACTGCAACCAAATACTTCACTAAATGGGTGGAAGCTATTCCCCTCATCTCCACAAAGGCTGACAAAATTGTCGACTTCATCAACACCCACATCATCTGTCGATTTGGTGTACCTCACAAGATCATCACCGATAATGGCAAGTATTTCAAAAACAAAACTGTCTAGAAACTTTGTGACTCATTTGGCATCAAGCTTAGCTTGTCCTCGCCTTACTACCCACAAGCAAATGGGCAGGCCAAAGCTTCTAACAAAATCTTAACCAAAATTCTAATGAAGGTGGTCAACGATACTGGAAGGGATTGGCACATCCACATTCCCTTCACTTTATGGGCCTACCACACTAGCATCCAAACCCCTACGGCTGCTACACCTTTCTCTCTAGTGTATGGAACAGAGGTTGTCTTGCCTCTTGAAGTACAAATAACTTCTCTATGCATCTCTTTGCATGACATACTTTCTAATGATGACTTTTGTCAAGATCGGTTGGCTCAACTTGAGTTACTTGATGAACGTCATCTTGCCACCCTTAACCATCTCCATGTCTATCAAACTCATATCAAATGTGCCTATAAAAAAAATCTGAGAGAACGAGATTTCAAAATCAGAGACCTCATCCTCAAAGAGAACCAACATGTGACCAATATGGAGAGAAGTAAACGAGGCAAGTTTGCTCCTAATTGGCTCAGACCTTATATCATAATGCAAAAGTATGGGTCAGGGACTTATCGTCTGTCTTCTCTTGGAGGCTAGCCAGAACCTAAGCCCCTTAATGCCTTGCATCTATGACCATTCTACTATTAATCAAGTACTCATTCACTTGATATTTGACTTGAGCTCGTCCCTTGAGCAACTCCCCATCATCCTCATACCTATTCCTCTCAACCCTCAACCCTACAAACATTAGTTAACCCTTTTGTCAAGCATGAATGTTTTGTCCTAATAAAAGGGAAACCCTCTAAACCTCTATAGTCAAGTCCATGACCAAAATTCTAGTCAAAAACAAAAAAAATATATAAAAGTGGGATGCCTATTCAAAGGTCATAAAACTGTAAATCTAGACTGCTCCCTTGAAGGACAACTACATAATTATTGTAATTGATAGACTGCTCCCTTGAAGGACAACTATTCAAAGACATTTAAACATACAAAGTAGAATATAGACCACTCCCTCAAAGGATGGCTATACACAAATTTTGCTCCAAACAGCACTATCTCAGAAGCTTCCCGCATTGATCAGCCTCACATATGACCACAAAACAAAACAACATCCCCACGTAGACTTCCCGCATTGATCAGTCTACCAAAAAAAACTGACTGACAAACTATAAAGTCATGGACTTGTCTATAGTCGTTCTCAGGGTCACCTATAAAAGGGGCCAAGTTATCCCTGCTAAAAAGGGTTACCTTATCCTGACATATCACATATCACACCTATCACCCCAACATACTCAAGGGATTTTGAGCTCACTTAACATCAAGTGATTCGAGTACTTCTCTAACATAAACAATGGTCAATGACATAATGCATGAACGGGGATTTTGTTTGTAAAAACCCTTGTCTATGCAATTATTATGGTCCTTGTCAATGAAAGAGCAACACGCCTTCACTTCATACAACTTGGTCACATACAATCCAACCAAATCATTTCCAAACTAATCCTAACCAAACCAAACATCTTTAGACCACTGACATGACATAGTCCATTTCACATAGTTTCTATGGACAACAATACACATGGGAACTATCGACCACACAATTTATGTCAAGCATAAACCATTACTTGCTGAATCATAAACAATCTCAATTCATTTTTAGCCTACACCATTACTAATATGGAAAATTGCTAGGGATGAAAGACCACTCAACCAATGTTACAGAATACACCATCACACCATATGGAAAAGGTTGTAACATCATCATGACCAAACCACCTATCAACCACGTTGACCCTTCTTCTAAACTACATTGGCTTGAGGCCCTTCAAAAAGGGGCTATGTAGGCAGCACTCAGATGACATGACGTCTTCTGGGGTTAGCTCGACCACATCCGTTTGTTCATCTACTTGATGGACAAACCATTTGACCTTTAACCATGACTTAAGCTCATCCAACCCATCCATAACCAACCCTCTTCCTCCCTTTTAGGGAGAACTACATTGCCCTGAGGCCTTTAAAAAAGGGGCTATGTAGGCAACACTCAGTTGACATGAGGTCCTATGAGGTTAGCTCAGCCATTCTTTCATCCGTCCATCTAATGGACCATCTCAACTCAACTCGACCAACAACCTTGGAGATCATGACTATCTCCTCAGACCACGACCATTTTTGAGACAACTTTGCCTTAGTTATTTTGATTGCATATATGCTACCTCACGAATGGTTAGCAAAATTGTCTGCACACCACATTACGACCCTCACAAGTATTGGATCATGAGAAAGTTGATCCCCACTACTTGTGACAGTTTTCATGTTTTCCAGGAGCACTTCTTAGGCCCAAGATACTTGGAACACGATGACCAATTGGAGCTACAGCTTGGATCAAATAACCCAATTAGCTATGACTAAATGCTAGGGACTAGTTATTTCAATTTTGGCACTCCTTGACCTTGATCTGTGACAATTTGACCATACCATCTCGTGAAGTGGTATGCGCGCAATCTCAACTATTGCAGCGTTCACACTCAAACTTCACCATATCCATCCACTATCTATCAAATCGACACCCGATATCAATTTCCCTTTCCTCGACTCCCACTTTGAGGGGGAATACCTCATCCCATAATTGGGGCAATCAACTCTTATTTTTGTCTTACAGTTCATCAAAACAACCAACAAGACAAAATCAACCCTATCCCACACCTGGGGCAACTTACTCCTATTTTTGTCTTGCAGTTCGTCAGAACAACCAACAAGACAAAAAGGGGCAAATATAGACACCAAAATTGTGTCTACTCCTTGGTTGACTCCCCCTTAGTCCCCTTGGTCCACTTCTAAACATTTCTAACCCACACACTTATTAATTTAAAATAAATACCTATTTTAAATTAATAACACCACGCTTGACACCTTATCCTTGATACCTCACCCTTGACATCACCCTTGGATTCCTCACCCTTGGATACCCTCATTTATCACCCTATGACTAATCATTCCAACTCTCCCACTAATCCTCACACCTATTAAAACCACCTTCGACCATTTAACCATGACCACTGAACTCGATAGATGGAGGAACGGGCAAAAGGCTAAAAATAGCCTTTTTACCCATCCTCTAGCTGCCAACGTTGGTCAACCATCGGCCGACGCCGACGGTATCACTGACATCGGTTTCTTAAAACTAGATTTAGACTTCAAAGTCACCCCCAAATGTCAAATCTCTTACTCTCAAAATTCAACCCCTCTCTCTCCCAGACACACACCAAGCATCACAGGCTATAGGAACTCTGCATCAGTCACTCCACACCTGATTGAAACATTGTAGGAAGTCTTCTACATCAGACACATCAGCAACAGGTCTTCTACACCTCTGGCTCTCCCCCAGGTAGAGCTAAGTATTCTTCTTCTATTTCATTCCAGTAATCTAGAATGTATTTGTGACCGTTCTAAGTATCATCAACCAGAACTGGCTATCAACCAGACCAAACCTGACTTTCTTCCTGGAGAGGCTGAGAGGCCTTCCTCCTACCCTTACCCATTCTTGACAGCCTATCCTCTACCCTTGTCCCTCTTAAGACCTTATCTACTATCCTGCATCCCTGTATAGACTCTCTGACTACCACAAACCACTTTGTCGACTAAAGACACAACCTGAGACCCATCCAAAAGGCCATTGCCCCTACCAATGTCGTCAACATAACCAACATCAGCATATTAACCAACTGACGATGGTAGACTAATCGGCATCGGTGAAATTTATAACTGATGATGACAGACTAATCGACGTCAGCGACTCTGAGAGGCAGACAACAGAATATAGGTACACATTATCTTTATTTCTTTTGTTTAGCCTTTCATTATTTCTCTTTCTAGCAACATTCTTTTATCAACTAGTGGACTGTCATCCCACAAGAAGGTCTTTGTAATTCTGGGACTGAGCTTTGCTTGGCAGTCCACCATATACCTATCTAACATTTTCCTTGTCCTAGTTTCTTTCTTATCTACAGGTGTCATCCTCCACAGCCAAAGAGGAGTCCCTACAACATCTGGATATGGTGCACAACTTCATCTGGGTACATACAAACCCCTGACCATTTAATCTTTAGTTTCTTATTTCCTCTAAATGTAGAAAAGCGAAAAACTTATAGAAACACCAATCTCTAGATTTTACTTAATCAATTCTCCTTCACCCTACCTAGATCTTGACCTTGTCAACATATACTATCAATACACATGGTTAAATATGAATTTTCCTTTGATACCAAAAATTTGATCTGTAATCATAATCAAACATGTGTCATAGTAGTGAAAAACACACTTGTAAAAGATCAGAACCTTATTTTAATGATTTAATAAAATCAACTTTTAAACTGATTATAAAATTAAAATCATATTTTATTTATCCAAAATAGACAAAATTTAAGAGTGTATCAATAAAAGAGACAAAAATTGATAGAAAATATTGAACATGATTTGATAACAGAGTTTGGCACAATGGCCTACATCTCTAAATCCACTCCAATGGGGGATCACTCATTAATTATATTAAAAATTGCTTTACAATATTAATAAGTCTTTAAATTCATCTTATGGGCTTTAATTCTATCCTAGACAAATCCTCAAAGCAATAATATTTTATTTGAGGCCTCAATACAATATTTATTTATCTCCACATTCTTACATGCCTTATATACATGGAATAGTACTCAAAACCATGCTTCAAATATAAACTCATCCCTTTATATAATGTTTGAACTCTTTGATGCAACAGTCAAGCCCTTATCCTTTTATCCATGGGTGTAGGATTTGATTCCCACTCCAATGGTTTTGAGCTTTAAGCATATCATTTTATCCCACATTTGGGATGTGGGTGTTTTTTAAAGTATTTAAATGCCATGAAATTCATGGTAAACATTGCCAAGTGATTGGCATTACCATGCATTTTATGGGAATGGTGGTGGCATTTGGAAAGTTTGTGGAAGTATATGGGATGTTAGGTGGTTATAACATGGATGTTTGGGAATGAAACATGTCATGGAACATAGAGTCTCATGGCATGTACATGGAAATTATGAGGTGTCATGTGGAAAGAGGGTTTTGAATTTTTTAGGGGATTTGGCATGAAATTTAATTAATTACATAATATACAAAATTAGACCATATTGAATGGTGGAAAGTGACAAGGTGGATTAAGGACCCACCTCATGGTCTAATATCCTCTTGACACTTTTTGTTCACTCTTAGATTGTTGATAACTCACCACCTCTCAATGTCCAAACCCTAATTATTTTACTTGCCTAGTTTAATCTTCCACATGCTATAACTTGAGCATATGGGCTCTATTTTGTGATCTGTGAAATGCCCCAAAAATATCTCAATGAGCCCTTTTCTATGATAATGATCAACCTATGATTTTTTGAATTATTTTTGGAGAAAAATATAGATCCTCCTAGATCATTTATAATCCAATTGGTCACTTGTATATGTTCATGATTGTCCTTGATTCGCAATAGTTTCCTCTTTTTATGCTTTGTAAGTAGTGAGGTAACCGAATCTAATTCTAAGTTGAAAAGAGAAAGAGAAGTCATTATTTGAGAGATAGAATGGTGTAGGAGAAGGTGGTGGTCTCCAAGAAGAGAGAGGAGAGCTTGAGAATGACCATTTTTGTATGAAACTCCTCAAGGAAAAGGATAAAATTATATATTAGCTCTATGATGTAATGATTTTGATATTCCCAAGAATGAGAAAGGAAATAATTTTGATGTGTTTTGTGTTTTTGAAAAAGTATTGGATTAGTTGAATCTTTTTCATAGTTGTAGGTCTAATCTGATAAGGTCAACATAGAGGAAAATTAGATTAAGGAGAGAGAAAGCCCCAAAGTCCTTTGAGAAGGACAAGAAGCTAGTTAAGGAAAGACTAGAATAGAGAGGAAAGTAAAGCATTGAAGTTCCAAAAGAGAAGAATAATAAAGAAGACTCAAAAAGAGAGTCAAGATAGTTAAGAAGAGATCCCAAGTGAGGACTCAAAGAAGAGGAAAGGCCCAAAAGAGGTCTAAGAGGTGATATTGATAGACTTTCTAAGAGGAAGGTCTAAATAGACCAAGAAAACAAATAATGTGAGAGAAAATGGATATAAAAAGGGAAATAGCATACATAAGAAGATAATTGGGGTAGATATTTGAGAGGGTTAAGCTCATAGTAAATCTCATGGAGAGTCAAGAAAGCCAATGGAAATGCTAGAATGTGAGAAGAAAGGTAAAGTGGCCAATAGAGTCACTTGTGAGAAGAAGGCACAAGAAGAGTGTCATGAAGGATGAGAAAAAGAAATATAAGGTAGCCCAAAGAGGCATGAGAAAGAAGATGTTTCCAAGTGAGAAACAAGAAAGAGAGATAGAGAAGAGGGTTCTCATTGAGGATAAAAAAATGGAGAAATAAGTGCTAAGAAGAGCACATGGAGATAAAAATAAGGAAAAATGGGAGATGTCAATGCCAAGGACATTCAAAAAGACTATATGGTCTCTAGTTTTATATGCTAACATCACTTTTGAGTTTATGTTTTTAGGTATGAAGAAGAAAGTGATGAAGGCCAAACATGAGGCCTCAAATATGATGAAAGATGAGCCAAGAATGTCACCCATCAAATAGAAAAAAAATGACAAAGGAAAAGAACCTATTGAAAAGCCAAAGTGAAGGAGATTGAAGGTATACTACATGCTGAAAATGAAGAGAAAGAGGAATTCTATGACACATTTCCAATCCTAGCATTTGAAACAAGAGAAGAAACATGCATAGAAGAAATAAAGGTCACCTATGGATACATGAATGAAGATATGAACTTACATCAGTTGTCATTGGAAGTAATGAGTGTTTGAATGTTGAATTTGATTGCATAATTAAAGAAGAAAAATATGATATTTAGGTTGAGAGAAAACATGACAAAGTACATACCTCATGAAGAACACAATGGCATGGATATGTCTGGCCTAAATGTATTAAACAAGTAGGTGAAGAGAATAAAGAATAGAACCTCAAGGAAGAGGTCAAAGAAAACAAAAAAATGAGTGGAAAGCAAGCATAAATATGGAAACAAAAGGCAAATAGAAAGGCACATAAAGTTGGCATGGTAGAGAATAAAGGTATGAGGCATGAAAGAGGTGAAAATAGAGGCAAATGGTAGCCCAAGAAGATATAAGGCATCAAGTGGGTTTTAAAAATCAAGTTAAGAACACAAGAAGATCATGTTGTAAGTGTGTTCCAAGCAAGCATGAAGAGTGAAGAAGATAACAAGTCCAAAAAGTAAGTAATCAAGATGGTGCATGCAAACCAAGACAAGAAAGTGAAGGTAAAACCATATGAGTTCATAATAGATAAGTGTTTGATATATTCTTTTCAGATGTTAGATATGACGATTAATTTTAAGTTGACTCTAATCATGAAGACATATTGTATGTGGAAACAATGACATTGATGAAAGAGGCTGTATTAAATCAAGATGAAGAAGAAGCACCTAAAAGAGTGATTGAGAAGGATGATATGAAAACAAAGGAGGTTGATATGGCTCTCAAAAATGGAGTCCAAGGGGAAGACAAAGAAGAAGTTTCCCAAGACATGGAAAAACATTATACACCAACGTTTGATGAAGCAAATGAAGATATTGATGCACAAAAGTTGAAAGAGGAATTGAGGATGATTAAAGACATGTTTAGTCCATAAAAGGATTTGAAAATAGGTGAGGAACAATAGGTAAATATCAAGGAGAAAATCCAATAAAATTCAAATACGAGGCATACATACCTTACCCCATGCAGCATTTGAACCTCTAACCTCCCTTTCAAGGGCACAAGTTCTTTAGCATTAGGCCAGTTCTAAATCTATAAATAGTAATACAATAAGTTGGAAGTTATTTAACAAAAACGCAAGCAATGATAAAAATTAAATTCATCAATAATTTTTCCCAAACTAAATCTAAATCATACATATTAATATAATGCACATAATGCTACGTGAGCTCTTTTACCCATCCCAAAACTGATAGCAAAAGCAAACCAATAGCTAACCACACAAGGGCGATTGACTATGTATAGTTAATGTGATCGTGTTCTCCTCTAACATCAAGGGGATAAGCACTAGATCTTTGTGGATGTCGAACACTCAACAAATGAGAGAGCGATATCAAACTACCTAAACTTGGGGGAGTCATTTGATCCTTCGATGAGAGCATAGATACCATAACATCACACCCAAAGGAGAACCAACAAAAATAAGCACAAGAAGTTGTGCCACTAGGCAAGCAAGAAAGCAAGCAAATGGAATGTGAAGAAGCACATAAGGTGATTTACATAATGGTTCAAGTTAATACTGAGTTTTCATTTGATAAACATGCATATGGAGGCCTAAGATGATTCAAATAATAGTATATTATGGTATGGATGAAAATAACAAGGAATTGCTTTTGTATAGTGAGCAATATGATCAAAAAAGACATCCAAAAGTGAAGAAGTTTGAATAAAAGGTAGTAAAGGAGAGAATATATGAGCAAATGAAAAAAGGATGAGATGTATGAGAGGCCATTAGAGTCTCATAAAGAACATGTTAGAAATCATAAGGGACAAATGTCACTCTAGAAGCAAGAATCAAGTGACAATAATGAGGAAACACGTCATGAATCAAGCATGAGGAAGATAAATGCATACAAGATGGTTGTAGTTTATTTTGAAGAGGTTCAAAATGATTGGGAAAAGGTGAAATATGTATAAAATAAAAAACTATAATAGTGGGAGTACCTCATGGAAGTAGAGGATGAATGGGTACAAAGAATAGACAAGGTCAAGAGGAAGAAGAAAAAGATTTTGGAAAAGAAAAAGGAACCAAAACAATGGACCAATAACATTTTGAGCATGAAAGACCCTCAAAATATCAATTGGAAAATAAGGAAGAAAGATGTAGTTTTAATTTTTTCTCCCTCTTGGGGAGTATGATGCAGGAAAATCAAGCCATGAAACACCATTTTTGATTTTGGTCAAATTGGAATTCAAAGTAGGTCAAAGTTTGATGTGAATAGGTGTGAGAGAAATTATTAGGTACATGTGTGGTCTTATAAACTCATTTGGAGTCATAGATTGTGTTATAAGGCTAAGATAAATTTTCCCTCTAAAAGCAAGAATTTGAAAATTCAAATAGTGCAAGAGTCTAAGAGATACATCTAGTGTGTTTTAAGTGTTAGGATAAAAAAGTTGGTTTATGGGGTAATTTAAGTAATGCATAAGGATTTTAAATACATTTTCAGGTTTAGTACATGGAAAGATGTATTTTGAGTCAATACAAGATTACCTTGTATGTTGATGTAGTTATAGACAATAAGATGATGTAACTTCCAAGTAAGAATATATGTTGAAATGGAAAAAAATAAAGGTCATTTTATTTTGGTTGGAAGATATAGGGGTAAGAGATACCACCAAGGGAGGTAAGGAGGAATTGAGAATGGAATTTGATACAAGAATCCTCAAAAGTTTGACAAACCTAGGAATTGGGTTCCATACGTAAATGTTAATAGATCAATTGAATGAAGTACTATTTTGGATTTTGAGTCATTCTTATTTAATAAACATGTTGATGGTTAAAAATTTCTATTTATTTTTAATGTGATCTTGAAGACAAAATTAAGATAGGATATGCTAAGTTGTAGGTGTTAACTCAAATTGTGCTCCCAATCCTAGGTGGAAAGGATCTCTCTCTCTCTCTCTCTCTCTCTCTCTCTCTCACACACACACACACACACACACACACACACACACATTTGTTTATGTTACTATGTTTCAGTCCTTGAAATGGTTAGAAAACACTATAAATGGATAATCTCAAGAGGAATGATCTATAATGTTTGGAACCCCTATGAACTATTACCACAGTTAGAGATTGAGAATAAACATTGGTTTGGTGGAAAAATCATTAACTGGTTGAGATAGTGGTTATCAAGAATTCATCCTTATGAGATAGGTATTGTTTAAGTCTAAAAAATTAATGAAATATAATATTCAGGATAAAGAATAGTAAGGTTATGTTGTCACAGTGAAATCAATACTCTGTTGCATTATTTAAACCCCTGTTTGTAGGTAAGAAAGCACCCTATTTCTATAGTGACTATCAAGAAAGGATTATTATGTTGAATGAATAAAGAGTGAAAATAAGTTGATTAATATTTTTTTGTGTATAAAAAAGGCTATCTGAAGGTGAGGCACTTGTGAATATGAATACCTCAAGACAAATATATGCAGACCCTACATATTGGGACAAACTTTGTTCATACAATAGAAGAAACCTTGTTAGTAGTTTTATGGAAAGATAGAATTGGTATAATAGATATGTACTTTGGAAATATGAGTGTTCTATTGTTTGAATTAATATAAAACTTGTTAAACCCTGGTTGAGTCCTTGAAAACCTAATGGAGATGACCAGACTTCTAAACCTTGAAACAATCATATAAAGACACACATAACTCTGTAGATGGAACATTATAGGCTCAAATAAGAAATAAGGAGGTGATTGAATAATTTGGAGTGGTAATAAACTTGTTAAACCTTGGTTGAGTCCTTGAAAACCTAGTGGAGATGACCAGACTTCTAAACCTTGAAACAATCATATAAAGACACACATAACTTTGTAGATGGAACATTATAGGCTCAAATAAGAAACAAGGAGGTGACTGAATAATTTGGAGTGGTAATTTTAATTTAAAATACCATCATGAATGTTCTAGGCAGGGAAAATTTATAAGAAACATGAGCAATGATAGTCAAAACCTTGCATAGATAGGAAAAATACTTTCAATGGATTGAGACTTGTGATTTTTGAGTCCTTAACGCCTTTGGTTAAGCCTAAAACCTATTGGAAAGGACAATATAAGATAAAACATAACTTTTGGGAGTATTCTAATTTTTTTAATCACTTTGTAATTTGAGATATGGTATTATGTAGGCTCTCAGCCTATGTGCAAGGCCTATAACCCTAGAACTAGGGTTTGGTGAATATAAATAGTTTCCACTATTCAAATTGGATAAAATTTTGGAATATTGAATAATTTAAGATGATCTAATATATTAATGTGGTTTTTGAGTAAGAAGGTATGATTTTTAACAAATATCAAGAGTTGAGTGTGAATAGGGCTAAATTAGGCCTAATTCAAGGCTAAGTATGAGGCAATAAAGCTATAAAATAGGTTTAATTATGGAACCAATAAATGAAATTTTAGGGAAGAATAAAGGAGAATAGAGGGTAGTCTCAGATGGTATAACCTTTCAAATAAAGTCCATTTATTTAATAAGATAAGGGAAAAATAAGAAAACTAGGGCTACAAGCCTTGAGGGTGAAATATGATCATGAGGTGTGGATTGAGAGATAAAGAGTGTTTAAGCATAATAAATAGGTTATTGAATGAATATAAAGATAATTTAAAATCAATGATGTGAAGGGGTTGAATACTCAATTCCTTTGTGAAGTTGTGACACTTGAGACCTTGAGGAGACACCTAGTGAAGGCTAAGCAAAGTATAAGAGCAATTTAACCAAGAAAAGGAATGTAAGGTAGAAAATGATTGACATTGGTATGAAAGGAGTATAAAACCATAATAAAAAGTGTTTCTATATATTCAAAAAACAAGTAAATGTTCAAATATATTTTTTAGACCTCATCAAAGAAATGAAAGATTGAGCTAGACAAAGAATTTTGAATGACAAACCTCTAAATAAAGTGATTAGTTAGATCAAGAATCAAACCATGATGCTAGAGAAGACTTATCCCTAATTCCTCTACATCAATTACCTAGTACCTTATTGAATGATTTAGCCAATCCATTATCTTAAGGGTGGTATGGCATGCTTTTATGGTGTGCAATCATGAAATTAATCAATAATATGAACATTATTTCATTGAGAAAGAGAGTGACACCATCACTTGTTATATTTAAAGGGAATCCATAACTTGTGATGATATTTTCCCATAGAAACATGGCTAAGGAGTGAAACAAAAAATGTTGGGTTCCTTTCTATCTTTAGTTCTACATGACTAAATACTTAGTCACGCACCTAAAGGAAGGGAGAACCCAACTTGGTAGCACATTGACATATCACAAAAGTGACCTCACACACTCACCCGAGGGATAAAAGATAGACCAGCTCTCATTAGTTCTATTTCATGATGGTGAATAGACCAATATTACTTAGGCATTTTAGTTAACACATTTAATCATTTATTATAATCATCATTCTAGAGTTAGCCATTTAACATGTTCATAGAGTGCAAGTACTCTAGTATCATAAAGTATAATTAACACCAAATAGAATAAAAACATCAAGATTCATAGAATATTAATTCCTTTAATCTCATTTGACAGGATTAAAAAGGTACTTCTTTCAGTACACATTCTCTCTAGATCTCTATCTTGACAATAAAAACACATCTATATTCAACAACACTTTCTAATCGAGTCCAAAGGGGTATTTATACATAAGTGAACCCCTTCTCATGTTGCATAAATAATACATTAAATATGACAATCCAATGAATTTTATAAATATAAGTCATGGCAATCCATTATAATTAATTTTCTTTTGACTCAGGCTCAATAACCCTTATATACTCTCTATGCTAAAAATGTGGTCTTGTTTCTCCTCCTTCTTGAGTCAGTGTTAGATTCACACTCTCATTAATCTTTGATACTTTCATAAATTAATTTTTAACCACTTTTGCTTCTTATGACCTTATCTTAGTCTTATGATTTTTTGAGTCCTATGTTTTATACTCCTTATTCTCTAGTTCCTTGTTTTTCATAACAACCATTCATGCCAAGGTCTTTCATGTTATTCTCACGTGTTTATTTATTTTATGCAATTATCTCCCATGCCATAGTCTTTAATGATCATCTCGTATCCTTGAATCTCTATGATTATGGCTAAAAACTACCTAGATATATTACATAATTAGGTCTAGCACCTTCAGTTTTGGATTGTGTTTTACATAATTTAAAAGATTTATCATTGGCATGTATCATTAATAAAGTTTCATTATGTATGAATTTTACACATATGTGAAGGGTAGATGGGACAAATTCCATTTAATGTATCCAAGGTCTACCCAAAAGTATATTATAATGGAATGATTGAGACATTACCTAGAAAGTAATTGAAATAGTTTTTGTTCCCAATGTCACATCCAATGTAATTTGACCAATTGGAGGACTGTGTAAATTATCATACCCTTTCATATGCATGATCAACTTTTAAAGCAAATTGGTGTTAATCTGATGGTGGTTAGAAAGTTGATACTATATATATTTAGGCCCGATCCATTATCAATGAGCACCCTTTTGATGCCCTTATTTTGTATCATCACTTGTATGATCAAGGTAACACTTGATCAATAATATCTTTGGATGGTAATTCAATTGGATCAAAGGTAATAAGTTTGGCATTATTCTTGAGATCTTTCATGATATCTACAAAATAAGTAAGATCAATATCATTTGAAACTTGAGTTTCATGAAATGTATCATATAAGATGCCATTATAAATATCATATTATTTTAGGAGCTCATATTAAAAAATTTAACATGTGTAGTGCTCAATTGGTCATGTTGGTGTTTATATACCAGATCTATAGCATTACAAGAAGAATTAAGAAGAGATCAAATGTTGTATCAATTTTAATACTCTCTCATTATGTGCATAAATTTACTTAACAAATTTTATAATAAAAGTAATGTAGTAAGCCATAACAACTATAAGGTATTTAACCATGAAATAATTTATAGATGTGTCTATGGAAAACATGATTTGAAATATTTATCAATCAAGGCTGAGCAATAGGAAAATAAATTAAAAAACCTAGCTAGCCTAGGGTTTGATGTTCAAAGATCAGATTCGCCAAATGTTTAACCCTAAATTTAGATGTGGATCCTACTGGGGTAGATAAGGTTAAGAATATAAATGATAAGGAATAAGGATAAATATTAGATCTATAATAGGTTAATTAATGTGCTAAAATTAGATGTACCATATGCTAAATTTATTAAATTGAGATAAGTTATTAATGAATAGTATAACTATGCTAGATTTAGAAATGACAAAATATATCATTTGGTTCTAATGTTAATGTAGATATGGATATATTATAGGAAGAAATCAAGCGAGAAGATATTTCTATAATAATCATCAGATTCTAGATCTAGTGTCTCTAGCTCTCTGTATATTTGTATCAACTTGGGATGGTTGTGTCAACATAATTGTCTAGATTCGACACTAGTATCCTATACATAATATATGTTCAAATAAGATGTGACCATTTGGATGCTTCTAGGTTTGGATTTACCTTCACTATGATGCATTTAGATCTGGTTCAGGGACTGTTATTCCTAGTGAAATGACAAAACCCTAATTTTCCATCTTCAATGTGACCTTGGAAAAAAATGGGTTAGTGAGCACACGGTGTTGAGATGACCTATAATGATCTCATTGTCAAAAGGCACTGACTACATATCTAATACTATAAAATAGGGCCCCAAACTCATGTAGTTATCCCCTACATGTTGGTTTGTGTGTGAATAATGCTATGTGTAAAGTAAGGACAACAATGACCTATCTTGTAACTTGGGAAAAATAACCTTATGTCTCCTTTAATAATTCAGACATGTAGCTAGGTTGTTCTTTTGATTTATATCATAATAGAGTATAATTAAAGAAAGTTTTTGGTAACTTGAGTGCTTTTTGAATGCTCTTTTGGTTTGATTTCTAGGTTTTTCCTAGGTGGTGAATGAATGAGGGTTGATATTATATTTATACAGATCATATCAGGAGATAAATTACATTAAATCACTTAAGATGACCATTATAATATGTTTCATTTGTAAATTAGAATAATTTGGGGCTCTAGACACTTACATCAGGGTATGATAATAATGTTGACCCTACTATTTGTTTTAGACATTAGTGGCTAGGGAGTAGGAGAGTAGGCATATGCTCATAAATTTTAGAGGAGTAATATAAGTAAATTTTAAGCATTATAGGCAAGATGGGATGTTTGTGTCATCAATATAAGGGTGTTTAGACTAAAATATAGGCCAAGGGGCACATGGTAGAGCAAATATGAGGCTTAAAAAAGTAAGACATGTGTAAAACTAAGAGGAACAATGAAGGTCTGAGGTTGCCAAGTGTACAATACTGAGGTGCTACATAATAAAAAATTATCATCTATAATGATAGCCACAACTCAATGGTCTTAAGCCAAAATTATTATTGAATGTTGGAGTTTTGGTGGATAAAAACACGTGTTTTATCTTATGTGAATAAACCTTAATTTTTTTAAAGAATTCCTTGCATAAAGTTATTCAAGATAAATTACTTAAGTGGATGGAAAATAATATCTTCATATCCCAACTAGAAACTAAGATGGGGGAAGAAGCCTTAGTGAATAACATTGAAAAATCCATGAAGGATGTTCGGAAGTCCACTCTTAACTTAGTCAGTCTAAAGGTGGCACAACTTATTTGGGTTCAAACTATTATTTTTAGGGCCAAAAAATATCTTTCCATTCATGAGGATGTGGAATAACTGAGCCTTGGCTTGAGGAGTTGGGTAGACCAATTTTGGACCTTATTAAAGGCCAAGACTTCCAAGAAGGGTTTCTTAGGGGGCATAATATTAATTCCATGTACTCATTTCTTAGCATTAACTCTTCTCTAGACTTCTCATGTGGTTGACACTTGCATCCTTAGTAATTAAAGATGATGTGCATGATCATACTCTGACCATGACAATTTCAAATGATGAGATTCAAATTAATTCTCTTTTAGTTTTTTATTCAACTTATGGGATTTTATAATTATTTTCTTACTATTTTGGCTTTTTAATCTACTATTGAACCTTTGATATGTAATCTTCATTTTTGATGACCCTGATTTTTTCATGTTTTCAAATTTTATTATAATAGATAGGTTAATGTCCTTTTTTTCACTGATAAGGAAATATTAATATAAATGTATAATTAACTAAATAATATTGCTCAAATCATTTGATATACCTTTTAAAATTTTATAAAAAATAAAAAAATACAATTAATTAATGATATTTTTAAATTAAATAAATATAGTTATAACCTCATAGATGAGTAAGTAGCAAATTATTACTTTGTTTCATTTTTATATACTTAATTATTTTTTAAATAAATTTTTAAATTTATATTTTTCAATAAAAATAATTGATCAATTAAATTTATATATAAAATTTAAAATTTCAAACCAACAAACTATGCTAATTTAATTTTTTTAAAATCAAAATAAAATAAAACAAACCAAGCTTTCATTGAACTGAATACTTGTCTAAACATACTTTTAAGATATTAAATCTACCTATAGATACTTCATCACAATAGAATGTTTGGAAGTATATAAAAGTCATTATATTATTTTACCACTTCCTATCATAATTCATTAATTCATAACTCATTTGGTAGATTGATTTATTTATGGACTTGTTTACACATGAAAATATTAAATAATATTATACTTTTTAGAATTGGTTAAAGATGATGGGTGGGTCTGTAAGGAATAGGATGAAATCAAAGCAAAATAAATTTCTTTTTTCAGAGACTTGTTGACTGAAAGGGCCCATCATGAGATGGTTAGGGAGGAACTATTGCTAAGATTGTTGCCTAAAGTCATTTCTCATGAAGACAGTGCCAAACTTATTTTCCCTCAAACTTTAGGAGTCAATTTTTTTTTTTTTAATATTCTATGGAGGGGAACAAAGCCCCTAGCCCTAATGGTTTTCCTCTATTATTTTTCTAACAATTCTAGGATGTGGTAAAGATGGATGTGGTGATAGTGGTGTCATAATTATTTTAGGTAAGATGTTTATTAAAATATATTAATAACATTTTTATTGTTCTCATCTTGAAAAAGGAAGGGATATAATGTCTGAATGATTTCAGACCTATATTAAAATAATTAAGTGTTTATGTGTTTGGTTATATTGTTATAACTAATATTTTTTTGTTGTTACATGAGTTTTTATTTTTTTATTGTCATCAACTCTTTATTTCACATACCTCTGTATTTGTAGGTGCTTGTTTCTTGCTTATATATTAAGCTATCTATGTGTTGAATAAGATCACATATTTTTTGGCTTTTTATGTGTAATATTTTATGGTAATCAGAGATAATGGTTAGTGAACTTGAGAGGACGATTTATTTATGAAAAAATCTTATCAGGGAGGAAGAATACCTAGCGGAGATTGGTTGAGAAGTAACCTCAATTTGCCAAAGAGATATTGTTAGGGAAGAATGTGAAGAGCCCGATGGAGAGACGTGAGAGAGAGAAAATCAATCTTTCACTCATCGTGACTAGTCATAAAGCCAAACAAAAGGTTGGAGAAAGTCTCTGGAGGTGGAAGAAGGAGAAATAAAAAGAGAAAAGGGAGGCTCAACCTTTATTTTTTTCTTTTTCTTCCTCTCACACAGGCTGTACAACGTTATACAGTGCTTAGGAAGTGGAAAATTTCAAAATTTTATTATTTTTGATAGTTCTTGGCTCTGATGGTTTCTAAAGGATAAGAAAGAAAGACAATAATTGACGGAAGGGAATTTGGTTCATAATTCAACTTAGAATTAGTCTCTGAAGTTTTCTCAATAAGCCATTTTTTTGGTTCATGATTATTGGCTTATTTCCTTATAAAAAGTTTTAGATAATATTTTTAAATAGCCAATCAGATTAAGAAGGAATTATGATTTAAATCATAATTATAAAAATCAATTCCTTTCAAAACCTTAGATAACTTCATTTTTTGCCTCAACTTGCCCAAAAAATAGTATGATTAATTCCATAAGAGGAAAATCATATGTTAGAATCTTCTAAAATTTTTCCACGATTAAAAAATTTCCATCTTCATCTGCATGCAAAATAAAATTTTGAAATTGGAGTTGTATATCTCCCTATTTAATTGTTTTTGTCCATTTTTTGGTGTTTTAAAAGATGAAAACTTTAAAATTTCCTAAACTATGTTGAGTTTTTTTGCTGAAAACCATAGGTTTTGACCAATTTGTGATTTGAGTTCATGGGTAGGAATAATTTTGTCTAAATTCATTATATTTTTTCAGGTATTTGTATTGTTTACAAAAACTATGTCAAAATGGCTAGTTTACAACTTTTAATTGTCAGATTCACAAAAATTAATAGGTAACAATTTTAGTTTATAGAGTCATTATCGGAGTTGTTGCCAGAATCTAGATAATGCGAGTGCAATGGAGACATGATCACACAAGATGAACAAGTGCGCACCACAAGATGCTAAAGTAATTTGAAAATAACACAATAAGAGAAATTGCACAAGACAAAATGGAGAAAACCAAAATTTGATTATTAACATGAAATGGCCAAAATGAAGAATACATATAGGAGAGCTAGTAAGTAACTCCTCCACAAATGGAGGTCAAAGCACCCCAAGAATAGACTCCTCCACAAAAGGTGGTCAAAGCACCCCAAGAATAGACTCCAAAAAAGGTGGTGACAAGGTGCCAAGAATAGAGAACTAACTCCCATACCCAGAATAGGAGTATCTTATGACATTCTTATGACACCTTATGACACAAATATGACACAATCTCCACATAAGCTAGCCTATCCCACGAATGTAGAAAAACTCCATGTATACACAAATATATAATATTCCCTAATTAATAAATAGGGAAAAATAAAAACCTACACTAATACCCCCCATAAGCGCAGCTTAGGTGGGCAGTGTGGAAATAAAAAATGGGTCCCGACAACTAGGCCTGATGAGGTACCCATGTACAAATGCAATCTCCCATAAGATAGAGAAAAGGAGAAAACCCGTAGGAAAAAAAATCCTTCCCAAAACAGAGACATAAAAGAAAAGAAGAGGCTAGAAGGCCCCCCTAAAGATAATGCTACTACAGATGTAGACCGCACCCCAAGAAGAGCTCGTAGGTGAATGAACTTGCTCTCGGTGAAAGGTTTGGTGAAGATATCTGCAACCTGCTCTGAAGACTGGCAAAATACCAAGTCAATGACCTGACTATGAATAAGCTCCCAAATGAAATGCATGTGAATCTCTATGTGCTTGGTCCGCTGGTGCTGAATTGGATTCCTGCAAATTTGAATGGTACTCTAATTGTCACAATAAATGATGGTGGGCTGCCTGATGGGAATGCCAAACTCAAAAAGAATCTCCTAAAGCCAAATAGCCTCAATAGCTGCATTAATAGCTTCCATGTACTCTGCCTCTATGGATGATATAGCAATAGCATTCTGCTTCTTGCTAGACCAACTGACAAGACCTAAACCTAGAGAGAAATTGTAACCAAAAGTGGATTTACGAGTCTGTGAATAGACAGCCCAGTCTGAATCTGTATATCCAACCAAGTCAATCTCTGTGCCAAATCTGTAATGACTCCCATATCTATGTGAACCCTATATGTAATGCAAAATCTTCTTAGCTGCTTTCCAATGCAACTCATGGGGTTCCTGCATGAATCTAGAGACAAGTCCCACTGCATATGATATGTCAGGCCTGGTGTGAGTCAAGTAGATGAGGCTACCAACAAGTTGTCGATACCGAGTGGCATCAACTAATGGTGAAGAACAATCAGCCTCAAGCTTGACTCCTGATAGAAAGGGAGTCAGAGATGGCTTACAATCAGCCATGTGAAACTGAGCCAATAAGTCAAGAGCATACTTAGGTTATGCAAGAAAAATCTCTGAATCTGACTGTGAGACCTCGATGCCAAGGAAGTAGTGCAACAAACCTAAGTATATCATGTCAAATCTATCCTGAAGAGATGCCTTCACTGCTGCAATAGCTGATGAAGAACTCCCGGTGATCAAAAGGTCATCAACATATAGAACCAAAATCAGAAGCGAATCATCCTACTACAAGAAGTAGACATTAGGATCATAATGACACCTAGTGAAACCTGCTGTGAGAAGGAATGGATCCTTAGCATGTAGACTTGGAAAATCTATCTATGGCCTCAAACAGGCCCCTCGGGCTTGGTATGAACAAATCTTGGTGGTTGATCCATGTAGATCTCCTCCTCAAGGTCTCTATGAAGAAAGGCACTCTTCACATCCATTTGATGCACATACCAACCATGTGTTGTGGCAATAGCCAAGGTGAGTTGGATAGAACTCATCTTTGCAATGGGTGCAAAGGTCTCTGAGTAGTCAATGCCTACCACCTGTGAGAAACCCTTGGCGACCAATCACACCTTATACTTATCAACTGACACATTTGTTGCAAACTTGGGTCTGATATATCCACCTACATCGAACCATCTTTCTTCCCTTAGGAAGTGATGTTAAATCCCAAGAGTGATTTTTGATTAAGGAAGAATATTCTTCCTCCATAGCATTATCCCACTTAGGTACCCCCGATGCCTCTCGAAAAGACTGTGGATCTGAAACTAAAGCAAAGAAGGCATGTGGATCTCTCTGAAAATCACCCCTAGTACGTCTGTCATCTGCGAGATCTCCTACCCAAGTGCCAGCACTCTCAAGTGTCTGTCTAGCCCAAAGTGGCCTAGAAGTGGGCGAGTCAGGTTCTAACTCCTCATCCTCTGACTAACTAGAGGTGGATGACACTGCATCACTGTCCTCACTGTCTGAACTCAAAGAAGAAGAAGATGTCTCTGGCTCAAGAACCTATTGTGGCTGATCTAAATATGACAAGGAATCATCATGAAGTAGATCCGATGAGGGAGAAGAAGTGTCAAGTGTTGAGTCTCTAGGACTCTCCTAAAAATGGACACTTCTCTCGATGAACAACTCATGTGTGATTGGATATAGAAGGCGATATCCCTTAATACCATATGGATATCTTACAAAGATGCAAGGCTTGGACTAACGTTCCATAGCTTTGCATTTCTTCTTCGAAATGTGGGCCATGGCTGGGGATCCAAAAACTCTAAAGTGCTCAACATCAGGTTTCTTTTTATGCCAAGCTTCAAAGGGTGTTATCCCTTTCAAAGCTTTGTGAGGAACCCTATTTTGAATGTAGCAAGCACAATTGATGGCTTCGGCCTAGTACTGTGGTGCTAAGGATTTGGAATGAATCATACAGCTACCCATCTCTTTCAAGAACCTATTCTTGCATTCTGCAAGCCCATTTTGTGAAGGACTGTAGGTGACTGTGTGCTATAAATCAATCTCCTTTGTGGTGCAAAATTGGTCAAACCTGATGCTGACATACTCCCGTCCATTATCAATTCGAAGAACCTTGATGGATTTCTCACTCTGTTTCTCAACAAGAGCCTTGAAGTCTAGAAATTTTTCAAACACTTCAGACTTTTGTTTGAGAAAATATATCCAAGTGTACCTAGAAAAATCATCAATGAAAGTGAGGATGTACTTGGCCCTTGTGAAAGATGGTTTGGGAAAGGGTCTCGATACATCATTGTGGACTAACTCCAAAGGTTGTGAAGCCCTCCAAGCTTTGCCTTTGTCAAATTTTGCTTTGGGATGCTTCCCAAGGGAGCACCCCTTGCAAAGTCATTTTGAGAATTGGACTCGAGGCAAGCCAATGACCATGTCATTTTTGCAAAGTTGCTCAAGATAGCGGTAGTTAAGGTGGCCAAATCACTCATGCCACAATTTGCTAATTCCATCTGAATGAGTCAACAATGCTATCAGAGAAGAATCTGATGCAAAATGTGAGGTGTATAACTTAGCTTGGTGATTTGCCCTACCCACTGCCACTGTAGTATCACTATGCAACTCCCTGATGGACACTGAATCTGGTGAAAACTCAACTCTCATGCTCTGACCAATGTGAGTGATTTGGTACACTGATAGGAGATTGGTTGAAAGAGAAGGAACACTTAAAACATTATTGAATGTTCCTCCTTCTATTTCAACTGACCCTCTCCCTGAAACAGAAACTAATGTGTCATCACCCAAACTAATTGAAGTCATGCTACAAGGCTCTAAAGATGAAAACTCAACTAGTGAAGAGCCCATGTGGTGAGAAGCACCCGAATCAATGACCCATGATGATGTAGAAGCTGCAGTTGCTACAAGGGCCTTGCCCTTTTCTTTCTCCTTACCCTTGCTTTTTGCCTTAGTAGAATCTTGGGTTGATGAATTATGCTTGATGGACTCGAGAAAACCTATGTTGTTCTTCTCTAGAAGATGAGTTAGGTGGTCTATTTGTTTCTTCATGCACTTGTGTTCATCATGCCCTATCTTTTTACAATAGGCACACTTAACCTTCTCCTTCTTATGTTTAACATTAGAGGATGAAGACTCAGTGTTGTTTTTGGCAGGATTGGTGTTTTCTTTCTTCTTCTCTTGGTCCTTGTTTTTTTTTCTTCTCCTTTGTTGAAGTCTTATTCTTACCATTTTTAGCTATCAAAGCTTGGGGTTGAGTAGACTTCAATGTGCCCATTTGAATTAGCTTATCTTGCTCCTTAGTCAAGTCAGCAATAAATGAATCCAAAGAAGGCATTTTCCATGTAGTGCCAAGAGCACTTTTTGTGGCATAGAAAGTGGAGACAAAGATCGAATAGCTTGGACCTAACTTTGTGAGAATAGAAAGAATGAGTTGATCATCTTTTTTCTCTATTCCACATTATTTCAATTGCAATCTAATGGCCTTAAACTTAGTGAAGAAGTCATGTAGGGTGTCAAAGTTACTAGGACTTAGACTTATGAGTTCGTTTTCGAGCTCATGACCTCTCATCTCATCAAGCTTCCCAAACAACTTTTCTAAGGTGTCCCATATGTCATTAGGAGTTTGGGAGGATTCTAAGTGGAAGAAAAGTTTTAGAAACACAAACAAACTCAGTAACCTAAAGGCTTCATCACTACGGTTGTACCACTTAACCTTTTCAACATCTGTTTTGGGTTCTACTTTTGTACCCATGGTGATCATATACAATCTTTTGCTTCTAAGAATGATTGACATTTTGACTTTCTATTCATGATAATTGAAGGGTGTTAGGGGTTTAAGTTGAAAAGAATCTATTTTTAGCTGAATTTAGGTGAAGTTGAGTTGATTGCAAGTTGTGAATTTATGTAGAAAGGAGAATGAAAGCAAGTTGTGAAAAGCAATCACACCCCCCCAAAATGTTGAGCCCCTCTCAAATATGCAAGTGCACACTCAAAAGACGTTGGACTCAGCCGAAAATATGTCTTAGATCAATCAATGCAAGACTTAAGCAAACAGGACGTTGGACTCAGTGGAAAATGCATCCCAAGAGACCCAAATTTTTGGCACTTTATAAACTAGTGCATTTTTGACAAATAATAAGTCTATGCTATGGAAAATTGAATTACAAACACTTTTGCAAAAAATGGCACCCAAAATTGAGCTACTGTTTGCAAGATATTAAAGTTACAATTTTTTCGTAAACTAGTGTTTTTGCAAAAAAAAGCACTAAAACATTAAAAAATGTCTGTTATGGGCAGAGAAAGTGGCCTTCCAACCACTCGTTAGATTTGGCATGGAATAAGGAATCCAAATGAAGTTTGTGTGAGGGGGAATTGGCCTCCTACCAACTCAGGCCTCACCCTTCGTCTTCGACAGGCGAAGATACAAGTTTTAATTGAAAAACCTCAAATTACAAAACTGTCTAAAATCCTTAATATTCAGTCAATTCGACTAATTTTTGTTTTATCAAGTCAATTTTACACTAAAAAATAAATCAAAGACAGTTTGGATAGATGCCACGTGTCCAAAGGATGCCAAATAAGATGTCAAGTAAGGCAGGGGCGTCCAAAAATGCACAGTCCAAATTTTTGACTCGGAAAAGACACAAATTTAAATGCAGACCTGTAAAATCTGTACGGCCTGATGTGTGGCAAAACTGGAGCTCAAAAAATAGGTGCAGAAGCTAGACCAAACAACAAGCAAAAATATGTGGCGTCCAAACAAGGAGGGCGCAAATCTGATTTTTTTTGTGCAAAAAACAACAAAAAAAAAGACAGCAGACCTGCCGTACAATCTAAGGTGCATCGCTGGAAGGATGCCGCTGCTGAAAGTTGGTGTGGACACTTGAAGGAGGCATTGCAGAAGTTGGTGAACTTGCAGACAGAAAATCAGTGCAAAAAAGGACGCCATACGGCTTGCTGAAGGCGCCTTGCTACTGCTTGGTGTGCAAAGTTGAACGCTGACCAGAAGGTATGGCTGAACCAGATGAGTGCTGCTCTTCCCTTTGTGCCGAGTGCTCAACAATGGCACCCAAGCTAACTGTTGAACCAACAAAGACACCCAAATGCAAGGATCTCCAAGAAAACTAACCAGAAAAGATTTTGATCTTTTTTTTTTTTTTGATCAAATCTAAAAATTAAAAAAAATGAACTCCACTCCTCTTGATTCTAAAATAAACTAAAAGCATAATCACACACAAGATTACCGAGAAAGCTCTGATACCATATCAGAGTTGTTGCCAGAATCTGGATAATGCAAGTGCAATGGAGACATGATCACACAAGATGAACAAGTGCACACCACAAGATGCTAAAGCAGTTTGAAAATAACACAATAAGAGAAATTGCACAAGACAAAATAGAGAAAACCAAAATCTGATTATTAACATGAAATGACCAAAATGAAGAATACATATAGGAGAGCTAGTAAGTAACTCTTCCACAAATGGTGGTCAAAGCACCCCAAGAATAGACTCCTCCACAAAAGGTGGTCAAAGCACCCCAAGAATAGACTCTTCCAAAAAAAGTGGTGACAAGGTGCCAAGAATAGAGAAGTAACTCCCATACCCGGAACATGAGTATCTTATGACATTTTTATGACACCTTATGACACAAATATGACACACAATCTCCACATAAGCTAGCCTATCCCATGAATGTAGGAAAAATCCATGTATGCACAAATATATAATATTCCCTAATTAATAATTAGGGAAAAATAAAAACCTACACTAATAGTCATAAGGTCGTAATGATATGTGAATAAAAAAATCTTGGTCAAATAGTGCTTGATATAAAGCAAAGGCCTACTACTGATAATGATGACTTGATAAACATCATCATGAGGCTCTTATGTTGTTAAAACTTTTAGTAGTAGATAATCTAATCTTAGAGGTTAGAAATGTAACTAGTGCATCAGGTTTGTGGACTAATCTTACTTTTAAATATTGGGCTTCTGAAGCTAGTAGGATATTATATTTGAATAATTTATTGTTTTTCACTAAGATGTAGGAAGTTGGCTCCATTTCTTAATTTTTATTATAGATAAATATCAATGACCAATTGAAGGTTGTGAAGAACCCTATTGATGAGCAATATTTTATTGCTTTGGTTATGCAGAACCTTCCACCTTCATTTGAGTCATTTGTGGAGTCCTTGTACATGATTATTGAGATGCAGAATTTGGATTTTGAAACATTATCTACATTGCTATTGCAAAAGGAGAGATGACATGAGTAGATAGTTTTGTCTACATCTACTTCTACAAAAGGTGCTTTTGTAGCAAAGACAAAAGAGAAAGAGAAATGGCCAGCACAAAGATTATTCAAAAAAAATGTAAGTGATTCCAATAAAACTAAGTGTAAATTCTTTTATTGTAAGCAACCAGGTCATTTTGAGAAAGATTGTATAAAATTAAAAGATGACTTGGATAATTCAAACAAGAAATCTAGACATGCTAACATTATCAAAGAAGCAAAAAAAGAGGTATCTATTAAATTTTATTTTTCAACAATGCACGACCAACAAAGTGAGTCATGAAGCTAGTATTTTGAGTTACGAACTTCACGATACTATATGTGTCACCGTGATTGGTATGTAACATTCATCGAGGATAATAGTAGTAATGAAACTATATCCTTAGGTGATGGATGAACACATGACATTAAAGGTTGTGGAGATGTATAAAAGATTTTAAATATTGAGTACAAATATACATTTACTAATGTTAGATATGTACTAGATATGAATAAAAATCCACTGTCCATAAGTGAAATTACCAAAAATAAATAATTAGTAGTTAAGTTTGAGGGAAATAAATGTAATATCACTAATCTCAATGATAAAATTGTTACTATTGGTATAAGGGAAAGGGATTTATATAAACTTGCAGATCCTAAATTAGTAGTGCAATTTGCTTTAGCAATAGTTGAGCAGTTTAGCATTTTATGGCATGAGAGGTATGGTCATTTAAGTTACTAGTTTTAAGCCTTTTGAGTGAAAATAAAATGGTACATGGACTCCCATCTATTTAAAAAAATCATAATATTTGTGAAGGGTGTCAGTTGGGTAAATAGGTTGAGCAACCATTTCCTACTGGTAAATAATGGAGGGTATAATGTGTGTTAGATTTGGTACATACATATCTTCATGGTCCTATGAAAACTAACACTGTATTTGGTACCCTTTATTTCTTTTTAATTGTTGATGATTTCTCTAGAAAAATGTGGGTGTGTTTTCTTAAGAAGAAATTAGAGTTTTTCCCTAACTTTGGTGCATGCAAATTTTTTTTTGAGAATCACATAGATAAAAAGGTCAAGAATTTTATGTTAGACAATGGTGGAGAATTTGTCTCCAAATAATTCAATGCATACTGCAGAAAGGAAGGTATACATAGGCAGTATACCACTCCTTATACTCCACAATAGAATGGATTAGTGGAAAGGAGGAACATGATTATTGTGGAGATGGCACAATGTATGGTGCAAAGCATGCATGTACCTTTTTGGTACTGGGTAGAAGTTGTTAACATTGTAGTGTTCATATTGAATAGGAGTCCTTGTAAAGTTGTGCAAGATATTACTCCAAAAGAAGTATGGTCAGGTAGAAAACCTGATGTAAGTGATTTCCACATTTTTGGTAGTACTACTTTTGCATTAATTCGTAAAGTAAAAATAAGTGGTTTAGATGCAAAGAGTAAAAAGTACATGTTTGTATGCTATAGTGAGAATTTCAAAGCATATAGGTTATTAGATATCTCTTCAAATCAAGTAATTATGCATAGAGATGTCAAAATAGATGAAAAATTCCCTAATTATCAAAAGGTGGTAAACCTACAGATACTAGTAATCATTGGATTCCTACAAATGAATGTGAAGCAAGTCCTAGTACTAAAATGGAACATGACTTAAAAAGTCAAACACCAGAATAGTTTAGCCCCATGGTCGGTCCTGGTGAAACAATAGGTGCTTCCATAAGTTAGCACAAATGGCCAAAATGGTACTATAATACAATGCAAGATATTCAGCAAGATCTTCCAATTTCTTTGGAAGGTAGATCCACAAGATCAGGAAAAGAAGTGGTACCTAATCCTGAGTAGGTAAATTTTGCTCTTAATTCCACTATTTCATAATTTTTTGAGCCTAATATGTATATAGATGCTAAAGGAAATTTAGAATGGGAATCTTTCATGAAGGTGGAGCATGATTCACTCATTAGGAATGGTACTTGGGTTTTGTCTGAGTTACCTCATAGTAGAAATCCATTGGTTACAAATGGATTTATAAGGTAAAATGCAAATTTGATGGTTCTTTAGAAAAATATAAAGCTCATATTGTTGAAAAAAATTATGCATAAGAAGAGGGAGTAGATTATGAAGAAACATTTGCTCCTATAGCTAAAATGGTAACATTCAGAATGATTATATCCATTGTTACTTAGTTGGGTTGGCCAGTGTTTTAGATGGATGTAAAAAGTGTTTTTCTAAATGGGGATTTAGAGGAGCAAGTGTGTATGACACAACCGCAGGGATTCCATGTGCCTGGTAAGGAACATATGGTTTTTAGGTTAGTGAAGTCCTTGTATCGACTTAAACATGCTCCTTGAGATTGGTACTTCAAAATAGACAAATATCTTAGAGAGTCTGGTTTTAAAAGATGTGATGTAGAATCTACTCTCTATGTTAAAATAGTTGGTGATGACATAGTGGTCCTAGTTGTGTATATGTTGACGATCTTTCCATCACTAGAATCAACACTAATTTGATTAAATAGGTGAAAGCCAACATCTGTTTTATTTTTGAAATGACTGATCTAGGCATGCTTCAATATTATCTAGGTGTGGATTTTTTGTAGTATTACAATTTTGGACATTCAATTTTTATATCTCAAATAAAATATGACAAGTATTTATTAGATGAATTTAGAATGAATGATTTTAATCCAATAGCTACACTTATGGAAGTTTGGATAAAACTCTCAACTAACATTAATTCACCATTGGTCGATGAAATGGTGTATCAATAATTAGTAGGTAGTTTGATTTATCTTACTACTAATAGACCATATTTATGTTTTGTAGTTAGTTATATTTCTCACTTCATGGCCAAACTTCATGAAGAACATTGGCAAGCTACAACACGTGTTCTTAGATATGTCAAAGGTACTCTTGACTTTGGCATTCTATAAGCAATTTGTTGAGTTTGAGCTAATAGGATATACTAATTTAGATTGGGAAGGAGAAATTAATTATAGAAAGTCTACAATAGGTTATGTATTCACTGTTGGTTTAGGAGCCTTTTCTTGGCAAAGTAAACTATAAAATACAATAGCATTGTCTTCCACTAAAGCAGAGTATAAAGAAATTATTAGTATAGGTAAAGAATTGATGTGCATTCAATCAATATTAGAGGATCTTCAACTTGATTCATCGACACCTACACCTATCTACTATGATAACCAGAGTGTTCTAAAGATGGTGAAGAATCTATTATTTCATGCCAAGACAAAACACATTGAATTACACCATCACTTCATCTGACAAATGGTTTCTAATGAAGACTTATGTCTTTATTATTGCCCCACCTCTGAGCAACCAACTGATATAATGACAAAACCTTTATGTAAAGACAAATTTATAAAATTTTGAGATAAGCTTGGAGTTGTTTCAAGTTCAATCATTAAGGGACGGTATTAGAATAATTAATCATTTATGTGTTTGGTTATATTGTTATAACTAATATTGTTTTATTATTGCATGGTTTTTTTTTTTGGTCCCATCAACTCTTTGTTTCACCTACCTCTGTATTTATAGGTGCTTATTTCTTCCATATATATTAGGTTATCTATGTGTTGAATAAGATCACATATTCTTTTGGCTTTCTCTGTGTAATCTCTTAACCTATTAGTCTTTGTAATAAAATATAAAAAATATTTTCCAAGATTTTAGCCTTGAGGCTCCAAGTCCTTTTCCCCAAATACATTTATAAACAAGTGGAATTTATGTTCAACATATAAATTACATATGGGATAATTTTAGTGTGTGAAGACATCCATTCCAAAGACAAATCTTTTAGGGCAAGGATGTTCATGAAAATTGACATGAACAAAGCCTATGATTGTGCTTCCTAGTATTTCTTGGATAAGATCTTATAGAAAATGGGTTTCCATCAGTATGATTAGAAAATAAAATCCTCCTACTTGTTTATGCTCAATTTTTTTTATTATGGTTAATAGGAATCCAAAGGGATTCTTCTCAGCAAAGAGACATTTGAGATAAGGAGACCTGTTGTACCCTTATATATGCATAATTTTGATGGAGGCCCTAAGGAAGAGTCTAGAGAGAGCTAGATCCTAGAGAGCCTTGAAGGGTATGTAGATAGCTACAAACATGGATACAATCACTCACCAAAAATTTATGGATGATACATTTGTGTTAGGTGAGGCCTAAATTGGGAAATCAAGAACCCTAAAAGCCACCCTTAAGGAATATGATGACATAGTAGGTAAATGTATTAACTACTCTAAGAGCTCAATTTTATTTACCAATACACCCAAGTATTTGTAAAGGAGACTTAAAAATATTATGGAGTTTTAAATCCAAAATATGCCTTCTACCTACCTAGCTATGTCACTCTGCAAAAGAAGGATGAACAAAAGCAATCAAAACTCCTTGCTAGATAAGATGAAAAATAAACTTTTAGGATGGAAGGGTAAATTTTCACCCAAGACAAAAAACTTTAGCTGGTTAAAAGCTCTCTTTAGAGTCTTCCTATCTATTGATGTAATTGTTTAAGATGTCTAGTAAGGTGGAAAAATATTAGAGAAGATCCATAGGAGGTTTCTATGGTCTTTTATTGAGGATTAAAAAATACCTCGTATGGCATGTGATAGGTTTTGTATTCTTAAAGACAGAGGGGGGCTCAAACTTAGGAAGTTCAAGAATATGAATAACTCTTTGGTGGAAAATATGGGATGAAAAGTAATGATAGATAACTATTAGTGGGTAATGATAGTTAAGACAAAATACTTGGAAGCAGGGAACACTGATCATTTCCTAACTATGGAAGTCATTTTGTAAGGTTACCCATTTTTGAATTCCCTTCTCAAGAGTAGAAAGGTGCTTTATAAACACTGCAAATGGAATATTGGTAATGGTAATAAAGCCTCATTTTAAGAGGATGTGTTGATTTTTGACTACCCATTATGATTTATATACCCCTAGATTGTGGTTGGAGAAGAGGTCAAGAGAACCATAGGTGATAAATTTAAGGATTATTGGGTTTGAAATGAAGGGAGAGCTTCTTGGAAAACATTGTCTCTAGAAAATGTGGATTTATAAACCCATTATCAGCTAAGGGTTTTGAATCAAAATTTAAGAAGTACGTACATATGCTAAGTGACAAAAAAAGATGAGATTATTTGGCATGCTGAGAACCATGGAGGTTACTCAATCAAATCAAGGTACTTAGTGGGGTTGGGGCCTAAAGAGGATGATTTATTATGGAAATGATTATGGGTAAAGGACCTCACTCATAAACTCAACCTTTATTTGGTTGGTTACACCAAACTTGATTCTCATGATAGACAATCTCATGAGGAAAGGGTTGGCCATTATAAATAGGTGGGTTCTATGTGAAAGAGAGGTAGAGTCCATTCAACATATTTTAATTGATTATAATTTTTTAGGAAAAAAATTAGACCTTAGCCTCTCTTTATTAAACTTAGCTTGGGTTAGACCCATTTCATTGGTTGAACTTGTTACCCAATGGATCTCACCTTGGTCATCTCCGTCTCTCAGGAACCTTTACAAACTAACCCTTTCACACATCCTTTGGGGGTTGTGGAAAGAAAAAAATGTTCAAAATTTTCAAAATAGGAAATGTAATCTAGCCAACATGGGTTGGACTATCATAGAATCTATCACAAAAAATTAAAAAACCATCAAGAAGCTAGATCAAAAGTTTGTATCTAACTCCAAGAAGACCATCATCCTCTATAGCTAGTATTTATAGGTCAATTTTGAAAAGGATGGATAGAATAATAAGATTGATATAAAGTAGGTCAAATGGAAGAATCCACCTGAGGGGTGGTTCAAATTAAATTTCTATGGTGCAATAAAATGGAATCTCAGGAAGCAAGAGGTGGAGGGGCCATAAGAGACAATAGGGGTGGGTTAGTTGTAGCTTATGTAGGTCCAATGGGTCACCAAAAAAATCATGTTACCAAAGTAAAAGTTACCATGTTGGGTATATAGGTAGCTAAGAACTTCAATACATAAGTTTTCATCATACAATGAGACTCGTTGAACACCATCAACTACCTTAAATGAATTTCCACTTCTAATTGGACCATTTTGAATATGATAATATAAGCTCAAGATATGATGTCTAACATAGAATATTAGAGTATAGTCTACATTTAGAAAAAGTTAATGGATGTGCTAATTAGATGGCTAATAGAAAGGTGGCGAGTAAAATTTTCTCCACTTGGACCATGATTGTTGTTTTACCAAACTCCATTAATTTCCTGAATGATGAAGTGAACAAACATAATTGATTAGAGGGGGATGATTTTAATCCATATTTTTATTTCTATTCTCCTCTTTGTCACTAGGTGGAGGGGGCATGTCGATCTTATGATAGGGAGAATCCCTAAGAGGTTTAAATTCATAAACCTGCAAGTGGTGAAGTCCAATCATTACACAAATAGATTTGAGAAGGATGTGTATATCCATGATTACCCATTCAACCTCATTACTCTCAAGTGCATGGGAGTTAATTGATGTAGTGTCTCAGGGTTACTGGAGTGTTGTATTAAGAGTCTAAACATGTAATATATGAAGCAAGTAACCAAGGTGGGAAGTATGGGGGAACACCATATATAGATTGAGCCTCTATCTTATGCCTTCTTGAAGAATAATAATATGATATGGAATTTTCTCAGAATTGGGGGTATGAATCTTTATATTTAGAAGATTAAGGGTTTTGATCTAGGTTTGACTTTAGATTTTTTTAAACATGTTATAAGAGGGTGGTCAAGATTAAGGGCATTGTCTTGTATATATTTAAAGAGTAGATAACATTGGTAATAATTATGTAATTGAGGGTAAAAAGGCATAAATATATAAACATGAGAATAAAGGGCATGTTGATAAGTTCTTCATGATGAAGGGGACAATTCATGAGTTTGTGGATGGATTATTGCATACTTCTCTACCTCCCTTATGGCTAGAATTTTTCCTCCAGTTAATGAAATAATTAAGTCTTGAAAGTAAGTGTAAGTTAATTTAATCCCATCAATTTATTCTAATAATTTTAGGTATAATATGAAGATTAACCTCTCATTTTAACTTTTAATTTCTTTAGAAAAAATAGTTCTCAACTACTAGTCATAAAAAGTGATTATTTGTTCCATTAAGATCTTTACTTCTTGTTAGTTCAGTTGGCTCTGACACTTAACCTTATTGTTGAGGATATTGGTAAGGAGGTTAGGATAGAGTAAAAGGTCTGTCCATTAGACTGTGTACAAAAAAAACTCTAGAAAAAGGGTCAAAATTGAGACATAAACATTACTTAGAACATGAAACACAAAGGCAAGAGTTAGGCCAACTTGAAAAATAAGAATGATTCACTCCCCACCCCTGATGATGATCCTAGTAAAATAAATAAGGAATCTTCAGCTAAGCACATGAAGGAAGTAGTTGAGAAGTAGGTTGGTGAGGAGGAGGAGATGTTTCCCTCATGGATCAAGCCTACACGTAGTTATTTCACTGAGGGAAATGCCATAGACAATATGAACAAGATTGAGAAAACTGTAATATCCTAGCTTAATATACTTGAAGGAATTAGTTAGTGAGTTTAAAAAGACCAAGAAAGATCCTTTGGAACTCCATAGAAGGCTAAAGGAGCATAACAAAGGGTCCACAAACCAAGATTAAGCTTTGTTTAACACAAAATGGAGTTTGGCTAGCTGAAGGAAGAGGTTTCCCATTTTTATCATAGATTTTAGGTTATAAAGGTTCATTTGGGGAAGGTCAAAGAGACTGAGAAAGCCAATAATCTCACTCTCAAACCCAAGGTTACTTAAGTGAAGCCCAGATGAAAGAGAACAATGGAAGATAGTCTTGATGGACCAAGTAAGAGAACCAGGGGAAAGAAGAAATCAAATGACACATGATTGGTGAAAAAGGAGGATAGCCTTGATTATCATGTTCAAGCTATAAGTGAGTAAATAGAACTTGCGATCTATTTGGATGGGATGACTGATCAATAAGTTTGTTATGGCCCATGGGGATAGTGTTGTTTGGCTTACTTTTTACTTTCTTTTTGTTGATGTCTAGTGTTTGTTAGCCTTGTTATTGAAGGTTGGTTCATATTTTATTTTTAATTGCTTATCATATTTATCTTTCTAATGTTGAACTAAGTTTTGGGATCCTTGTGTAACTCATATATATATTATTAACCAAAAAAAATATTCTTATATTAAAATTAGATATTTAAAATTAATAAATTAATAAATATTATTATAAAATACAATACTAAAAAATACTAAATATATTACTGTTTTAAATTTTAAATTAATAATTATAAAAAAAATCTTAGTACCATATGAACTAGTAAACATACATCAAAAGAATTGGGAAAGCTTTTAATGCATATAATATGTATTTTTGGGTTAGTATAATTTTTTATAATAATGTATGCAAATTTATACTTAAAAAATTATTTAAAACATTTAATTTTAAGGACATGTCATTAAATTGGAAAAAGGTTAATTCATTGGGGCAAGAAAATATTCATATTTATTTAGAGAATAATTATTTTTTTTAATTTTAAATGTCATATTAAACACCCTTGTTTGGTGTGGATTTACATTTAAAATTTAATTGTAAAGAGCAATTCATTACAACCCATATCAAAGATATATTTTAAAAAAAACTTTGAAACAAAATCTTGAAAGATTAAACAAGTGAATAAAACATGTAGAGAAACATTTTTTTATTAATTCATATGTTAATGTAATTTCTCCCTTCCCTTGCAACACCCCTCTTCTCCAATTCCCTCCATGCCCTCCCCCGTCCACCCCCGTCCAAAAAAAAAGGAGTTAAAAAATAACAACAATGATAATGTTTTATCAAATGACATTCTTTATCTAGTGAATAGAAGTTAATTAATTTTAGTTTTTATTTTCTCAGTTATATTTAAATAGAGATTTGCTCTATATATTGATATAATGATAT
Organism: Torreya grandis; assembly: GCA_037957365.1. Taxonomy (NCBI): domain Eukaryota; kingdom Viridiplantae; phylum Streptophyta; class Pinopsida; order Cupressales; family Taxaceae; genus Torreya; species Torreya grandis. Next base: position 861,831 of record JARHVA010002675.1, read on the forward strand.
GGTTTGAGGATGTGTGTGTAATGACACCACCCATACTAGCCACAAAATATGATCATTTTTTTAAAAACATGTTGTGAAGTAAGACAATATCTCACGGGATAAGGTTTATCACTTAGGATATCAAATCTGTAACAATTATCACTTTTAGCTTACAACTCAGTGTCACTTAATGTGTTTACTTAGTATTATCCGCATGGGAGTATATGAAGGGTTTTAGAAATCATAGTCCATAATGCAAGTGATAAATTCTTGGTAGTAAGTGACATGAAGTAATATGGTGTCAATCATGCACAAAATATGGAAAAATGATCCCAAGGAAGTACCCTTTTGAGGATGGGCTTATTTGCGAGTAACTTATGTTTATAAATTTTATAGTCCTTAACAATAGGGAAAGGTAAAAATTCAAGGAGACAATCACTATTAGCACGTTCAACCATAATTGAATAAAACAACAATACCTCTACATTTTATTATAATCTTATAATAAACAAGGTTAGAACCCATCAATATCATGTTCTATGAATTGTCTAAAGATAAAAGAGATGAGTTAGCTTTTATATGATAGTGTCTTAAAGATACCTTTACAAGGTAAGATAATAGAAGTCACAATGTATAATTCATATTATGTTGTTAGACATGCTCTTAAAGTAATCCAATCTAAGAGAAGATGTATAACAAGCTTACTCATTTAATTAGTATAATCCAAATTAGGGTTAGAATATGCAAATTTAGTTATGGGGCCATCAATTATTTGTGAAATGGTCTATGCACATTTAATGGAACCAATAAATGATTCACCACAAGGGTTTACCATTAACATTCTACTTCATTTTGAGGATCACTTTACAAGCACTAATTAGGGTGTATATCTTTTACTACATGTTCTTGGTTTTGTTCATTAAAAAGGGAATTTTAAATTCTATGGATAGCTTTAGAGTCATAGCTTTGTATAATATAATTTATAAAATTATTTCAAATCTATGGTAAACTGTCTCCAAATTATTCTACCAATCTTAGTAATTTTAGAATAGTAGGTTGGCTTTGTATTGAATTGAAAAATATTATATGGTGTTTTTATCATTCACAAATTGATAAATACAACAAAGTTGAAAAAGGAAACTTGTATGATCATCAAATTTCATTTTAACAAGGTATATAATAGTGTTAAATAGAGTTTTTTAATTTAAAATTCTAAAAAGTATGGCTTCTCTAATGCTTGGAGTGATTGGATCAATGCTTGTGTCTCCACTCCTATGTTTTGTGTCTTTGTTAATGGAGTCACTATTAATTTATTCAATTCCTTAAGAGGTATCCACTAGGGATACTTATTACCCCCTTATCTCTTAATCATCATGATAAAGGCCTTGGGTAGGGATTTATTTAAGGCTAAATCTCTAAGTTTCATAAGTGGAATCAATAGTACAAAGAATGTAAAATTTACAGATGGGTGTTTTGTGGTTGATATAATTTTTAAGAAATGCAGTTCCTCTCCATGAAGTAAGAGTGATGAATTAAATCCTTGTCGAGTATCAATGAGCTTTGGGATAAATTGTTAACCTTCTCATATATAATATCTTTTTACTTCATACTTATTTCTATAAACAAAAAAAGATAAAATAAATCCCTAGTAAATACTTGGGAGTTCCCTTCTTTGAAGGATGCTCCAAAAATGGATTTTGGGAAAACATGATTACTACTAAAAGAAGATGATTCCTAGTTAAACTATGTAATTTTTTTCAAATCACACTTTGTGACTAATGTTTTAGTGATTTTTTTAAAATCAATGTTTCAAGATGAGATAATACTATTCTCTCATCCTAATGATGGCTCATGGAGGATGATATGAAACATTATATAAAAATATATATATACGTTTTAACCAAAAAATGTCTTCTTTTATGTCATGGACTATGGAAACGCCATCTCTTTAATGATTATACTAATTTTAAAAATAAATTGTCCATGTAGAAATTCAAGTGGATTTATTTCATAGGAAATTTTTTAATTCATTTAGGTTAGCCTTCAATATATTTTGGTTTATATGATGTCCATATTTGAAACTTCAATTAATGTAAAGATCATAATTACTAAGATTGTTAAAATATTTCTATGAAATGGTCCCAATGACTTTAATAAAATAACATTAATGAAATGGGATAAGATTTATTTACCAAAATCAAAAGGGGGATTTGGGATATATATATATATATATATATATATATATATATATATATATATATCCCAAGTGTGAAACCCCTTTAGAGAGACTATTTAGATAAGGACAAAATTTAGAGTAATCTCTTACATTTTAAATATCTTAAATGTAAAGGTCTAGTGTTTTGAAGTTTTTAGTAAAGTGTAAGCCTTTAATTTTGACTTATTTTTGTTAGGATATTAAATATGGGAGTTCAACTAACTTTTGGAAATAAGCTTGGTCTAGTGTAGGCCCTCTTTTTAGCCATCCTTCCTTTAGTGTCATGGAATAATATTTTACTAATATTTGGGACTCTTAAGTTAATTACTACTGGAATGAAGTACAATAAATTTGGGCCCCTTAAAATATTTGGAAAAATCCATTTCTAATGGATGCCACATGTTAGACCTACTTTCACCTCATTCCATAGAGAAAGAAAACATTAAATATAATGGTGATCATTTATCTAATTACATGGTAAAATAGGGATACAATAATATTACTTCTTAGCTCTTCACTCCATCTTGGTTGGTGGACAAATTTTGGCTCATTGAGATATTCCTAAGGCAAATGTAAACTCATGGTTCATCATGAATAAAATATCCATTTAATAGACAAGTTGTAGTGGATTGGATTTCACTTTACTTATATTTTCCCTTCTATAAAGTAATCTCTGAAACCCCAAATCATGTCCTTCTCCATTACAATTTTTCCTCCAAAATTTGAACTTGATTCTTTCAAAAGATGAATAGACAATTGGTGATTGTAATATACATTTAAGATGTGATGATTAATTGGATGAAGGATGACAACGACCATATCAACATCATTTGGACTATGCCCCCATTATAAATCATTTGGAGCATTTGAAGAGAAATAAATAACATAATTTTTTAAGACACTTATCTCTCTTTGAAATTTTATTTCCCTTAAAAGTGAGATTTTGTTTCAATAGGTGTTTAAGTGAAAGGTTCAACCCCTTAAAAATAAGATTATTGGAGAAGATCATCACATTATTTTGAAGTGAAAGTTATCAAAAGATAACTTCAATCTTTCTCTTTTTGGGAATTAAAGAAGAATAGCCACTTGGATTCCCCCAAGTGAAAATTTTGTTGAGTTTAATTTTGATGGGGCTTATATTTAGGTAAAAAAACTTTTTGGAGATGGTGGTCTTCTCAAAGATAATCTTGGTCATGTTTTATATTCGTATGCTTGTAATATCCCATGGGAAACAAACAAATTCACATAATATAAATCTATTCTCAAATGTTTGAGAGTGGTTATTTGTTGTGAACAAAAAAAATCTAACAGTGGAAAGTAATTTCCTATTGATCATCAACACATTGAAATAAGGTGGAAAAGTTCATTGGAAAATTAACGAAGTTATCCAATACACAGGTCCAAGTATCCACTTCTTTGATAACATCTCTTTATCCATGCCTATCATGAAATAAATGTACCAATTTTTTTTTTAGCAAACTTTGGGACTCTACCCTTGATTCCCCATGAGTATTAGAGTTATGAAGGGAGTCCCCATGGGATAGTTGTTTGGATATTAATTCTAAATATCTCATTTTCCATAGATAGCCTTTGAGAGGTGGACACATTTTATGTCATCATTATTTTATGCATATGCCTTTTGAATGAATTTCCCCCTCTCCATTTCATTATGGCATCCAACTGAATTGACATGTGGAAAGGGTTCTTTGTGTGATGTGTTTTTTTTTATTTTGATCAGTTTTTTTCTTCATCTTATTAGGAATTACATAAATATTTCATAGATAAATGTTGAATAAGTAACAAGAGAATGTATAAATTAAAGCAATGTTACTTCACAAGAGTAAGAAAGTAAATTGCAATATTAAGCTAAGCATGTTGAAGTGGAAAATTGAACTAATCAAAAGAAAATCCATGTGAATGTTAAGAAGTTATGTCAACAATTATCCTCACAACACAAGCCTAGAAACAATATGAATACAAAATATGAGAGAGCTTCAATTTAATATGAGAGGAGGCAAGGGATATTTAAATATAGAAAGAGGAAGGATTAGGGAGTTACAAGAATCTCATCATGACCTCACAAGACCTCCTTAGTGTGTGACAAATGTCATATTCCCAAAAAGGTAAAGGGAAGAATGTTTCATGTGGGGGGAGGATTTATTTGTGCAATTAAGTCTAAGAATCCTAAAAAAGGATAAAAGAGGTGAGAGACACCTCATAAATGTGGATAATGTGAATTTATTATAATAAGAAATGCATACCTAAAAGATAGACTTAGGATAAGCTAAATTAGCCTAAAGTGAACCCAAATAAGGTTAATATCCAACACTTCTTTTAGCTGGTTTCACCCATATTGTCTCCTTTGTTAAGAGTATTATATTTCATTCATGGTAGATGGTACATATGGTGAAAGATATTAGAGTTCTAAGATTGATTTTTTTGGGAAAGGTGAATATTTATGTAAGAAGCCTAGGAGACCCCAGAAAAGGCTGGATTCAACACCCTTCACACGTCCAATAAGTCACGGGTATGAATATTTTCAATTATTCTTCATGTTCACATTAAATTATATCAAATTCTATATTAGTGAAATCCAACTTGGTGAGGAAGGAAGAATTTGGAACACAAACTTACTTAAGTAATCTCTTAGAGATGTTTTAGATAAATTGACTCTTGACTGAGCCACCCATTTTATGGTCCTACATTCCATCTATAATAGGAGAATCATACAACAAAACCTCAACTCTTCTACCTATCTGTGGATTTTGTGTCTAATTTTCATACTCTTGAAAAAAATATTGACATAATTTTGCATGCTCTAAAGTTACCTCTTGGTTATAGCTCTTGGAATGTAATATCTCTTGTTAGTTATCCTCCTCAACCTAGCTTCCCCATCTCTTTTGGTCTAGTAAAATGTGATCTTTGTAATGGGGATAAAACTTTCTAGAAAGATCTTTCAGCTATAAAACAATGGCATGAACCATTAAGCCTAGACAAGAACTCTCCAAATTTGGTACTTGGAAAAGACAAATGGATTGCTCACCTCTTTGACCCTCTATCTGAAATTGATGTAAAGATGGAAAATGTGTTCAATAACCCAATTTTCAAGTGGGATATTATGAAGAAACTAATGTTGGAAGTACTGTGCCTTAGTCATCCTCCTATTGTAATTGACATGTACACAATTGATCTCCATATTTGCCCATATTTAAATCCCAAGGGCATATATATTATGCATTTTTGGAATGCACAAATAAGAGGTTACAATTTTTATATGGAGTCATCTTTTATTGTTTGCCCATTTTTGTTTTTCTGAATATAGCTAGTAGATTTTTAATTTTTAAGTTTTCTTGTTGTTTGATTTGTTTGGTGTTACTGACTTTATACTTATCTCTTTTTTGTTTTTGGAAATTTTATCTTATTTTTAAAATAGATATTATTGTAATCCTAAGATAAGGGCTTGTATTCCCTTGTTACTAAATATTAAAAAACACACCCAAAATTATAACAATAATAAGGTTTGGTTATGTTCATGACCTGAAATTAAATCTTTAAAATTATATATTATTATTAATTTTAAGGATGAATAGATCAAGGTCAAGAGAAAAAGTAGAAAACATGCCATATAAAACAATATATATGGAATCATCAACATGGTATATTTGAATTAATTTAAAGGACTAATTTTTAAGAAAGAAAAAAACAAGTATGATATATATGTCATAATACATATAAGTTAGGAAAATAAAGGAATGAAAAGGGAGATTTTAATTGAAAAGATTGTATTTTTATTAAAGTATATATATTTTTAAAATATTTGATATGTAGAATGGAATGGATAAAATTAGAATCGTATCTCAAGTATTTTGATGACATGAATACCCGTATTTATTGTTGTTCACTTAAAATACCAATTTAAATGTATGCTCACTCAATATTATAATTTATTTTATATTTACTCTAAAATATAAACAAATTTACTTAAAAAGAAGAGAAGAAAGAAAATAAAGATCTAATCAACACAAGCTCATCAGTCTCGAATACCATCTGTGAGGAGAGTGAAAAAAAAGATCAGTAATTAGGTGATTATAAATTAAAACAAGTCCTACTTACAAGATAATTTAAAAACACAGTATTATGCTCCGGCCACTTGAGGCAGTTCTTCATAACCGTCTTAACAAATTTTTTTTCCTTTGCATATTCACTTTCAAACTGGGTGATACGGATTGCTTCAATTCTGTAAAAAAAAATTTAAAAATTGGGGTCTCGGTTTGGCCCAACCTGTGATAGCTTGGCACTTCGGCTATCTCGATTGGGCCGACTTGAGGGCAGCATCATTAAATTTAAAAATCTCCTACAATTTTTTACTCAGAAACATTCAATCCGAAAAAAAAAATAAAAAAAAATGGAAGATGAATGCGGCCACCCTGACAAGAAGGCGAAAACATTTACTCTCAAACAAGACCATGAAAGAAGGCCGTTGTGGGTGTCACCAACGGGCAATATAATCTTAGAAACATCTTCAGTTTTTTACAAACAAGCCGCGGACTTCTGTATTGCCATTGCCGAGCCAGAGAGCAGGCTCGAACAGTTTCACGAATACAAACTCACACCGGCTTCATTATACGGCGCGGCCTCCGCAGGATTCGATGCAGAGAAAATGATAAAGTATCTCAAAATGTTGTCCAAGACAGATCTGGCACCGGAGATTATCCGTACGATTGAAAAACACACGGAAAACGTGGGGAAATTGGCGCTGTATTTGAAAGACGGGAGCATTATTGTGGAGAGCGATTCAGTGCAACCCATCAGAACTATATTGCCATATATCAAGGATTTAGTTGTGGAGAAACTTTCAGACAGAAGCTTGAAGATTCAGCAATTGAAGATCGAGCAAGTAAGGCAAAAGTGCAGGGAAATCAATTTTCCTTTGATAGAAGTATACGATTACAAAAATGATAAGGCCTGTCCTGATCTGGGCATAAAACTGAGCCCCAAAGCGCAGCTTCGGCCTTATCAGAAAAAAAGTGTGGATAAAATCTTTGTTGATGGAAAGGCCAGGTCTGGGGTTATTGTTCTCCCTTGTGGGGCTGGTAAATCTTTAACAGGAGTTTATGCTGCGGTCCGTTTGGGGAAGCCCTGTCTGTGCTTTGCAAACACATCGGTTTCTGTGGATCAGTGGGTTCATCAGTTCAAGACGTGGAGCACCATTGGGGTTAATCGAATTCAGGGGATTACTAGCAATACCAAGGCCTCTGAGGTTAATCTGAAGGCTGACATTATGGTTACTACTTATAGTATGTATGGCTATACTGGTCACAGGTCTAAGGATTCCGTGGAGATTATTCAGGTGATAGAGGGGAGGGAATGGGGTCTGATTTTGATGGATGAAGTGCATATGGTTCCGGCCAAGAATTTTAGGGATGCTGTGGCAAGGACTAAAGCACACTGTAAGGTTGGGCTGACTGCTACCCTTCTGAGAGAGGACGAGGCCATCCAGGATCTCGAGTTCATCATCGGCCCCAAGGTAATTTATTTTTCATGACTATTTCTAAATATTTGAATGGCAAACCTTCAGTTGCCAGGCTTACAGCTCAGTGCCACCAGGCACAATACTTTGATGAATTCTATATTTTTTAATGAATATTATTAGTCTGGGCTTCGGCGAAGCTTCATCAGCACGTACAAATGTTGGTTGAATCAGCACATAAAAATGTCGGTCGATTATAAATTGAATAATAAACAAACAGTTCGCAAACAGTACACGGTAGAAACGGTTAGGTTGTTGCACTGGACATGAATAGATTGCTGGATTGAACCTTTTGATGGTGCAATTTTTGCGCCAACTGTTGTTGACGGCAGCATTTGTACGTGCTGGTTATGCTCAAGGTTTACTTTAAGTTCAATCTGTAAGACGACCAGCATTTATTCATTGGTTATTTTTAGACCTTACTTTAAGTTCACAGCGCTGTTGACACCAGCGTTTATGCAATTTTAAATTCAATTTATAAGCTGCCCAGCATTTGTTCATTGGTTATATTCAGACTTTAAGTTCACAGTACTGTATGATCAATATTTATATATTTTGATTAAGCTCAGGGCTTACCTTATCTTCAATCTATAAGACGGCCAACATTTGTTCATTGATTATACTCAAACTTTAAGTTCATAGTACTGTCGATACCAGCGTTAATTGTGCTTGCTGGTTATGCTTAGAGCTTACCTTAGGTTCAATCTGTGAGACGACCGGCATTTGTGCGCTGGTTACGCTCAGGGCTTACCTTAGGTTTAATATTCAGTGAGATCCATCATAAAATCTAGAAAATTCCTGTTTATTAGTTTCAATCTTTTTAGAAATATCAAAAACCAGTATTTGCACTAACAATTTTAAGGCTAACTGTTATGTTATCACAAGTTGTACGAGGCGAACTGGCAGGAGCTGGTGCAGGCCGGGTACCTTGCCGACGTGAAATGCTTCGAGGTACTCTGCCCCATGTCAAATGAGTACATGAGAGCATACCTGAAGCTGTATCTCCCCTCTCGCGGCTTTCAAGGCGAAGACAAGAAATCTGTTCAGCATACTCTGTGCAGCTCGAACCCCAACAAGCTCATGGCCTGCGAGTATCTGATAAAATACCACGAGCAGCAGCGGGACAAAATCATCGTCTTCTCCGACAATCTCTTTGCTCTCGACCAGATCGGCACTCGCCTGCAAAAACTCATAATCCGAGGAGAGACGAGCCACCAGGAGAGAACTGAAGTCATCAAAAGGTTTAAAGAGGCCAACAAAGGCTTCACCGTTTTGCTCTCCAAGGTAAACATTTCTCTTAATTATCTGTGTAATTTATGTTTTTCTTCTTTCAGTGTATGCAGGGAAGTTTGAGGGTTTATACTGGGTTACTGCTGCTACAATTTTATTTACAATAGTTCTATGTACATAAAATATTACTAATTTGAAAGAAAGAAATTACAATTTTTCATTATTTCTTCATGGGTTTGGAGTTCGACTCCAATAATTAATCAGCTGTTTTTATGCTTCTTTTTATTTAGTTCTCTTCACGTTTAAATTTCTGATTCAGAGTCACATCAATTATAATTCATTTTTATCTCAGTCAAGTCCAATTAAAATGAATGAAACTTTTTGAAATATATATTTATTTTGACTTTTTTTAACATATTTAGATTTTTCATCTTTCATGAATTTATAATTTATAAAACTTAACAAAAAAATTGACAGTTTTTAGATATTAAAAGACAAATTTAAATTTAAATTTAAATTATATATATATATATATATATATTCTTTTGAATTAGATGGATATTTAAGTTTGGAGTGCACTTGGTAATTAATCAATCACTTTCATTTCTTTTTTGACTTTTATCATGTCTAGATCTTTAATTCAAGATCACATTTATTATAATCTATTCTCATCTCAATCAAATCCAACTGAAATGAAAAAACCCTTAAAAAATAAATTTATTTTCAATTTTTTTAAACATATGTATATAATTATATCAACTATTATAATATATATTAATAATGATAAGTTCTTTCATCTTTCATTAATTTATAATATTAAAACATTATCAAAGTATTGACAATTTTTTAGATTTTAGAATTTAAATTTAAAATTATATAAATATAAATCTTTTGAGTTATATGAATATTCACATCTTTGACCTCAATGTCTTCTTACCAATTGAATTGCAGTTTGTTTTTGGATTCTTTCACTTTAATTTGTTACATTTTTTCTCCCATCACATTTCTTATTTTTTATAATATAAATATTTATTGTATTTTTATTTTATTTTAGATATATAATTAAGTGTACATATAAAATTGAATTTTTAAATTATGGGATTCTTTTTTCTATATAAGACTCTCCATTTTTTAAATAAAGATGTCAACTTCTTCAATCTTATATTTATGTGGTGTTGTTTTGTTTGTTTGTTTGCTTTTATTTATTTATTTTGACATTTTTTCTTCTTAAAAATAAAAATAGGAATAATTTTTTTTTAAGGTTTACATGTTTTGATTATGATCTATGAGGTAGCTTGCAATATATGAGATGGAAACTACATCATATTTCCAATATACATGAAACATACAACTGTATTTTAAAAAGAAAGCAGACATAACTTACACATTGCAAGATTTAAACTTATAACTTCCCTTTCAAAATTATAATATTTTACATTATATAACTTACCCATTATAAGATTTAAACTTGTAAACTCTTTTCCAAAAATATATTTGAAATATACTTTTTTATATTATAATATTTGTACTCATATAATAATTGTTATATAACAATATAGAATATACAAATATTTTAATATCCATTCTGCAAACTTTTTGTCTTACATAAGCTAAAGTTCCAATATTTCCTTTTGGGTGGTTATAAAATAGGTGGGAGATACATCCCTGGATCTGCCAGAGGCCACCGTGGTGATTCAGATATCCTCTCAGGGCGGATCGAGGAGACAAGAAGCTCAGCGTCTGGGTCGGGTTCTCCGTCCCAAGCCTGCCAAAGACAAATACGGGGTGGTGACAGGCGGAGAAGCTGTATTCTATTCTCTTGTGTCGCAGGACACCATGGAAATGTGCTTTGCCACCAAGAGACAACAATTCTTGGTCAACCAGGGCTACACCTTCACCACCATGACTAACATTCCCAGTAAAGAGGAATGTAATTCACTTTTATTTTTTCAGGAAGATATACAGGCACAATTGCTTAAGCTTGCTCTGGAAAACAAATCTGAACATGAACAAAAACCGCCTCCACAGAAGAAGAAGAAGAAGGACCATAAAAGTGCTCTGTTTAAGAACAGGTTCAAATGAAATTATCTCCCTCTTGCCTTGTGGGGACTCCGATCTGGCTGTATAATTAAGATGAATGTAAAAAATAAACAAATAATGATGCAAACATGTTGAAGGGTAAAGATTTGATCCACATTGTTAGCAATGAATCTTATGTACATAAGATAACTGTCTCACTTTAAATTATTAATTTGGAGGGGATAAGATATTTATCGTTATTTATAGATTAAGAATAATAAGTTATTTAATTGTATGAAAGTTATTGTGAGTTAGGGTTGGTTGTGGTTACATTGAGATTATTTGTTGGTGATTAGTCTTATAATATTTTGAATATTTTAGATTATTTTTTTGGGACTTTTTAAATAATTTTTTACATATTTTTTGCATTTAATTTTGTAATCATTTTTTTATTTATTTAGTTTTCTTTTTAAATTATTGAATCTTTCTTAAATTTAGAATGAAATAATTGATCTCAATAGATTATATCATCTAATTCTATTCTATTTATTTCTTATTCTTACGAATTTGGTACTGCAATTGTCACTTTTGTATTTTTGTACTTGTGCTTGGAAGAGTATAAGTAAGAAACCATTAACCTTTTCAAATATGGAAAGTCTTATTGACATTATCTAGAGCAAAAACATATTGGTCTTACATGTTTAAATATACTTTTAGAATTTTCTTACAATCGAATTTTTAAAAGTCTTGTAAAATAACTTTAACATATTAAATTTTGATTCCCTTGCTCTTAAAAATTCATATAACTCCAAAAATTCCATTTTGTTACTTCCCTCTAAAACTTAGTTATCCTTATTGTAATGATTTTTTTAATAAAAATTATTTATTGTTAACATTTCCATTCAAATATTAATTTAATTCACAATAAATAAAAAACTTTATTTACATATTATATTGATTCCATTAAAATTGTATATTTCTCTTTAAACTTACTCCATACATTTTTTGAATAATATAGATATGCATATAATAGATGAACTTTTACCTAATCCTAAAATAAACCCTTTTTAAAACCCTCTTCAAATAAATTTAAAAAAATAACTATTTTCACTCTACCTTATTTTAAATCATTATAACTTCTTTCCAACCCTATTAAAACAAAAACTTGATTCTCATCAACATTGTTATGGTGGAAAATCAAATTCTAATATTTTAAACATCAAGTTTGTTACCAAAATTTTAATAGAAAAACATAAACTGAGCAATGACAATGTTTGCAAATGCTAGTTAGATTATCAAAAAGTACACGGAGAAAAAAGGCATTAGTAATATCTACGAATTGTTAATAATCCATCCTTAATTTAGAACTTTTAAGATCCTTGGTATGGAGAGCGTCCTAAAATAGGATTTCATTGCCAACAAAAACTCCAAAGTCCTCGATGTATGAGGTGGAAACATGAGTACATAAGATGAGGAGGGGATGAAGAGGAGAGATGGAGGGCAGGGGGCATTGCTTGTATTTAATCTAATAAATATGGAAGAGCAAATAATATTGGTGTTCATGGAAGTTGTGTCTAGTTGATTATATGGTTTTAAAATGGGGTTTTATTAACTAACGTTTTATGTATCGGTAGGATTGCACATTCTTGTAATATAGATTAATCTAGATAAAGAAGATATTTCAAGAGAAGAAAATAATGTCACAGAGGATTTAATTAATAAATGTGATGTGGTGATTTAGGCATTTTAGAAAATGATTTTTTAATCAAGGTTATTTTTTGCAATTTTTTATTTTTATTTAAAAATTATTATTATTATAGTATTTTTTATTTTCAATATTAATATAACAATTATTATCATCTTTATTATCATTTTTATCATTTACTTTATATCGTGAATATTTTGTTACCTATAAAATTAATGTCATATTATAAATTATATTTTAAACTTAAAAAAATATAATAATGTCATAAATGATATGCACAAGATGTACTTTAAGAGGTGAACGAGGTTCTTGCATAATAAAATGTATAAATAATTATGTTATTATTTTAAAAAATTGAACCTAATTCCAAATTTTAAAACCCAAATTAAATATCACTAAAACTTAGTATTGAAATTCCAACTTAATATTTAATTAACAATATTAGAAATATAATTAATTATTATTCACTTAGATTCCTTCTACAATATCGATGCCCCTAATGAGTGATACTCATCCATCCTTCCTCCATTACCACTTACACACAATCCTTGGGTGGCAGGGTATGGAAGTTGAATTCTTTAAAGAATAGAAATTATAAATATCATATTTAGAAATTTGAATAAAAATTAAATAACATTTAAAAAATCTATATGACATTAATTCACTTACATTTGTCATTATGACACATTATTACAACTTATTTTTATCGATATACTAAACGCCATCTTCAATTGGGTTGTGTTCAAATATCATATGCTAGGAAAAAATTGAAAACTAAAATCATTATTTATTCAATAATATATACATAATAAATTCAAATTAAATTATACAAAGAAATGAGAAAGGATTTAAAAATTAAAAATTCATCCATCACTCTTTTTACGTCTTTTTTCCTATTCAACGAGTAATAGGTTTTGTTTTACCCCTATTTTATATGGCTCTCATATACCCACATTTTATTTATTTTTCTACATTTTTTTTTCATTTCCCCTTATATTTCTTGAGCATATTTTTCCACCCCTCTTTGGTATAATGGGTGGTGTGTATATTTTTCCATTGGGATTTAGGTTTATTTTTAATTTTTATATAACATACATCCCTTGCCCTTCTCAATGCATTCCCTATGTAATATGGGTCCTCCTTTCAATGAGATTCATCTTATATTCATTTGTCAAAAGCTTAAATGTGTGTTTTTGTCTTCAATAACGAATTGGGGCCAATCAGGGTGGGTAATGGATTTGGTTTTAGAAAGGTGTCTAATCGCTTATCGAAGATGCTCCTTAAACAAATCCCCATATGTGTCTTGTTGAATTTTCCATTTCTCATTGAATCAAGTGGAGTTTTCATGAAACTTTAGAAAAACATGGTTCTTGGAGGGCGATGTAATAGGTCATGGGGGAGTGAGGTGGGTAGGGGGAGGGGGAGTGCAGTAGAGAGGGAGTGGGGAGGGTGAGGAGTTACCAAGGAACATTTGGGGTATGAGTAGATAGGTCAAATATATGTGGGTATCCTTAATGTCTACCTCCCTCATGATTTCTAGACCACATGGTCTGAAAACCTTATCCACCATACCCCTTTTTAGTTTATCTTTGACTTAAGGAGTTCCCTATAAATTAGAAAAGGTATCTATGTTTTCTACAATCAGTTAAGTACTATAGTTTTAGACTATTTAGACACATAAATTTGGTATTATATGCTTGAAAATGTCAATTTTGACCTATCTTTCACATATATGGCATGCATCTACATTTGACTCTTTCTCAAATTCTCTCTAGCCAATCACAAATCTATGGACTTGGCCAACCTAGTTTTATGTTGCTCATATATAGGAATCTCCCTAGTATGTGCCTTAATTCTCTATTATCCTAAACAAATTATCTCCATGTTCCATATCCCTTTTTTTTCCTTCATAGACAATGCCACTGCCAACACCCACCTTGACTAATAGTGTCCTAGTTCCTCAAATGGATATTTTTCAAATTAAAATCCCTCCCTTGGGTTGCCTTGCATGTTTCACATATTGTTTACGGGGGGAGGGGGGAATTAACCAAAAGAGTCATCTATATATAAACATCAAGTCTAAGTCCATTCTTATCTAGCAACCATCTAGAATTCATTTGCATATTAAGGAAATCCATTTGCACACCCTTGAGATATTATTAAAAAGAATATAAATTTGAAAACCATTCAAAGTAAAATACCAAAGATAATTCTAAACACTAATTTCAAGGTCAAAGTTGCATTTTTTCAAGCATAGAAAGACAAAGCTATGCATTTCATTTTAGTGGAAGACTATTGGTAACACATACACATAGGAGAGATAATTGCATGTAGTTTGAGCCCTCTTTAGAGTATCAGAATATAGGTAATTATTAACCACTCAATGAGGTGTGGTTGGGTTTCCAACACATTTATTACCCATTTTATATGTCAAACAAGTGTCAAAAGTGGAACTAGGGTTTCAAGATAAAGGAAGATGAAATTTGAACGTGTGCACATGAACGGGAATAAAAAACCACTCATAAATTATCTTTATAAGTAGGTGCATCAATATGTTGTAGAAAATACTAGACCGTTACACAAGGATAATTATTGAATATAGTAAACAAATCCGATTATCATAGGCATCTAAGTGTTCACATATAACATCTTGGTAGGTTTAAATAGTTAGTCTATTGAGATAAACAATCATAGAGATCACACAAAATATTTCATATGAATATTCATCAATAGCAAGCAAAATAAATTAGAATATTAGATAAGAGTCTTATCCCTTGGTCATTTCTATATTTAGTAGCTACAATAAATCATTTGGCAACATTAATATTTTTAGGATAAATGATACATGTTATGAAATCTATATTTAAATATTTTTATACTTATTTAGATTAATTTAAAAAATTAATTTAAAACATTTTGGTGAACCTGGACAATTATTTAAAGTGTAAAAAAACCTTGGGGATTTCTCCTTTAGGGTTTCATCCTTCCTTTCTTGGGTTTGGATTCTAGATATAAATTTTAATTTTCCTTTTTCTTCACCTAATCATAATGGAAAATATAGCTGATTTCATTTTTAAAATAATAAATAAATATAGTGATTTTCATGATATATTTGATATATAGATAAAAAAGAATTAACTCAATTATATATTCAAAAGAATATGGACATAGTTGATGCATTATTACATGTAACTAAATATGAAATGAAAAATATTACTAAAGAAATCACATTTTATGAATGACACAATGAACTCTTTAATGATACTAATCAACCTTATAGAGGCATTGATCCTATAATAGGTGCTCATATCACTACTCTTATTACTACTATTCATATTTCTACACCTAAAACTGCACATGTGATGTCCACCCATGGTGTGGTGGTAAAAAAAATAATCTAAATATTTTTATAGGTATTCCTATGTAAAATACTTTCGTGAGTTCTAGGGTTTATAATCACGTGATGTCATCTATTTCTACATAGTATTTTATGCCCAGTTTTAAAACCTTAGTGTAAACTATTATTGATCTTTAGGCTAAGGTTTTATATTTGGAAAAAGGTTCTTCTAGAATGACCCATTGGACTAAATCTAAAGCATTATTACACAAATGGTTGGCCCTAGATATTTATACTTTTCCCTTACGTACAACATTTATTTCACTGAAGCTTACATTATATGATTTCAAATGTGATTGAGAACAACATCTTAGAGCCTTTCACACATCATGTTTTGATTATGTGTCTAATGATAAGTTGTTGACCAAGTTGTTTCTAAGGAGTCATAATGATCTTGCTTTGTGATGGTTCTAC
Source organism: Torreya grandis (assembly GCA_037957365.1). Taxonomy (NCBI): domain Eukaryota; kingdom Viridiplantae; phylum Streptophyta; class Pinopsida; order Cupressales; family Taxaceae; genus Torreya; species Torreya grandis. The sequence goes on from JARHVA010002675.1 coordinate 878,320, forward strand.
AACCTCATTTTTTAATCAGTGGTTGTCTTCATTCCTTTGGTTGATAAGTTCATATCATAATTTTATATCAAAATAAGTGAGATTCATAAGCTCAAATTATAAAACATAATAAATGAAATAATGAACCCATTAGTGATTATGGGCTTTGTTAAAACACTACTCTTTAAGATTACAAATCCTATTATTGGTATTGAGTTGCAAGACATTTAATCAAAGGTTGTTTATTTTGTTGCATGATTTAATTTAATCTTTCAATTAATTGTGCCATATAAATAAAGACCATGATTTTAATCTCCTTACTATGAATATGTGTTTTAACCTTTTAGGATTTAGTGAATGTAAATATTATGTTGTTAAAGAGTTGAGTATAATAAATTAAGGTATAAATATGCAATAAATATAACCACTGATTTGTTATAGAATTGACTAAATTTGACCTTTCTAAAAAGTGTAATAAATAATGCAAATAAGAAATTAGATATAAAATGACTGAGCTAGATGATCCAGAGGTTGAAGACTAAGGTAGAGGTTGGTCTGAGTGTCACAAATAAGATCTAGGTGTCAAAACCCCTCTTAGATGGTAGCACCCCCAATTGGGTAGTAGCACCATATGGTTCTAGTGCCCCTATTTTGGTGGTGGTGTCCTTTGTGCATGATTGTCTTGAGTTTTTAGGTGAACTTATGTCTATATTTGTAATCCCTATTATTACATACATGAGTTATGAAACCCTATAGATGTCCTGTTTTTACTAATTTTGTGATAAAACCCTAATCCTCCATATTGTTAGGACATCTAGTTGATACAAGGAAAAAAGTGTATTTGTTAGTGGGGTAGGCTAGACATCCTCAACACCCCATTGTGATGAGATTTGCTTACATACCAATACTCTGAAGAGGGATCAAGTCCAATGTAGTTATCCCCACATAAGTGTTGGTGAAAGTGAAAGTGAAGATAGTATGATAGTTGACTTGAGTGATTTGAATGTGTTTGAGATTAGGAATTTTAGTAATATGAGCCTAAGAATGTTGTATATGGTAGTATTCATAAGTAGGTTAGAATAGGAATTGATAACCTTAATTATGAATAAATTATTTTGAGTTTTCATATGTAATTTGTATATGATTTTCATTTAGTGGTTAGAGGGATAAAATTCATGTATATATATTATTTTGGTGATTGTGCAGGTGTTAAAAGTGGCCTAGGCTAACCCTAAGAGGTCCATGATTTGAAAAGATATTTCTTTCTAGAAAAAAGGAAGGAAATGAAAGTAGCACCAATATTGGGAAACTAGAAGTTCCATTGTCTCTATTATGGAGCTAGTGTCCAAGTGGCAGAACCCTAGGAACAAAGGGCCAGGATGAAAGAATGAGAGTTTGGGACTGCTTTAGGGATGACTAGGAATGTTTGTGTCTTACCAAAAGGCTAGATAAGTGTGAAAATAAGCCCTAAGATAGGTTTAGGGATAAGCTAGGGATAAATGGTCTCAAAGTATAACTATTAGGTGATTACATTTTCCCCTCCTTTATTCTAAAAATATAGCAAAGTGAAATGACTAGGATAAAGTAAAATGAAGTGCACCTAGAATTACCTAATAGGTGAATCCTGTGAGTTTGGATCTAAGTATGTGAAGCATGCTCCATTGTGTGTCCTACAAGTGAAAAATGCATAGATCTTCCCTTAATAAATATCAAAAGCAAAGATAAAAATGAGTAAAGAAGTAAAATTGAGTAACACTAAGTAAAGGGATAGAGAGAGAGGAAAGGAATGAATACACCTCATTGGGTATGCAAACTGATACATAAACCTAGTGATAACCTATGTGTGTATGTATATAGTGATTAATCAATGAATAAATTAGACTAATCTTATGTCTTGTTCAATCCTCATGTTTGGGTAGATCATGAACTCAATCCAATTTTAACTCCATCATTGCTCACCCCTGCTTGGTGGATCATGACCTATAAATAACTTGGATTGGATTGATGGTGTGTCTAACCCTCTCATGTAAGTGGATTAGGAAACCAAGTAGACCATGAATCCATCATTGCCTATCCATGTGTAGTAAATGCATCTGAAACTAAAACTACATAATGTAACTGGAGATGTCTAATTGGAAATGTTAACTTTGTGGCCACTTGAGTATATTAGGCAACTCTGGGTCACTCAAGAATACCAACCACTAAAAATGGACTAAGGCATGAAACTGGCATGTAACTTGAAATATAATGTTTGATATATATAATTTAGATAATGACATGGATTTCATCATTCCATGTGATCAATTAGTGTGTAAGTGAGCATATGGAAATAATGTTCTACACACATGCCCCTAAATCTGATATTTGAGCATATGGATTTTGGATTGAGTTGTAATAAATTGTATTTGAGTATATGAACTATAAAAGGAATGGTCATGTTATGCATGATGCCCCCAATTTGTGCAAATTGGTATGAATCTGAGCTAAACTAGTATGAATCTAAACTAACTGAGAATAACTGGTAAATTTGTAACTAAACATATGCAAAAATTGGACTCTACCTACTGTACCTTTATGGACAATCTAGATTTTTATAAATCTGAGCCTAATAGATAGTAACACTATATCTTGGATAGTATCACCATGTGGTGCTAGTGTCCCAATTTGGGTTCTAATGCCTATCGACTCTGATTTATGTGTAATTGTAATGATCTATGTGTCATTATTTTACAATATGTTTACCTAAGTCTAATTTCTATAATATGATCTTGTGTTTTGAAAAATTTATTTTGAGTGTATTATGTGAGCCTAATCTCTCTAAAAAAAACCCTATGAATGCTCCCTATTTTGAAGGGAGTTATTGAACCTGTGTAAGAACTATCCTCAAAATAAAAAGATCTATAATATGTGTGCTATCTAGAGCATATATGATATCTATGTAATAATCTAATAAAATGTGCAAACATAACATCAAAATGTAATATAATTTAAGTCTAAGTTTGTAATGTGCGATGTATGTCATGTCTAACATTCACAAGGCTATTAAGATAGATATAACAATGTATGCAATAGTAAATATAAGTAATAACTAAGTAGTTACTTAGCAGGATGGGGCATGATGTCCATAATGACACCCTAGTAGGAAAGGGAAGATGCATGAGGTCCCTCATGGATCTAAAATTGGAGTGTATAACAACCAAGAGACAAGTATCATGGTCATGATGCATATAAAAAAGCATACATACAACACACATGAAGCATGCAAAGTAGGCCAAGTGGCCACAATACAAGGGACATGGGCACATGTCACTAAATCTAAGAAAGTGATACATACAAAGACATGTTCACATATCCACATATGAAAACAACAATAAAGTTGCTTAGAGCCACATAGAAGGATATGTTTAAATGGATACATACACAATCAGGAAGGCACACACAAGGACATGGACACACATCCAAAACATACATACTATGAAGAGAAGTGGTGTAGAGCCAATGAGCAATGACATCTATAAATTCCCTTGAGTAGAAGAGGCATAGAGACATGATCAAGTCTAAACTAGGAAAGATATAAATTAAAGTATGCATGAACATGTAATACAAATTTGTGTAAGATCTAAGATGTACATATATTGAGTCTAAAGTAGTGGTAGCCAACAAACATCTGAGTAAGTGTAGCATGATCAATATCAAGATATATCATGCTATTTATATGATGTAAGGTATAGAAAGATGTAACCCAGTAATCAAAATTTTATATAGGGTGCCCCCAAATGGGTGAATGTTTCAAATGAATAACTTCTATACTTGTCTATATGCTCCCAATTGGTAGATAATAGAAATTATGGATTGGTGTAGTGGACCTGAGTCCTGTAAGCAATTTAAAAGTACTCGACAAAGATAAGTGAAGCATGTATGTATGATAAAATATGACTATACTAAGATAACTAGGATATTTAGTGTCTGACAAATATAAGAAGTGTAAACATGACAATGCATATAATTTATAATTTTGTGTTTTCTACATAAACATTTGAACGTTTTTGTGTTTTTTGAAATATTCTATTCTTATGTATTTAATGGATATATGTTATTTTCAAGAAATATGAAAAAAGTTTTTGATTTTATATGTAAAATATCCTTAGATGTATGATGTTCAATGAGTTTTTGATTGCCTTGCCATCAAGTGAAGCTAGACAGTAAACTTTTGGGCTAAACTTTTCTTTGACTAAATACCATCCAAGCCAATTTGGTTTGAACTTTACTTTTTTATCTTCTTTGGAATTGATGTTTCTAATATTTTATTTTAAAACCAGAGCATTGACTTTGAATTCCTTGCTCTAAACATGGTTATTATAAGTCTACTGGATTCATTTTTGATGTGCCCCAAGATGCTTTTTGGATTGAATGTGTGTGTAATCTTACTATTCTAATTCATGGAGATGCCTTTCTCTGTATTGATCATTTATGATGAGTTATTTTAAGAGGACCCATAAGGATGTGATTTATAACTCTAGTGGGATAACCACTAATGTGTTATATACTAGTGAATAAAGATTAGCTCCTATCAGTGTGTGAATACTAGTGCAATAATCCCATAGTACATAGTTGATTTTATTGTGTCAATCATCACTAAATTTGGTAACTATTTTACTGAGGATATTGTTAATTTTCTTATTTATTACTTGTGCTTGACCATTTCCATGTGGGTAATTTGGAGTAGAGAATGTGTGTTATATTTTATATTTAGTGCAAAATTTCTTCATTGTTTTATTTTTGAAAGAAGTTTCATTTTCTATGATGATGGTCATTGGGAGGCTAAAGTAGGAAATAATGTTGGTCATGAGAAAATGCTATATATCTTATAACTTTATGAATTGTAGTGGAATGGCCTCCACCCATTTTATAAAGTATTTTATAGCCATGATAATGAATTTTTGACCTTCAGATTCTATATTTATCTTATTGCTTAGATCAAAACCCCATAGCATGAATGGCCATGGGGATACTATGGTTTATAGTTGTTGTGAAGGTGCATGGTGTATGTTTCTATGGCATTAACATTTTTTGCATAAATTAGTGTACTCTTGGTATTCTTGTTCCATGACTGACCAATAGTAACCTTGTTTGAGTAAGTTGTGTGACATCACTTTATGCTGAAATGACCACCATATTCACTGTCATGTACCTATCTAATATCTAGCTTAGCTTCCTTAGCTGTCAAACATCATATTAAGTGTCCCTTAAAATATATTTTGAATAGTCCCTGCCAATAATTACATATCATAAGGAGTTTCTCTATATTTTTCATTATTCATTTCTTTTTAAAGTGTTTGGTGTAATAGATTTATGTAAAAAAATGGATATATCAGAGAACCATTTAGATGTTATTGTACTATGTGTGATAACTAGAAATATTAGAGCTATAAGGTCCACGTGGGACACTGATGGAGATTGTAATTGTTTGATAGTGATAATAACTTGGTATTCATCTATGTCAATGGGGATCAATGATGTTACACTGGAAATTGCATCAATATGACACTTACCTTTATGTGGAATGTTTTCAATAGAGAAGTTTTCAAACTGAACCTATAGATATTAAACCATATTATTGTAGGGAATGAGGCATTATTATTTGGTTTGGTATACATCAATGACTTGATTGATAATTAATTATGAATCCCTAAAAACTTTAATTGATTTGATTTGGAGAGCCTGAGCTACTTGAATACCTAAGATAAGATCTTCGTATTCTATAATGTTGTTGGTACATGGAAAATTAAGTTGGTAATTGAGGGGTAATATGTGCCCAAGTGGGTCGATGAAAATAATTTTGATCCAACACTAGGTTCAAATTTAGATCCATTAAAGAACATTATCCACGTATTGGAAGTGGTATGATATACTATGAATTCATCCCTAAAATCATCATTAATAGGATTTATGCCCAATAACAGGGTTGCTGCCAATTGATCTATAATTATTTGGCCTTTTATTTATTTTTTTAAGATAATCTTGAGGTCAATTTATTTGAGTAACATAACCATTTTTGTAATATGGCTTAAGAGATGTGGTTTTAACATGAGGAATTTTAAAGGATCGACTTTTGTAATGATTTGTGTTTTATTTTTAATCATATAGTGTCAGAGCTTCTAAGTAACACATACAAGTGCCAAACAAAGTTTTTATATTGTTAGATAATTTAGTTCATAGTCAACATGTGTATGATTGATGTAGTAAATGGCCCCTGATCATCATGTTGTGCTAAGAGTGCACCAAGTACATGATCTATCATTGAGAGGCAAAGTAGAAGTAGCTTATTAGGTGTTTGTGGTACCAGGATAGGTGGGTTTAATAGGTATTGTTTGAATGTGTCAAATATTTTTTGACATGTGATGTCCCATTCAAATTTTATATCCTTCTTAAGTAATTTGGTAAATGATTGAGCCTCATCTATGAGTTATGCCATAAAGTAGTGTTTTGCCTGAATCTTACCTTATAGGGAATGAAGTTGGTTTAAATTGGTAGGAGGCATGTCCATCATTATTTTGAATTTCTTGGGGTCAACCTTGATACCACATTTAGATACTATAAATACCTGATGAAACCCTAATGACACATTTTTTGGCATTGAGTTGTACATTGTATTTTCTTAGTCTTTTAAAAATATGTCATAAATCTATAGCATGCTTCTCTTATTATTTTTATTTAAAATCAAATCGCTGACATAATATTAAATTATTTTATGGATGCAATCATATATGTGTCATTGTTTAGTGGTATGTTATGCCTAAGTTTTTTGATCCAAAAGGCATGACTATATAGCAAAAAATGCCCCATGGTATGGTAAAAGAAGTTTTTTCTTGCTCTTCTTCAATGATCTTAATTTGATTATAAAAATGAAGCCATTCATAGAACAGAGCATTTCATAGCCTGTTGTAGACTCGACTATCATGTTGATGTTGGGCATAGGAAATCATCTTTAAGACATGTTTTGTTTAAGTCTTTAGAATCACAAAAATATTAGTTTTGGCCTTTAGGTTTTGTAATAGGGACAATATTAATAACCCATTTAGGATGAGAAATTGGTTAAATGAAATTGGCATCCAAGAACCATTGGATCTCATCTTTAACTAAAAGATCAACTTTGGGGTGCATTTTTCAATTTTTTTATTTAACTAGCTTGTCATTGGGATAAAATGTATTCTTGTATAGTGTGATTGAGGGATCAATGCTAGGTATATTAGAATAAGCCCAAGAAAAAACTTTAATAAAATATTTTAAAATTTGACTAATATCTATATCTTATTCTTTATGTAAGGAAACAACCAATATTATGATATAAGGATCAGTATATGTGCCATAATTGAATTCAATTATCTCTTCAATAAGTAATGTAGATTGATCTATAGTGTATGGTGTTGTATGGATATTATGATCTGAATTAGGTAAAATATCATTTGAATCATTTGAATTCTCACCAAAGTAAGCCTGGGCATTTATGGAATGAGGAAACTTGTTCTTATGATAGAAGGAAGGAAGATTCTTATATGACCCTAGGAATTCTAATAAAACCTCATCATTATAGAATTTTTTGAAAATAGGTAGATCCAGAGAAACAATATTATCGATAAGATCAGGGTAAACAACTGAGAGTGTAGAAACATGGTTTATCATATTTTTGCCCATGGAAGAGGTGGATAAAACATTATATGTTGATAATTATAGTGAGGGACTTATTGTTGGATGTGATATCTTTATATCCAAGTCCTTATCTACCCTATTGATTGTCTGCTTTAATGGGATTAAGGATTCCCTACTCATGTTTACCAAGGCCCTATCCTATGTAACCCATTTTTTGGAAGTATCCCAATGAAAAAAGAGATGTGAACTTATTATATTATGCTCTGGAATATCTATGAGAGTGATATGTGAGTTATGAATAGTAGACTAGAGTGATGTTGTAGTAAAATCCATGTGAAGGCTTTATATTTTGATAATATTTGAATGGTTATTTATCCATAGGACAAGTGTAGATATGAACTCTATATATAAAATTTAAACATGCATGTAAAGTGGATGGAACTATGTGCATATCATGAATCCATGGTCTTCCAAAAAAGATATTATAATTAAGATCATTAGGCATAACTTGACGTGTAGTAGGTAGCGTTATAGGCCCCAATGTAAGGTTTAGTATGATTTGACCCAAGACTTTGTGTGGAATATTATCAAACCCTTAGATGTTAATATCAGAAGGATCCAAATCCTTATCATGTATATTAGGAAGTCAAATAGAAGAGATATTGTAAATGTTCAATCCTAATCCATTATTGACTAAAACCTATTTGACACTTACGTCATTAATTTGTAATGAAATTTAAAGAGGCAAGTGTAAATCTATGATGTGTTAAGGTGGGAGATCATCCTTTTCAAATGAAATATTCTCTTTTGTCCATTTTATAGTATTAATTATGGAAGCAACATAAGCTAGTTCAGATGTTCAAAGCACATGAGTATTAGGGAGTGTATCATACAAATGTCTTTGTATGTGTCAAAATGTTATAGGATCTCTAAAATGGAAATTTTGGTTGAAAAAACACTAATATGGTTAACAAAGATATATACATGGGTGTGGATAGCATGCCAAGCTTTGGGACCACATGTAGAAATCATAACCTAGAATATAGGGTCTATTAAGAGCATAGAGATGGTAGTAGAGGCAAGATGGTGGCTATATGTGTGTGGTTTAAGTAGGAAGGATAAATGAGACCATTGATTTTTCCTTATGTATATGAATGATAGGTAAGGAATCAAAGTGAACTAAAGAACAAAAAACATCTAAAGGAGACTTGTTAATTTTAGATAATGAAGTTGGTATCTTATGTAATATATTTTATATGTGTTTAAATATTTGTGTATTAATTGAATTTAAAAAAAATATAAAGATAGCATGATAAAGAAATAATGAGACATGACATGCATTTTAATTGATATAAATCATCATGCATACATGTGTTTATGTATTTTCTAAGTTCATTCCAAATTAAAGGAAATAAGCATGCAAATGAAAGTATTAAACTTTGTAACAAAAAGTGATACATTTCATCTATCATTATTATCATGATTATATCAATTAAAATTATAAAATGTATGGATCTAAAATATAAACCCTATTGTTATCTAGGTTAGGGTTTTTTCAATATTTGAAGCAAGTCGAGTTTAACAAAGGTTTTAACATCTTAGGACTTAAAGAATATAAATCCTATGTTGTTAAAGATCTAATTATAGTAAATTAGGGTATAAATATGTAATGGATACAACTACTAATTTGTTACATAATTGAGTAAAATTGGCCTATCTAAAAATAGTAATAAATAATGAAAATAAGAATTTAGATGTAAAATAACTGAGACAAATGATCTGGAGGCTAAAACTTGAGGCAAAGGCTTGTCTAAGTGTCAAAAAAAAGATCCAAGTGTCAAAGACCATTTTAGATAGTAGTGACCTAATTAGATAGTAACACCATGTCACACTAGTTTCCTTATTTTAGTGTTAGTGTCCTCTACATAGGACTGTCCTAAGCTTATGGGTATAACTATGTCTAGATCTATAAGCCCTATTCCTATGTGGATGAGTTTTGAAACCCTGTAGATGATATATTTTTATTATTTTTTGAGAAAATGCTAATCAAACATGTTGTTAGGGCATCCGATTGATATAAGCAAAAAAATTGTCTATTAATGGGGTAGGTTGGGCATCCTCAACACCCCAATGTGATGAGAGTTGCCTACATATAATCTGAAGAGGGATCAAACCTAATGTAGTTCTCCCCACCTAAGTACTAGTGCAAGTGCAAGTGAAGCTAGTATGATAGATGACTTGAGTGCTTTGAATATGATTCATACTATAAATCTAAGTAATCTGACCTTATGAATGTTGCAGATGGTAGTATGCAGAAGTAGGGTAGAATAGGGATTGATAACCTTAATTATGCACAACTTGTTATGAGTTTTCATATGTAATTTACATCTTATTTACATAAAGTGGTTAGAGGATTAATACTCATGTATACATATTGTTTTAGTGATTTTTTGAGTGCTAAAAGGGGTTTAGTCCAACCCTAGGAGGTCTAAAATTTGAAAATATAAATGTTTGTGGAAAAAAGGAGGGAAAAGATAACAACGCTAATATTGGGACACTAGTTCTATGTGGTGCTACTATCCTTATCATGACACATGTCTAAATCGTATAACCCTAGGTATGAAGGTCCAATATGAAATAATGAGGGTCCGGGACTAATTTAGGGATGACTAAGGATGCTTTTGGCCTACATGATGGATGGATAAGTGTGAAAATAGGCCCTAGGATAGGTCTAGGGATAAGCTAGGGATAGGTGGTCTCAAGTGGAACTCTTAGCACTCAAGTTTCACTTTTAAGTGATTATAGTATGATAAAGTATGAGTCTAATCCCACAAAAAAATATGGTGCAAAATTTTATATCAAAATAAATTTGGTTTGTCTTATTGGTTATATAGTGAAGGCAATTTACATGATTATCCTAATATTTTCATAATGTATTATAGAAGCTACTTAAATACAATATCATATATCTCTCCCTCTATAAAAATTCTATTTATATGAATAGGATATGATCTAACAAGTTCAATATCAATGTATAATTTTATTATCATAGATGTGTGGGACACTCTATGAACAAATGATTTGGGTTAATACATATGATACATGATCCAATTGATTAAAATGCTATTGAGGTCATTGATGTTAATACACCTATCAATTATTCAAATTCATGACCTATGGGAATGTGAAGTTGAAAATAGTTTATGACCCCTTTCTAAATCATGTAACAAAAGAGACTAAGATTAATCCCAGGATGTATATGATTTACAAAGATCAACTTCCTCCTACTTATTATAATTATAGAACTAAGGATGAACATCCATTTATTGGTTTTATTAGTATAATTAAGGATACAAAAGTACATGGAGCTACAATCACATTAAATGACCATGTAATTTTTAAGAATGATTTTTATTAATTCCCCATTATTTGTGTAGACTTAAATTGACTCATATATTATACACAATGTTATGGTGGATAATGGATCAAATGATTTTTTTCACTATGAACTTATTATAAGTCTTAGATATACCCTTGAGGATTTTATTCATTCAACAAATGTAGTGTGTTTTAAATATTTAGGACTTAGTATATATAAATCTTAGGTTGATAAAGAACTGAGTATAATAAAATAGGGTAGAAATATACAATAAATATAACCACTAATATGTAATAGAATTGACCTAGTTTGACTTTTCTAAAAATATCATTAAATAATGTAGATAATTACTTAGCTAAAAATTGACTGAAATGGGAGATATGGAGATTGAAAATTAAGATAGAAGCTTATCTATTTGTCATAAATAGGATTCAAGTGTCAAAACCCTTCTTGGATAGTAGCACCTTAATTTGATAGTAGTGCTATCTGGTGTTAATTTCCATGTTTTAGCACTAGTGTCCTATGTGTAAAACTATTTTGAGCTTCTAGATGCACCTGTGTCTAGGTCTGCAAAGCTTGTTCCAATGTGTAAGAGTTTTAGATCTTTATAGATGACCTATTTTGACTAATTTTATATGAAAACCCTAAACCTCCATGTTGCGAAGGTAGTTGATTGGCATAAGTAGTAAAGTGTGTTTGTTAGTGGGGTAGGTTGGACATCCTCAACACCACACAGTGATGAGGGTTTCCTACATACCAATACTCCAAAGACGGATCAAGCCTGATGTAGTTCTCCCTACCTAAGTGCTAGTGTAACTACAAGTGAAACTAGTATGAATGCTAGATTACATGATTTAAATGTGCTTAAGACTAGAAACTTGAGAAATATGAGCTTAAGAATGTTGTAGATGGTTGTATGCAAAAGTAGGGTAGAATAAGGATTGATAGCCTTGATTGTGCATAACTTATTTTGAGTTTGTTTGTGTAATTTGCATATGATTTTTAATTTTATAATATTTTGAGTATTTTAGATTATTTTTTGGAACTTTTTTTTATGATTATTTGTATGTTTCTCTTTATTCAAATTTTTAATATTTTTTTCTTTTTTGGTTCTTTTTAGTCATTGAATTTCTCCTAAGTTTAAGATGAAATAATTAACTTTAGTAGACTACATCATCTAGTCCCATTCTATACATTTCTTATCTTTATGAGTTCGGTTGGGACTTCAATTGTCACCCTTACACCTTTGTAATTATGCTTGGAAGAGTATAAACGAGAACCATTAACCTTTTCAAATATGGAAAGTTAGAGCAAAAACATATTGGTCTCACATGCTTTGAGAGACACTTAGAATTTTATTACAGTCAAACCCTTAAAGGTCTTGTAAAAAAACTTTACCATACTAAATTTAGACTCCCTTGCTTTTACAAATTTATATACCCTAAAGGATCACATTTTTTTACTTCCTTCTAAAACTTATTTATCCTTGATAGGGACTATATTTGAAATTTGATATTTCTTATAATGATTTTTTTTAATAAAAAACATTTATTCAACATTTCCATCCAAATATTAATTTAATTCATAATAGATGAAGGAAACATAATATGTAAATCTATTTACATATTATATTGGTTCCATTAAAGTTGTATGCCTCTCTCTAAATCTACTTTATATACCTTTTGAGTAATGCAGAGATGCATATATTGTGTGAACCTTTACCTAAACTTGAAATAAACCTTTTTTAAGTTTTAAAAACAACTATTTTCACTCCACCTTATTTTAAGTTATTAAAACTTCTTTCCAACCTTATTAAAATAAGAACTTGATTCTATTCAACATTATTATGGTAAAAAATCAAACTCCAATTATTTTAAACATCATTTTTAAAACCAAAATGTTAATAAAATAATATAAATTGAACAATTACAATGTTTCTAAATGCTACTTAGATTATATAGAAGTACATGATGATTTTATTAACCCTTATGTCCCTGGCTCCTTGAAATGAATGTGCATTAGTAATAATCCATCCTTAATTTAGAACTTTAAGATCCTAGATATGGAAAGCATCCTTAATAGACTAAAATATGATTTCATTGCTAACCAAAATTATATTACCTCTCCAAAGTCCCCATAAGACTATGTTGTATGATGGGCATCATAGAGGTATGAGGTGTAAACATGAGTACATAAGATGATGATGAGGGGATGAAGAGGAGAGATGGAGGGTAAGAGGTATTACTTGTAGTTAATCTAATAAATATGGTAAAGAAAATATTATTTATGTTCATAGAAGTTGTGTCTACTTGATTATATGGTTTTGAAATGGGGTTTAAATTATTGAAATATAGATCAATCTAGACAAATAAGACATTTCAAGGGAAGAAAAAGAAATTTTGTACGTGCAATAGAGAATTCAATGAATAAATGTGATGTGGTGTCGGGCATTATGAAATCTAGTTTAGGCATTTTAGAAAATGATTTTTTAATAAAGGTTATCATTTGTATTTTTTTTAAATAATTATCATCATATTTTCTTTATTTTCAATACCAATATAACAATCATTGTCATCTTCACTGTCATTGTTATCATTGTTATCATTTATTTCATGTTGTGAATATATTATTGCCTATAAAACTAATGTTATATTATAAATCATGTTTTAAACTTAAAATAATATAATGATATTATAAATGACATGCATGAGGTGTAATTTAAGATGTGGTTGAGGTTCCCTACATAATAAAATGTGTAAATAATTACATTACTATTTTAAAAAATTGAACTTAATTCCAAAATTTGAAACCCAAATTAAATATTGCTAAAACTTAGTATTGGAATTCTAAATTAATATTTAATTAACAATTTTAGAGATATAATTAATTATTATTCACTTAGATTCCTTCTACAATGTTGATTCCCTAATGAGTGATACTCATCCTTCCTCCATTACTACCTACATGCAATCCTTAGATGGCAGGGTATGGAATTTGAATTCTTAAAAGAATAGAGCTATTAATATCAGATTTAGAAATGAACAAAAATTGAGTAACACATAAAAAATTTATGTGACATTAATTAACTTATATATGTTATTATGATATATTACTGCAAGTTGTTTTTGTTGATATATTGAACATCTTTTTCAGTTGGGTTGTGTTCAAATATCACATGTTAGGAAAAAATTAAAAACTAAATTCATTAGTTATTCAACAATATACACATACTAAATTCAAATTAAATTATACAAAGAAATGAGAAAGGATTTAAAAATAAAAAATTCATCCATCACTCTTTTGATGTCTTTTTTCTTATTCAATGAGCAAAAAGGTTCATTTTACCCCTATTTTATATAGCTTTCATATACCCACATTTTATTTCTTTTTCTACATCTTTTTTCCTTTTCCCTTGTATTTATTGAGCATATTTCTACACCCCTCTTTGGTATAATGGGTGGTGTGTATATTTTTATATTAGCATTTGGGTTTATTTTTAATTTTTATATAAGTTACATCCCTTGCCATTCTCAATGTACTCCCCATCTAACTATGGGTTCTCCTTTCAATGAAATTCATCCTATATTCATTTATCACAATCTTAAATGTGTGTTATTTGTCTTTAATATGGAAATAGGGCCAATAAAGGTAGGAAATGGATTTGGTTTTGGAAATGTGTCTAATCACTTGTTGAAGATGCTCCTTAAATAAATCCCTATCTATCTCTTGTTGAATTTTCCATTTATCATTGAACCAAATAGGGTTTTTCATGAAACTTTAGGAAAAAATGGTACTTGGAGGGAAATGTAATAGGTCATGGCAGAGTGGGTGGGTAGGGATAATAGTGGTGAAATAGAGGAGGAGTTATAAGGGAAAATTTGGGGTATGATTAGGTAGGTCATAATATATGTGGGTATCCTCAATGTCTACCTCCCTCATGAATTCTAGACCACATGGTCTAAAATCCTTATCCACCATACACTTTTTTAGTCTATGTGTGACTTAAGGAGTTCCCTATAAATTATAAAAGGTTTATAGGTTTTATAAAATCACTGAATTAGTTATAGTGTTAGACTATTTAGACACATAAATTTGGTATTATACAATTGAAAATGTCAATTTTGACCTATCTTTGACATATATGACATGCATGTACATTTGACTATTTTTCAAATTCCGTCTAGCCAATCACATATCTATGGATTGGGCCAACCCAATTTTATGTTACTCATATATAATAATCTCCCTATTACATGCCTTAATTCTCCATTATCCTAAGAAAATTATCTCTAGGTTCCATATCCTTATTTTTCCCTTCATAGACAATGCCATTGCCAACACCCACCTTCATTGAAAGTTTCCTAGTTCCTCAAATGGATATTTTTCAAATTAAAATCCCTCCCTTGGGTTGGCCTACATGTTTCACATATTTTTTATGTGGGGAAATTAACCAAAGAGTCATCTATATATACACATAAAATCTAAGGCCATTCTTATCTAGCAACCATCTAGAATTCATTTGCATATCAAGGAAATCCATTTGCACACCCTTGAGATATTATTCAAAAGAATATAAATTTGAAAACCACTCAAAGTAAAATATAAAAAATATAATTCTAAACACTAATTTCAAGTCAAAGTTGCATTTTTTCAATCATAGAAAGACAAAGCTATGAATTTCATTTTAGTGGAAGACTATTGAGAACGCATACACATCTAGGAGAGATAGCGACATGTATTTCAAACACTTCAAAGTATCAGAACGTAGGTAATTATTAACCACTCAATGAGGTGTGGTTGGGTTGTCCAACACATATTTATTACCCATTTTCTAAGTCACACAAGTGTCAATAGTGTAACTAGGGTTTCAAGATAAAGGAAGATGAAATTTTAATTTATGCACATGAATGGGAATAAGAAACCACTCATAAATTATCTTTATAAGTAGGTGTATCAAGATGTTATAGAAAATACTAAACCATTACACAAGGGTAGTTATTGAATATAGTAAATAAATATGAATATCATAGGCATCTGAGCATTTAACATATAACATCTTGGTAGGTTTCAATAGTTGAAATAAACAATCATAGAGATTACACAAAATATCTCATATGAATATTCACCAAAAGTTAGCAAAATAAATTAGAATATTAGATAAGTGTCCTACCCCTTGGTCATTTATATATTTATTAACTACAATAAATCATTTGGTAGCATTCATATTTTTATGACAAATGATATATGTTATGAATCTATATTTAAATATTTTTATACTTGTTTATATTAATTTAAAAAATTAAGTTAAAACATTTTAGTAAACCCAAAAAATTATTTAAAGTGAAACCAACCTTAGGGATTTCTCCTTTAGGGCTTCATCTTTCCTTTCTTGGGTTTGGATTCTAGATATAAATTCTAATTTTCCTTTTTCTTCACCTAATCATAATGGAAAATATAGTTGATTTGGTTTTTTAAAATAATAAATGTTTATAGTCATTTTCATGATATATTTGATGATATAGATCAAAGAGAATTAACTCAATTATATATTCAAAAGAATATGGACATATATGATTCATTAATATACGTAACTAAAGATGAAATGAAAAATACTACTAAAGAAGTTATGTTTTATGAATGACATGATGAACTCTTTAATGATACTAATAAACCTTGTATATGCATTGATCCTATAATAGGGTTTTAGACCAATAATCCTATTAATACTATTCATATTTCTACACCTACAACTGAACATGTGATTCCCACCCATGGTGTGGGGGAAAACAACCTAATCCACATATTTTTATAGTTATTCCTATGTAAAATAATTTTGTGAGTTTTAGGGTTTATACTCATGTGACATAATCTATTGCTATATAATATTTTATGCCCACTTCTAAAACCTTGGTGCAAACTATTATTTATCTTTAGGCTATGGTTTCACATTTGGAAAAAGGTTATTTTTAGAGTGACCCATTCAACTGAATATAAAGAATTATTACACAAATGGTTGGCCCTAAATATTTATACTTTTCCATTACTTACAACATTTGTTTCATTGAAGCTTACATTATATGATGGCAAAGGTAATAAATAACAATATCTTAGAGCCTTTCACACATCATGTTTTTATTATTAATCCAATGATAAGTTGTTGACCAAGTTGTTTCTAAGGATTCTTAATGACCTTACTTTGTGATGGTTCTATAACCTTGTTTTTAAATCATTAGATGTCTTCACTCCTTTGGTTGATAAGTTCATAGCATAATTTTATATCAAAATAAGTAAGATTCATATGCTCAAACTATAAAACATAATAAATGATGTAATGAACCCATTAGTGATTATGAGATTTGTTAAAATACTATACTCTCTAAGATTACAAATCCTATGGTTGGTATTGAGTTTCAAGACATTTAATCAAAAGTAATTTATTCTATTTCAATTTTTTATCATGCTCAAAAAATGAATTATGCCATGTAGATAAAGATCATGAAGTTAATCCCCTTGTTATGAATATGTGTTTTAACCTTTTAGGATTTAGTGAATTTAAATCCTATGTTGTTAAAGAGATGAGTATAATAAATAAAGGTATAAATATGCAATAAATATAACCATTGATTTGTTATAAAAATGACTAATTATGACCTTTATAAAACTAGTAATAAATAATGTAAATAATAACTTAGCTAGAAAATGACTAAGTTAGCTGAGGTAGATGCTGATCTAAGTGTCACAAATAGGATCTAAGTGTTAAAGCCCCTCTTAAATAGTTTCAACCTAATTGGATAGTAACACCATATGGTTTTAGTGTTCTTGTTTTGATGGTAGTGTCCTTTATGCATGATTGTCTTGAGTTTCTAAGTACACCTATGTTTGGATCTGTAAGCCCTATTCTTATGTGCACAAGTTATGAAACCTTGTAGATGGCCTATTTTTACTAATTTTGTGATAAAAACCTAATCCTCCATGTTACTAAGGCTTCTAGTTGATACAATCAAAAAATTGTGTTTGTTAGTGGGGTAGGCTAGATATCTTCAACACCCCATTGTGATGAGAGTCACCTACATACTAATACTCTAAATATGGATCAAGCTTAATGTAGTTCTCCCCACCTAAGTGTTTGTGAAAGTGAAATTGAAGTTAGTATGATAGCTTACTTGAGTGATTTTAATGTGCTTGAGATTGGAAATCTAATTAATTTGAGCTTAGGAATGATGTAAACGGTAGTATGCAGAAGTAGGGCATAATAGGGATTGATAACCTTAATTATGCACAACTTGTTTTGAGTTTGCATATGAAATTTATATATGATTTCCATTTAGTGGTTAGAGGTCTAAAATTCATGTATATATATTATTCTACAGATTGTGTGGGTGCTAAAAGTGGTCTAGGCTGACCCTAAGAGGTCCAAGATTTGAAAAGATATATGTTTATGAAAAAAAATGTGAGAAAGGAAAGTAGCACCAATAATAGGACACTAGCAGCGCCATTATACCTATTATGGCACTAGTGTCCAAGTGGTAGAAACCTATGCATGAAGCATTAGGATGAAAGAATGAGGGTTTGGGACTGCTTTAGGGATGACTAGGGACACTTGTGGCCCACACAAAGGCTAGATAAGTGTGAAAATAAGCCCTAAGATAGGTATAGGGCTAAAATAGGGATATATGGTCTCAAGTAACACTCTTAGAACTAAAGTGTCATTATCAAGTGATTAAATTTTCCCCCAATTTATTATATAAATGAAGGAAAGTGAAATTACTAGGATAAAGTAAAAATAAGCATACCTAGACTTACCTAAGAGGTGAAGCCAGTGAGTTTGGATCTAAAAATGTGAAGCATGTTTCATTGTGTGTCCTATGTAAGTGAAACATTCATAGATAAATCCTTAATAAATATCAAAAGTAAAGACAAAACTAAGTAAATAATTAAAATTGATTAAAACTAAGTAACACTAAGTAAAGGGATAATAGAGAGGAAAGGAATGAATATACCTCACTAGCTACACAAACCAATGCATAAACTTGGTGATAACCTATGTGTGCATATAAATAGTGATAAATCAATGAATAGCTTGGATTAATATGATGGATTTATCAATACTCATATGTGGGTAGTTAAATAACTCAATCTAGGTTTGAATCCATCATTTCCTACCCTTGCTTGGTGGATCATGACCTATAAATAACTTGGATTGGATTGATGGTGTGTCCAACCCTCTCATATAGGTGGCTCAAGAACTCAAGTGGACCATGATTCCATCATTTACTACCCATGTATAGTAGATGCATTTGAAACTAAAACTACATGATGTAATTAGAAATGTCTAATTGGAGATATCTAATTGGAAATGCCAACTCTGTGGCCACTTGGGTATATTAGGCAACTCTGGGCCACTTAAGAATGCCAACCATTGTAGATGGAGTAAGGCATGAAATTGGTGTGTAACTTGGAATATGATGTTTGATGTATATAATGTATAGAATGACATAGAGTTCATCATTCCATATAATAATTTGGTGTGTAAGTGAGCATATGGAAATAATGTTCTGCACGTATGCCCCCAAATTTGATATTTGAGCATATGGATTTTGGATTGAATTTTAATAATTTGTATCTAAGTATCTTAACTATAAATGGAAATGGTCATGTTGAGCATGATGCCCCAAATTTAAGCAAATTGGTATAATTTTGAGCTAAATTAGTATAAATTTGAGCTAAAGTGAGCAAACTCAATAAATCTTCAATTAAACCTATGAAAAACTTGGACTGTACCTACTATACTTTTATGGCCAATCTAGATTTTTCTAAAGTTGAGCTTACTATATAATAGCATAATAACTTGGATGGTAGTGCCATGTGGTTCTTGTGTCCTAATTTGGATGCTAATGTTTGTCTAATCTAATTTATGTGTAATTATACTGATCTCTATGTCATTGTTTCTTGATATGTTTACCTGAGTCTGATTCTATAATATGAACCTATGTGCTAAAAAATGTACTGTGAGTGCATTATGGGATCCTGATCTCTCTGACAAACCCCTGTGAATGCTCCCTCTTTTGAGGAGAGTTTTTAAACTTGTGCAAGAACTATCCTCAAAATAAAAAGCTTTATAATATGTGTGTTAGCTACATCATATGTGATATCTTCATAATAATCCATTATAACATGCATACATAACACCATAATATAAGATAATCTAAGGCTAAATTTGTAATGTGGGATGTATAATATGTCTATCATTCACAACACTATCAAGATAGATATAACAATGTATGTAACAATAAATATAATTAATAATTGAGTAGCTACCTAATATGATGGGGCATGATGTCCATCATGACACCCAATTAGGAAAGGGAAGTTGCATGAGGTCCCTCATGGCATCTAAAACTAGAGTGTGTAATAATCAAGAGATAAGTTTCAAGGTGATGACACATACAAGAAAGCATACATGCAACACACATGAGGCATGAAAAGTAGGCCAAGAGGCCATAATACAAGAGATATGGGCACATGTCACTAAATTTGAGAAAGAGAGACATACAAAGACATGATCACATGTATACATATGTAAACAACAAGCAAGTTGGCTTAGAACCACATAGAAAAACATGTTCAAATGTCTACATACACAATCAAGAAGGCACACAAAAGGATATGGGCACATGTCCAAAACATATGTACTGTGAAGAGAAGTGGCGTAGATCCAATGAGCAATGACATATTCAAATACCCTAAAATATAATAACCATAGAGACATAATCAAGTATAAACTAGGAAAGATAGAAATGAAAGTATATATGAACATGTAATATAAATTTGTGTAAGAGCCAAGATGTATATGTACTGAGTCTAAAGTAGTGGTAGATAACAAACATTTAAGTAAGTGTAGCATGATCAATATCAAGATATAACAATGCTAAAGCTATGATGTAGGGCATGGAAAAATGTAACTTGGTAATTGAAACTGTGTATAGGGTACCTCTAAATGGGTGAATGTGCTAAATGAAGAACCCATGTACTTGTGTATATGTCCCCAATGGGTAGATAATAACAAATCTGGATTAGTGTAGTGGACCTTAGTCCTATAAAAAAATTTAAAGTACTCAACAAGGACAAGTGAAACATGTATGTATGATAAAAATTGAATATACTAAGATAGCATATTTAGTGTTTGGAAAATATAAGAAGTGTAAAAATGACAATGCATACAATCTATAAATTTTTTTTTCTGAGTAAATATTTGAATGTTTTTGTTTTTTTTGAAATATTATATTATTTATGTATTTTTTGGATATAAGTTATTTACAAGAAATATGAAAAGATTTTTTGATTTTATATGTAAAATCTCCTTAGATGCATGATGTTTAATGAGTTTTTGATTGCCTTGCCATCAATTGAATGTAGACGATAAACTTTTAGGCTAAGTTTTTCTTTGATTAAATATGGGCCAAGATAATTTGGTTTGAAATTTCCTTTGTTCTCTTCTTTGGCATTGACATTTTTGAGATTCTATTTTAAAACTAGATCATTGAATTTGAATTCCTTACTATGAACATGATTATTATAGGTCTACTAGATTCATTTCTAATGTGCCCTAAGATGCTTTGTGGCTTGAATGCACATGTGATCCAACTGTTCTAATTCATGGAGATGCCTTTCTCTTTATTGATCATTTGTGATGAGCCCTTTTAAGGAGACCCTTAAGGATGTGATTTCTAACTCTAGTGGGATAACCACTTATGTGCTATATACTAGTGAATAAGGAGTAACTCCTATTGATGTATGAATACTAGTGTGGTAAGCCCATAGTGCATAGATGAGTTAATTACTCCAATCATCACTAAATTTGGTAACTATTTTATTAAGGATATTTTTGATTTTCTTATTTATTGCTTCTAATTGACCATTGACATGTGGGTATTATGGAGTAAAGAATGTGTGCTAGATTTTATATGTAGCACTAAATTTCTTCTCTTTTTTATTCTTGAAATAAGTTCCACTGTCTATGATGATAGTCTTTAGGAGGATAAAGCAAGAATAGTGTTGGTTATGATAAAATGTCATATATCTTCTCCGTTTATGGATTGTATTAGAATGGCCTCTATCCATTTTATAAATTTTTTTGTAGTTGTGATAATGAATTTGTGACCTCTTGTGGATTCTAGATTTATCTTACCAATTAGATCAAAACCCCATAACATGAATGGCCATGGGGATGCTATGGGTTGTTGTTTTTGTGAAGCGACATGGTGTAGGTTGCCATGGCATTGACATTTTTCACATAACTTGATGTATTCCTAGAATTCTTGTTCCACGGTTGGTTAATAGTAACCTTGTTTGGGTAATTTGTGTGAAATCACTTTACCATTGAAATGATTGCTACATTCACTATCATGCACCTATTTGATAGCCAACTTAGCTTCCTTGGCTATTAAACATCATACTAAGTGTCCCTAAAAATATCCTTTTAATAAGTCCCCACCAATAATGACATATCAGATGGAGTTTTTTCATAGTTTACATTTTTAATTTCTTGTGAAAGTGTCTGGTGTAATAGATTTATGTAAAAAATTATATATATCAGAGAACCATTTGGATGTTGTTGTACTATGTGTGGTAACTAGAGATGTTAGAGCTATGAGGTCTTTTGATGGAGATTGTAATCATTTAATAATGAATATAGGTTGGTATTCATCTATGTCAATGGGTATCAATTATGATGCACTAAAAATTACATCGGTATGATGACTATCTTTATATGGAATGTTTTTAGTAGAGAAATTTTCAAATTGAAACTCTAGACATTGGCCATATTCTTGTAGGGGATGAGGCATTCTTCTTTGGTTTTGTAGACATTTATGACCTGATTGAAAATTAATTATGAATCCCTAAAAACTTTAATTGATTTGATCTAGAGAGCCTAATGTATTTTACAATGTTATTGGTACATGAAAAACTGAGTTGGTAAATAATGGGTACTGTGTGCCTAAGTGGGTCGATGAAAATAATTCTGGATCCAAGACTAGATGCACATCTAGATCCATCAAAGAACAATATCCACATATTGTAAGTGGTATTATATATTGTGAATTCATCCTTAAAATCATCATTTATAGGAATTGTGTTCGCTAATAGGGCTACTTCTAATTGATCTATAATTATTTAGCCTCTTACTAATTTTTGTAAGACAATCTTGAGGTCAAATTCTATGAGTAACATAACCCATTTTGAAATATGCACTGAGAGATGTGGTTTTGAAATGAGGAACTTTAAAGGATCTAATTTTTTAATGACTTGTGTCTTATTGTTAATCATATAGTGACAAATCTTCTGAGTAGAAAATACAAGTGCTAAAAAATGTTTTTTTTCTATTATTGGATAATTTTGTTCATAGTCAACCAGTGTATGATTGATGTAGTAAATGGCCCACTCTTTATGTTGATAATCATGATGTGTTAAGAGTGCATTGAGTGCATGATCTATCATTGAGAGGTAAATTAGAAGTGGTTTTTTAGGTGTTGGTGGTACTAGGATCAGTGGGTTCATCAAGTACTATTTTAATGTGTTAATGTTTTCTTGAAATGTGATGTCCCACTCAAATTTTATATCATTCTTAAGTAATATGGTAAATGATTGAGTCTCATATATGATTTGTTACACAAAGCATTATATTTCCTAAATCTTACCTTTTAGGGAGTGAAGTTATTTTAAATTGGTAGGAGGCATATACAATATTGTTTTAAATTTTTTGGGGTTAACCTTGATACCATGTTTAGATATTATAACTCCCAAAAGTTTAAGTGATGAAACCCCAAAGATGCATTTCTTGGGATTGAGTCATACATTTTATTTTCATAGTCTTTTTGAAAATTTGTCATAAATATATGGCATGGTCCTCTCATTCTTTTGATTTTATAATCAAATCATCAAAATAATCTTAAATTATTTTATGGAATGTTGTGCCTATATTTCTGAATCCAAAAGAATGACTATATAGCATAAATTTCCCCATGGTGTGGTAAAATAATTTTTTCCCTAGTCTTCTTCAGTGATCTTAATTTAATTATAACTAGTGAATCCATCCATAAAGGAGAAAATTTCATATCTTATTGTATATTCAACTATCATGTCGATGTTGGGTAGAGAAAAATAATCCTTAGGACATGCTTTGTAAGTATCTATAATCACAACAACATCATATTTGTTCATTAGGTTTTATAACAAGGACACTATTAACAACCCATTGGGGATAAACAATTGGTCGAATGAAAATGGCATCCAAAAACCATTGGATCTCATCTTTAACTAAAAGAATAACTTTGGGGTGAATTTTTCAAACTTTGTGTTTAACTAGCTTGGCATTAGGATAGAGTGTAATCTTATGTACTACGATTGAGGGATCAATGCTAGGTATGTTATAATAAGCCCAAGTAAAAACATCAAAAAAATATTTTAAATCTAATGAATATTTGTATCTTATTCTATACATAAGGCAACAACCAATAGTATGATACAAGATTAGTATCTATGACATAATTGAATTCAACTATCTCTTCATTAATTAATGTAGATCAATCCATAGTATATAGTGTTATAGGGATAATATTATTTATGTTAGGTAAAATATCATCTAAATCATTTGAATGCTCACCAAAGTATGCCTGGGAATTTGTGGAATGAGTAAACATGTTATTATGATATAAGGAAGGGAGATCCACATATACCCCTAGGAATTCTAAGAGAGCCTCATCATTATCAAATTCATCAAAAGTATTTAGATCCAGAGAAACTGTATCATCAATAAGATTAGGGTCAACAAATGAGAATGTAGAAACATGGTTTATCATATCATCTACCCATGGAATAGGTGGATAAAACATTATATGTTGAGAATTATGGTGAGAGGACTTATAATTGGATGTGCTAACGTTATATCCAAGTCCTTGTCTACCTTATTGATCATATACCTTAGTGGTATTAAGGATTCCATACTCATATTTACCAAGGCCCTATCTTGTGTAACTCATTTTTTGGAAGTCTCTCAATGCAAAAGGACAAGTGAACTTATTGCCCTATGCTTTAGAAATATCTATGGGAGTGATACGTGAGTTATGAATAGTACAATGGAGTGGTGATGTAGTAAAAATCCATGTGAGGAATATAATTATTCAAAGGATATGTATGTTGAAAATATTTGAATGGTTCTTTATCTAGAGGACAAGTGTATATATGACCTTTGTAGCTAAACTTTAAACATTCATGTAAAGTGGATAGAACCACATGCATATCATGAATCCATGGTATTCCAAGCAAAATATTGTAATTAAGATCATTAGGCATAAATTGACATGTCATAGGTTGTATTATAGGCCCTAATGTAAGGTTTAGTGTGATTTGACCCAAGAATTTGCATGTAATATTATTAAACCCTTAGGTTTTCATAGCATAAGGATCCAAATCCTTAGCATGTATATTAAGAAGTCAAATAAAAAATTTATTTCAAATGTTCAATCTTGATCCATTATTAACTAAAACTTGTTTGACACCAACATCATTAATTTGTAATGAATGTAGAGAGGTAAGTGTAAACATGTGATGTGTTGAGGTGGGAATCATCCTTTTCAAATGAAATATGCTCTTCGATCTATTTCATAGTATTAATTATGGAAGAAAGATAAGCTAGATCAGATGTTCAAGGCACATGAGTATCATAGAGTGTATCATAAAAAAAGTCTTTTCATGTGTTAGAATGTTTAGGATATCTAAAATGGAAACTATGGCTAAAAAAGCACTACTTTGGTTAACAAATCTATATCCATGGTTTTGGCTACCTTGCCAAGCTTCGACCATATGTAGAAATCACAACCTATACCATAGGTCTACTAGGAACATAAAGTTGGTAGTAGAGGTAGGATGGTGATTAGATGTGTGTGGTTGAAAAGTAGGAGGGAAAAGTGAGACCACTGATTGTACCTTATGTTTAAGAACAATAAGGAATCAAAGTGAACCAAAGAGAAAAAATCATCTAAAGGAGACTTATTAATTTTAGGTAATGAAGTTGGTATCTTATGTAATGTATTCTCTATGTGTTTAAATATTTGTGTCTTAATTAAATTCCAAATAAGATAAAGATATAAAAATAAAAAGAATAATGAGACATGACATGCAATTTAATTGATATAAAACATCATGTATACATGTATTTATGTCTTTTCTAAGTTCATTCCAAATTAAAAGAAACATACATGCAAATCAAAGTATTAAACTTTGCAACAAAAAGTGATACATTTCTTCTATCATTATTATCATGTTTATATCAAATAAAATAAAAAAATGTATGGATCTAAAATATAAATCCTAGTGTTCTCTAGGGTTAGATTTTTTATAATATTCAAAGTAAGTCAGGTGCAACAAATGTTTTAACCTCTTAGGACTTAAAAAATGTAAAACCTATGTTGTTAAAAAGCTAAGTATAATAAATTAGGGTAGAATATGCAATAGATACAACCATTTATTTGTTATAAAATTGACTAAATTTGACATTTCTAAAAAAAGTAATAAATAATGCAATTAAGAACTTAGGTGGAAAATTAATGAGATGGATGATCTAGAGGCTAAAACTTGATGCATAAGCTGGTTTAAGTGTATTAATGTCAAAATCCCTCTTTTATAGTAGTTACACTATTGGACAATAGTGTCATGTAGCACTAGTGTCCCTATTTTAGTGGTAGTGTTCTATGTGTAGGACTATCCCGAGCTTTTGGGTGCACCTATGTCTAGATCTGTAAGCCTTGTTCCTACATACATGAGTTTTGAAACCTTGTATAAGGATTATTTTTGCTAATTTTATGAGAAAAACCTAATCCTCCATGTTTTTAGGGCATATAGTTGATATAATCTAAAAAATGTGTTTGTTAGTGGGATAGGTTGGGCATCCTCAACACCCTACTATGATGAGAGTTGCATACATACTAAGAATCTGAAGAGGGATCAATCTTGATGTAGTTATCCCCACCTAAGTGCTAGTGAAAGTGAAAGTTAATATATTATTATAGTTTAATTAAACACTTAGAATGTGTTTCATATTATAAATCTAAGTAATATGAGCTTAGGAATGTTGTAGATGGTAATATGCAAAAGTAGGGTAAAATAAGGATTTATAACCTTAATTGTGCATAACTTGTTTTGAGTTTGCCTATGTAATTTGCATATGATTTACATATAGTGGTTAGAAGGATAAAATTCATGTATATATATTATTATAATGTTTGTGTGGTTGAAAAAATTGGTCTATGCTGACCCTAGGAGGTCCAATATTTGAAAATATATCTATTTGTGGAAAAAAAGAGTGAAAATATAATAGTGCCAATATTGGGACACTAGCATCATATAGTGATATTATCCCTATTATAATGCTAGTGTCTAAGTGGTATAACCCTAGGCATGAAGGTATAGGATGAAATAATGAGGATATGGGACTACTTTAGGGATGACTAAGAATGTCTATGGCCTACACGAAGGCTTGATAAATGTGAAAATAGGCCCTAGGATAGGTCTAGGGCTAAGCTAGGGATAGGTGGCCTCAAGTAGCACTCTTAGAACTCAAGTATCACTTTTAGGTTATTATAATATGATAAAGTGTGAGTCTAATCATAAAAAAATATGTTTAAATTTTTATATCAAAATAACTTTCAAATATTAATAAAATGATACTAATAATGAAGCAAAAGTAATAGTTAATGCAGTGTCAAAATAATTGGTTTGTCTTATTGGTTCCATAGAGAGGACATGATTATCCTAATATCATCATAATATATTATATAATCTACTTAAATGAAATCTCATATATATCTCCCTTTATAAAAATGTTATTGAAATTAATAGGGAACAATCTAACGAGTTCAATATCAATGTCTACTTTTATTATCACAAATGTGAAAGACACTCTTTGAACAAAAGATTTAGGTTAAGACATATGATATATGATCAATTTATGATAATTATATTAAGTTAAATGATTTTAATACACCTAAAAATTATTCAATTTCATGACCTAATGGGAATGTGAAGTTGAAAATAGTTTATGACCCATTTCCAAATCATGCAACAAAAGAGACTAAGACTAATCCTGAGATGCATATGAATCACAAAGATCAACTTCCTCCTACTTATTAAAATTAAATAACTAAGGATGAAAAATCATTTTATGGTTTTATTAGTAAAACTAAGCAAACAAAATTATAGATATCTACAATCACATTCAATGACCATGAGATTATTGAGAATGATTCTATTAATTATGCATTATTTATGTAGGCTTACATTGACTCGTATATTATACACAATGTTATGGTGGATAATGGATCAAATGAATTTTTTCACTAATAAATTAATAAAAATTTTAAATACACCCTTGAAAATATTATTCATTCATAATTATAGTGTGTTTTAACTATTTAGGACTTAGTAGATGTAAATCCTAGGTTGCTAAAGAGTTAAGTATATTAAATCAGGGTAGAAATATGCAATAAATATAGAAACTAATTTGTAATAGAATTGAATTATTTTGACCTTTCTAAAAATATCAACAAATAATGTAGATAATTACTTAGCTAAAAATTGACTGAAATAGGAGATTTAAAGGTTATAAAATGAGACAAAGGTTGATCTAAGCATTACGAATAGGATCCATGTGTCAAAATCCTTCTTGGATAGTAGCACCCTAATTGGAAAGTAACACCATGTGGTGATAATTTCCATGTTTTAGTGATATTTTATTATATGTATAAATATTTCAAGATTTTAGAAACACCTATGTCTGGGTTTGCCAAGCCTATTCCTGTGTGCATGAGTTTTGGATCTCTATAGATGACATGTTTTGACTAATTTTATATGCAAACCCTAAACCTCCATGGTTCTAGGGAAAATGGTTGGCATAAGTATTAAATTGTGTTTTTTAGTTAGGTAGGTTGGACATCCTCAAAAACCCATTGTGATGAGAGTTTCCTATATTTCAATACTCTGAAGAGGGACCAAGCTTGATGTAGTTCTCCCCACCTAAGTGCTGGTTCAAGTAAAAGTGAGTCTGGTATGAATGTTGGATTGCATGATTTGAATGTTCTCAAGATGATAAGTTTTATTAATCTAAGCTTAGGAATATTGTAGATGGTTGTATGCATAAATATGGTAGAATAGGGATTAATAACCTTGATTGTGCACAACTTGTTTTGCGTTTGTTTATGTAATTTACATCTAATTTTTGTATGATATATAAAGGGATAAAATTCATGTGTATTTACTATTATAGTGCTTGTGTGGGTATTAAAAGAGTTATAGGCTGAACCTCGGTGGTTGCTTATTTGAAAAGATATCCATTGGTAAAAAAAGGTGGGAAACTTATAATAACACCCAAACTAGGACTCTAACACCATGGGATGTTATTGTCCAAATTATGATGCTAGTGTTTAGGTGGTAGAACCTAAGGAACTAGGGGAAAAGATGCTAAAATGATGGTCTAAGATTTATTTAGGGATGTTTAGAGATTCTATGGCTCACATGAAGGTTTGTATAAGGGTATAAATAGGATATAAGATAGGTATAAGGCTAAGCTAGGGATGGTGGTCTCAAGTAACATACTTAGCACTCAAGTGTCATTTTAAGGTGATTATATTCCCCCACTTTATTCTATAACTATAGAAAAAATGATTAGGATAAAGGAAAAAAAGCATACTTAGACTTACCTAAGAGGCAAATCTCATGAACCTAGATCTAAGTATGTGAAGCATGATCCATTGCATGCCCCACAAATGAAACATGCATAGATCAGTCCTTACTTAAGAGATATCAAAAGAAAAAATAAAAATAATTATAGAGATAAGAGAGAGGAAAGGAATAAATACACCTCATTTGGTACACAAACTAATTCATAAAATTAGTGATAACCTATGTGTGTATATGTGAATAGTGATCAATCAGTGAATAATTTAGACTGAGTTGATGGTTTGCTTAATCCTCATGTGTGGGTGGCTCAAGAACTTAATCTAGTTTTGAATCCATCATTTCTCACCCCTTCTTGATGGATCATGACCTGTGAATATCTTGGATTATACTAATGGTGTGTCTAACTCTCTCATGTAAGTGGGTCAATAACTCAAGTAGACTATGACTCGATCATTACCTACCCATGTGTATTAAATGCGTCTAAAAATAAAACTACATGATGTAATTAGATATGTATAATTATAATTGAAACTATGTATGGCATATCTATGACCACTTAAGAATGACAACCACTACAGATGGGGTAAGGCATGAATCTAGTGTGTAACTTAGAATATGGTGTTTGATGTGTATAAAATAGAGAATGACATGGAGTTTATCATTCCATATGATCAATCAGTGTATAAGTGAGCATTTATAAATAATGTGTCATGCACATGCTCCCAAATTTGATATCTAAGTATATGGATTATGGATTGAGTTGTAATAATCTATATCTGAGCATTTGAACTGAAATGGAAATGATCATGATGCATAAGATGCCTCCAATTTGAGAAAATTGGTATGAATTTGAGCTAAACTGATCCAAAATTGGTAATGTGTATCTAAACCTATACAAACCTATATTGTACCTATTGTAATTTTCTATCCAATCTAGAATTTTTTGAAACTGAGGCTGCTGGATAGTAGTGCCATGTGTCACTAGTGTCCTTATTTGGGTGTTAATGTACAATTATTTTGATTTATGTGTAACTATAACTGATCTCTATGTCACTATATCCCACTATATTTTCTTAAAATTAATTTACGTATTTTGTGCCTATGTGCTAAAAATTATAATTTGAGTGTATTCAGATAGCTTGATCTGTATGACAACCCCCTATGAATGCCCCCTCTTTTTAGGGGAGTTTTTGAACCTATGAAAAAACTAACCTTAAAAGAATAACCTCTACAAAATGCGTGTTATTAGAGAATATATGATATCAGAATAATAAAAAAATATTATGTGCATACATAGCAACATAATGTAAGCTAACATGAGCATAATTTTGTAATGAGTGATGTATGTTAGGTATAACATTCACAAGACTGTCAATATAGATATAACAATGTATATGAATGGAAAATTTTAATAATAATTGTATCTACCGAGGGATGGGGCATGATGTCCATCATGACACCCAATTAGGAAGGGGAGATGCATGAGGTCCCTCATGGCATCTAAAACTAGAGTGTGTAATAAGTAAGAAACAAGTTTCATGGCCATGAGGTATACAAGAAAGCATAAACACAACATACATGAGGCACGTAAAGTAGGCCAAGGGCCTAAAATACAAGTTACATGAGCAAATGTCACTAAATACAAGAAAACAAGACATACAAGGACATGTTCAAATGTATACATACATAAACATAAAGCAAGTTGGCATAGATCCACATGGAAAGACATGTTCAAATGTCTGCATACATAATCCAAAAGGCAAACACAAGGACATGGGCACATGTCCAAAGCATAAATATAATGAAAAGAAGTGGTGTTGAGCCATAGAGTAATGGTATATTCAAATGACCTCAAATATAAGAATCATAAAGACATAATCAAGTCTAAAGTAGGAAAGTTAGAAATGAAAGTATGCATGAGCATGTCATACAAATCTGTATAAGAGCTAATATGTATATAAGCTAAGTCTAAAGTAGTAGTGGTTGACAAAATATGAGTATGTGTAGGATGATTAATATCAATATATAGTGATGTTAAATATGTGATGTATAGTTTAGAAAGATGTAACCTAACAATCAAAACTATGTATAAGATACCCCCAAATGGGTGAATATATCAAATAAGGAACCTGTGTATTTGTGTATATGCCCCCAGTGGGTAAATAGTAGTAAATCTAAATTTTTGAATTAGACTTGGGCCCTATAAGTATCTTTGAAAACTCAAAAATAATAAGTGAAGTAATGTATGTATGATAAAAATTGACTATACTAAGATAGCTAACATATGTAGTGTCTAGAAAAAGTAAGAGATGTAAACATGGAAATGCATACAATCTATAATTTGTATTTTTGGGTAAATATGTAATTTTTTTTGTGTTTTAACTTGTTATATTATTTTTTTGTATTTTCTAGATATAAGTTATGCAAAAGAAACAAGAAAATGAAATTATATATTAGTAAGAAATAAGGAAACTATATACAAGAAGGGGGGAACATATTAACCAATGAGT
Organism: Torreya grandis; assembly: GCA_037957365.1. Taxonomy (NCBI): domain Eukaryota; kingdom Viridiplantae; phylum Streptophyta; class Pinopsida; order Cupressales; family Taxaceae; genus Torreya; species Torreya grandis. The sequence continues at coordinate 910,570 of JARHVA010002675.1, forward strand.
CTCATGGGAAACTCACTATCAATGTGTCCTATGTCAAATAAAGTAAAATTAATCATGTGTGATATATGAAAAGGTAGATGAGGTTTTAGAACCTAATGTACTCAGTGACTTATATCTAACACTTCCTATGAAGTGGTGCTAGGAATCCATGAAGTTAACTATGATGTCTTATGAACTGTAGGGGTCTTAAGGACCCATCTAGTAGCAGATGTTGTAGATGGCATGGGTGCCATGTGCTAATAAATCTTGGAACTCAATAACACTACTCTTGAAAGGAAAGGGGTAAAGGGAGGCCCTATAGAATCTAAAACATATCTATAATGTAGAGGTCTCTTTAATAATGGTTTCCATTGGAGAGTATGTGTATATAGTAACATTATAAGAGTAGGCCTCACCTGCACTAGTGGATCCATTGAAATATATAGTGTACTAATGGGCAATTTTCTCAAATATGTAATTGGTAATTATGGTGTGACTTTTTGTGGGATAGGTAAAGGATACTCATATGAAATACCCTCAACTATAATCACCTAATTAACATGTATATACTTGAGGTATCTATTCATAGTGTATGGAATGGTGTGTAGATGTTGTATCCATGGCCTACCGAATAACATGTCAAATGTGTCTACACTAGGTACTACTAAGAGTCTAGTTGCCACATGTGTTGGTCCAACCTATAATAGAATTACAATATCCTTAATGGATCTCTAAACATGCCCATTAAAACCATGAATAACAATTAGTAGGATAAATGTCCCACTATAAATAACCCAAATGATATAGAAGTGTGATAGTGTACATGTCAATACTTGACCCATTGTCAACAATAACACTCTGAATAGGATGATGATCAATTTAGGGTCATACAAAGAGTGCATATAAATCTGAATCATCATCAACAATATCTTGCTATGATAAAGTGATGATTGGTCTATTTAGTATTGTAGTATGATACACACCAATGATAATATGTAGGGGTGTTCATCCTCTATAGTAGTGTGATATGATTTTGGTGGTGGATGTGCCTAATATGTATAGTGAACACTTTAAGTGTACCCTTACCTCATTAGTTGTATGCTTTGAAAATAGATTCAAAAATATTTTCAATGCCCTAGATTTCATTTATTAAACTTTGGGTGCCTCTATGGGTGTAAGCACATCAATGATGTTAGCCTCTATAAAATATAGTATCTTATGTTTCAAAGTGATTAATCTATTTTTAGTATGTCCTAGTATCTTTTGATACTCACATAATGCATTGGAATCATAGCTATTGGAAAATGTCATGTCATATCAACCTCTTTTATGGGAGCGAGAAATATGACATTACATTCTAGGAGCTATTGTAAAACACATGTTGATAATTATATAAGGTTAGTGAAAAATACCCATGGAGGAGATGATATAACCAAGTGAGTAAATGGCTCTGAAACTATTTTAATTATGGCCTTTAGAACACTCTTGTTTTAGTGGCCCTTACTTTGTATGGAGGATTATTATAACTCTTAGTAGTTGATTATAGTCAACTTGTATATTTTAATTTTTCCATAGAGAGAAGCTTGACTTCCCTTTCTTTCAATTAGAAAATTCTTGAACCAAATAAATTCATGTAATTCAAGTAGTAAACTATATTTGAATATCTCTTGGAGTTCATGATCTACTATGTGTCTAGTCATCTTTACCAATATAGTTTTATATTACAAAACATATTTTGTAATAGGATTATTGGATTTTTGTTTCAATTGTGCTACTTGAGCATATGAAATATTATCACTGATGTTAATTAAAAAGTGTGATAAAAACATATGTTCTAATGGATTGTATGTGATGATAGACTGATTTGAAATATTATAGAACTGCTATAAGGCATAGTCCTTTAGATTGCATGGGAACAACTTAGTGATGAGCCAATCATAAGACACATAATCTAAACATGCTTCATGGAAAGCTCATAGATGGTGCTCTGGGTCATACTTGCCATCATACAAGGTAATCTTAGGTTCCATAAAAATGGATGGTAAAGGAGTTGTTACTATGTGATGTGCCAAAATTGTATGTAAAAGAACATGTGAATCCAAAGCATGTGATATCCTATTAGCTCCCTACTCAAGATGTAACATCTTAGCCTATAGAGAATGAATATCATGCATAAGAGATTATACATCGAGAGAGGAGGAACTAGATATAAGAGATGTATATGCTACTAAATGTTGTTAAGTTAAAACAAGTTATTGTATAAGCTAATTTGATCCCAAAGTAGGTGTAATAATGTTGTTATTTATGGGAGTAGAATATTGACCATTATTTTATTTGTTCTTTACCATTATGGCTTGTAGAATATGTGTATGATCATGGTACTATTCCCAAAGTCTATCTCAAAAACTCTATAGAATCTCATCCTTATTAACTATAAGATTTTCATTATTAAGTGGGGGGAGAGTTTCCCAATTCCCATCTTGTGTATCATCTTGATCTTGATTGTATTGCTCATCTTCAGATGTAATATCATTAAAGTACACATATAAGAGTGTGAAGGATCAATGATGGGAGTTTTAATTGGTATTTTTTCCATGGTATAAGATTGAATAGAAGGAGTCTCAGTATGCTCAATAAGATTGTTACTAAGCCTAGTACTTATTTTTAAGGGAAGGGAGAACATTTTTAGATGGCATATAGTAAACATAGTGAAAGAGGGCTTCTAAAATAAAATGTATGAAATCTAAAAAATGGAACACAACCAATGAAAATAGGAAAAATAATGATATAAATCCTAGTAGAATCTAGGTTAGGTTTTGAGTAGTATTTGAAGTATGTTAGGTTCACCAAAGGTTTTAACCATTCAAGACTTAGTAAATGTAAATCCTAGGTTGATAAATGGCTGGGTATAATAGATCAGGGTATAAATATATAATAAATATAGCCACTAATTTATAATATAATTAACCTAGGTTTACCTTTCTAAAAATAGAAATAAATAATGTAGACAAGTACTTAGCTATAAATTAACTAAAATTGGAGAAATGGAGGCTACAAACTAAGACAGAGGCTGATATGAGTGTCATAGACATTATCTAAGTGTCAAAACCTTTCCTACATAATAGTGACCTAATTGGATAATAGTGTCATGTGGGGATAATGTCCCTAATTGGTGATATTTCCTCTATGTAAAACTATTCCAAACTTTTAGGTGCACCTATGTCTAGGTCTGCCAAGACTGTTCTTGTCTGCACAAGTTCTGGATATCTATAGATGACCTATTTTGACTGATTTTATATTCAAACCCTAAACCTCCATATTTATAGGCCATTTGGTTGGCACAATTAGTAGTGTCTTTGTTAGTGGGGTAGGTTGGATATTTTCAACACCCTGGTATGATGAGACTTGCCTACATACCAATACATTGAAGAAGGATCAAGCCCGATGTAGTTCTTCACACCTAAATGCTAGTGAAATTGTAAGTAAAGCTAGTATGAATGTTGGAGAGTTTTTTGAATGTTATTAAGATTGGAAACCTAAGTAATATAAGATTAATAATGTGGTATATGGTTATATGTATAAGTATGGTATAATAGGGATTGATAACATTGATTATTCATAACTTGTTCTGAGTTTGTTTGTGTAATTTTCATTTGATTTCCATCTAGTGGATAAAGGGCTAAAATTCATGTATATATATTGTTCTAGTGCTTGTGCAGGTCTTAAAAGATGTCTAGGCTGACCCTAGGTGTTTTCTCATTTGAAAAGATATCCATTGGTAATAAAATGAGGGAAAAAGACAATACCACCAAAACTGGGACACTAGCACCATGGGGTGCTATTGTTCAAATCACGGTGCTAGTGTTTAGGAGGTAAAACCTAAGAGATCAAGTTCTAGGATGCCAAAATGAGGGTCTATGACTACATTAAATATGTTTAGAGATGTGTGTGGCTTATAAAAAGGATGGATAAGTGTCTAAATAGGCCATAAGATAGGTCTAGGGCTAAGTTAGGGATAGTTGGTCTCAAGTAACACTCTTAACACTCAAGTGTCATTTTTAGGTGATTACATAGTGAAAAGATTCAATGAAAAGAGAAAAAAAATCTCAAAAGAATTGCATTTCCACTGATTATAGGGCATGTAGTAGTTACTAACTAGCTCTTGGTTATACCAAATATAGGGGAATTCAAAATTTTACTAGGAGATCCATAGATATATAAGATATGTGTAGTATCATCTTTGTTAAATCAACATTTGAAGTATATCTATATAAACTAAGTGGTTATAGTTCTAGGTATTTCATAGGAGTATCTTATTCAGTTAGAGACATTTCCTCCACCACCCCAACCATATATTATTATTCAACATGTACTAGCTCATTATATGGGAGAAATTTAGAGATAGGTAATTAATCTTCCACAAATACCATTTCTTCAACATCCATTACATTATAGGCATATTACATTTACATAGTATATATTACCTACTCCATCATGTTCTAAATTGGTTTTACAATGTTCCCAATATGTTCCACAATGAACGTCATCTTATAAAACTTGAGTATAGAGAATTTTACAAGTTGTTATGGTTTGTAGATTTACACAATGTACACAAGGGATATGATGATAATGATGGATATGTTACAATACATGATAACTTATTAGATTTAGATACATATAATCATGTGATTATTTTCCCACTATTGGTGACATTTAAATAAGTCAATATAGGACCTATAAATTATTTCCCATTTATGGTATTATTAGTTAGTTTGAACATATGAATAAATAAAAAATAAAAATAAAAATGATAAAAATAGAAAAATAGAAAAAATAGAAAAAAAAATCAAGACATATGCATGACATATTATCTACTTAAACGATTGATTTATGTTATTTATCATATACATGGTAGATTAGATATCTATTTTATATGCTCATATTTTTCATGTTACAACTAAGTGGGATGCAAGACACGCAAGTCACATATGATAAATAGATATATAGATGAGGGGAATTCATTACACCTAGGGGATAATATTATTCATTGAGGGCATACCTACACTACTATAATCTTATTAAACATGTATAAGTTACATGTTTTTATGACAATTCCATTCATCATATTGAGCTACTTAGACTATTTATACTAGATTTTTTCTTACGTATACTCTTTAAAGTGATATATTTCAAGGATATTGTACTTTGTTATTTTTCAATGTTGACATTATTTACTTTTGTAGATTAGAAATTATTGTTATATGTGTGCCAATGATATTTTATGTTACATGGTGTGATCATTGATTGTATATTAAATTTTTTGATGATGGTTGTGTCTTATATTGTGTGTTTTATGTGTGACCATTATGTGTTATATTACATGTTTATATGACTACATTGATTTTGTGTTGTCACATTATGTGTTGGGTTGTTGCGGATCCTCTAGTCCATGTCATGGCCATGAGTTTGTGTCAAGTTAGAGTTAGGTCATGTCTTGAGTTCTTGTGTGTGTTATGATCATGAAATTATGTGAATATGTGTGTACTCCTATAAAGGTTATTGAGATTGTCGTGCCATGATCACTATCACACATTTTTATATTATGTGTAATGTAAGGATTTGTATCATGCATCTTTTATTTGGATTATTAGTGAGGGTCCATATCTACAATTATTATTAGTATGATCATTATTACTATGTGGCTAATTGTTATACATATTTGACATGACACTTGTATGCCTTGGGTTGCATGTTTCAAACACACGTGGATGCTCAAATATATATATGATGATATAATCTAATAATGTTAGCACACATGATATACATTATTACATCTTTTATATATAAAATGATGCATATAATTCATTTCTTTTAAGATTATTTATTCATAGGATTCATCCATTGGCATAATAGTGGGCTTATCATAGACATTTAAGCTTTGATATGAATTTGTTTCATATTTTATGGTAGATTAACAATATAATATAGATTTTATGGGGAAAATTTAGCATATTTATCATGTTACATGGATTAAATTATTAGATTATCAGATTGATAAAGTTGACATATAAGTATGGCATGCTATATCACATTAAGGTACATACAAATTAGATGAGGTGCATGAATGTTGTTCATGCATGTTTTTATTTATATGATGGATATTGTTGGTAGTACATAATATTTGTGAACCTAAAATTTTCCTACAATAGTTGATTTAGAGTTTCAATTTGGCATTTGAACTTGGTTTGGGGTTCCACCAAAATAGTTATGATGACATTTCACATATAATATAGGCATAATCACCCAATGTAATTCTTAAAATCAGTTCAAGTTACAACTTTGATCATATAGATATAGGTGTATTCAATACTTTCTTTTTCAATTTCAAATAGTTCAATGATCTAGATTGTTTTAGATTTTATATCAAGGATGGACATTGATTTCTAGATGTTTATTTGTAAGTTTTACATCCATCAAGATGGATATTTTTTGCATACCTTTTAATATCAAGTGAATTAACCCAATTTATCAAATTTATTTTTTTGATCTTTTTTATATAGAATTTTCAATACTATACTAAAGGGGGGACTTTGTAGATACAAAAATTTGGCATTAGACACTTGGAAACATTAGTTTGACCTATCTATCACATATATGACTTGTGAGTACACATTTAAATATTTCTCACATTCTCTCTTATCATTTATCTATTAATGAAATTTTCTGAACCAAGTTTATGTCACTAATATACATAAATATCCCTAGTACATGCCTTAATGCTCTAATATCCTAAGCAAATTATTTCCATATTCTAGATCCTTATTTTTCCATTCCTAGACAATGTTGGTGGTTACCATTAGAATCTTCCTTTGTTGATATTGTTCTAGGTTCTAAACAAATATTTTTTGAATTAAAATCCCTCAATTGGCTAGGTCTACACATTTCACATGTCGGTTATGGCGGGGGGGGGGGGGGGGGGGGGGGGGAGGGGGGAATAACCCAAAGATTAATTTTACATATACATACCATTCAAAGTTTGTTCCTATATAATAATTATATAACATTCATTTTAACACCCTTGAGCCACTTTTTAAAATCATATAAATATGAAAACCCCTAAAAATAAAAATTTAAAATCCAAGTCTAAAAATTAATACTAATATCAAAGCTTCATGTTGTCAAGTGTAAAAAACCAAATACTAATTACATTATAATGGAATACTATTATGCAAAAATACACAAAGGTGGGATAACTAAATGTTATTTGAGACCTCTTTAGAGTATTAAAACATAATAAATGCTAAACCACTCAGTGACATGTGGTTTGGGTTATCTAACCCATTTTAAGAGATCAATAAAGTGTTTAAAGCGGAGCTAGATTTTGAAGGTAAAAGAATATAAAATATAAATATACGCATAGGACTAAGGATTAGATACCACTTAGAAATCATCTTTTCAAGTAGACACATTGATCTTTGGTATAATAGACTAAAAAATCATATAGGGATATTTAGAATAGAAATTGGATGAATGTGGCTATTGTAGGAATACGAGTATTCATCAAAAACATGTTGGCAGGTTTCTATAGTTAGTATCTTGATCTGAGTAGTCATAGAGCTTCAACATATTATTTCATATGAGTATAAATAGTCAACAAAAGAAATAAAAATATCAATTGACCTATCCCTTGGTCATTTATATATTTACTAAGTGTAATAAATCATTTTTTAGCATTCAAATTTGTAGGGTAAATGATATATATTATGAAATATTCATTTCATTAGTTTCATACTTATTTAGATTACTAAATACAAAATAAGTTATAATATATAATTTTATTGAAACTATAAAATATAAAAAACCTAAATAAATAAGAGCTATGTTTGAAAATAATATGTTAACTTACCAGATTCTCCTCTTATTTGAAATAATATTAATAACCAATGGAAATAACATGTCTCCTATACCATTGCTCATAATCAAGGGGATAATTTGAGGGATGACCTTATTATTTCTTCCTTTTCCCCAATTTAGGTTTTCCTTTGCCTCCCATTTGCTATCAAGATATTTATAAATAATCACATATTAAATTGATGCCACACCAAAAAAATATCATATGACCCTCGTCTCACTTCCACAAATATATATATATATATATATATATATATATATATATATATATATATATATATAAAACCCCCCACCCTTTATACTTTGTAGGTTACTTTTCCAATGTTTGGGTTAGATTGAAGTGATTTTTTCATGAAAAATGCACTGTGCATTAATGTTTGTATTAGGAGAATATCAAATTTTTAATTTTTTCAAATTTTAAACATACTAAATGTAAAAAAAATTGAAAATTATATTATTTAAAATAATTTGAAAAGAATAAAAACTTTGACCTCAAATGTTCTATGCAATTGATAACTTCTAACATTAGTGTATCATCCTCTTCTTTTTGAAATCCCATGTAATGTTAGTAGTGGAACCAATTATGCCCCTTATTGACCCAATTAATCAATTGATTTAGTGATATGGGAAATTGGTGTTAGTAAAGCCTAATACATTCATAAAATTAAGGTAGGTTTGTGGAAAATTACATATAATTGTGAACCATTTTTCATTATTTTGTGTTCTTAGATCATTAGTGGACCTATTTTAGTTTAAAAATTACCTAGTTTGGTATGATAAAATAATGAAGGTGAATATTGAAAAAGTATCAAATAATGTGTTTTTGATTGTATTTAGGTCTTGAAATCAACCCATAGTACTCACTTCACAAGACTCAAATTGGCAAAAGATACATCCTATATTGATCTTGTAGACACTAAAAAATTGCATACAATAGTTATATATGTTCAACTAACCCCTAAACCACCTCAAGACCCCATACAAACTATCTCACAACTTTCAAATCACAAACCAAAGTCATAATTGACTAGCTTTGACCAACTTAACCTTTGACCTATCGACTGCCAATGATCACCCTAACTACTGCCAGTTAGGCCTAACCATCAATGGTTAGGTTTTAACCACCTAAATAGTTAAAATCCAAAATATCTATAACTTAATTTTTTTTAGCTATCTATTCCATGTATGAGATCAATGCATGTTGATGCTAAAAATAGATAGCATGTTGAACATATTTTTGAAACTATTATTTCACCTCTTAATTCTTCTTATAAAAAGAGAGGAGGTGAAAAATATCTATCATCAATCCAAATAAAACAATTATCAGAGATTATTACATCATATCTTTCTTTTTAGGTATTCTCCTAGTGAACTAGCAACTATGCCAGAGATCTGAAGTGTCATTGCTCATTAGTCAACAACCAAGTACCATTACTATACCAAAATTGATCCAAAATCCATAAATGAGTTCTCATCCCCACACCTCAACCCTTCTCCAAATAAATAAGATAATTATTTATTTTCAATAATTAGTTTACTTTATTTTCATTTCACAACCAACCTAGCCCAATCCCACCTTCCATAATCTCATTTTGTAACCTCATCAACCAAATTCTTAAATCAACCTAGAACCCATAGTAATTATCGATAGTCACCCTAACAATCAATGGTTTGTCCTAACTACCGATAGTCACCCTAACCACCGATGGTCACTATGTGACAAATGAAATAACAAGCTATTTTCACCCATCAAACCTTAACCAAATTCCACTTTTAGTCTCTCTATCTAATCATAGAGCATCACCCTATTTTTTGAACCATACCCAAATCATTTAACATTAATATCAATCTATTTATTACTATAATTAGTCAAATTCACCTCTTCATTTATCAAACACTTCTTGTATTTGATTTTATTACTTTATATTGTTTATGCAAGCAATTTATATTTTATTTTAGAACTTGATTGTTTAAAAGTGTGGATTGATAGCCTCCAAGGAATCTCATGCTTCTTGGATCTAGCTTGTTAGGTAGTCCATGCTACTATCTAACTAATCAACAATCTCTTTAGTGCTTTCCTATCTGTAGGTCATTCCTCCAAAGCCAAAGAGGAGTATCTACAACTATTTGGATCAATGCACACAAACCAAATCTAGGTTCTATTAACCTCACCCTTCTTTCAAGTTTTAAAACTTTTTTATTAAGGAAATAAGAAATATTTATGTGAAACATTCTAGCATGCCTGGTGGGACCCTTGAGTCGTTTCTTGGGTTCATAGTTGCATCTATGTGCTTCTTGTTTTTTACTCATACAATGAAATCAAAATCTCATTTTAGGCTTAAAATTAATTGCATCCATTATTTTATTTATTATTTTAGATCACATAGCTTAATTAATCAAGTGAATGAATCATAGATTCACTCTTATCACACACATAAGACCAAACCACTTACACTTAATCAAGCATAAAAACATTGATATATGGCTCGACTAAGATTTCATCACCTAACGATCACCTTTATCCACTTTTTCTCTTATATTTCATCACCAAGAAGAGAACCAACTTATTTTATTAGCTGAGTATAATCTCTAGTAATCAATACATATTGGCTAAGCACCTGACACCCTTATCATTGTGGTGTGTGAAGTGAGGGGGTAGGCCCCAATATCAAGCCACATACTAATTTCCAATACAGATCCCTTTGAGAGCCTAAACAAAACCTAAAACTAATCGTAGACTTATTTTTAGTACCCGCTCTACAAGCCAAGTTGAATCACACAATTCTTAAATATTAGGGCATAAGCCATAAGAGAGATTATAAATAACCTTAGGATTTAACATACTTTAGTGTGTGTTTCATTTCATTGATATTTTCTTGTATTCTCTTTTTTTGAGCTGTGAGATTTCTTATATCTTCTTCTTTCCCTTATTTGCATGGTTTTAATTAGGCAACAACTAAGAAACTAGGCAAACTAGGATCCATCTCTTAATCCTCTATCTTACTCTTCTCCCTCATCCATGGAGTACATCTCAGATGCAGAGAGTTATCTCCATCATTTTGGAAGTCCTACCATCCCTTGGATAGTTTCCCAAGGTTATGCAAATTTAACCATATTTATAGATAACAACCCCATAGCCCTATAACATTAACTTAACACCATATGTCATCATACCCCTACTTCAGTTGCTCCTGTTGAACATTCATATGACATGATGTCCCACCTTATGGGTGACACTTATATTCCCACCATCTCCACCCAACCTTTATTCACCTATGCATCCTCCTCTATCAATAACCCCATGGATACCACCATCCAAAACCAACCCACTCACCCAAGAAACACTGAAACACCTTCTTCCCCAACTAATAACCCTCTTAGTATAGGAGCAACCCAACCATTGGGCACTAATACTTCCCTTACCATAGGATTATCCTATACCATTGTCACTGCCATTCTTCTTTATTACCAATCCACTTACCTCTACTCTATTCCAAAGTTTGGTGGTTCTGATACCTTATACCCTTCCACCCATTAGTACCAAAGTTACCACCTACCCTTTATCTACTATCCCAGATATACCTCCTACGCAACTTGCGTTAATCTCTCAATAGGTGCGCATTATACCAAACCCAAACTATATCCCTAAACCACAAGGGTATGTACCTCTACCTTCCACCCAAACACCTATCTCCATGTATTCATTTATGGCATCATTCCAACCACCCACATCACATACCAAAATGTGTCAACCTCTCATGCCCCCACTAGCTATCCATATGTTGTACCTGCCCAAACCTAACATAATCTACCCTACAACTATAGTACATAACCACAAACAATTCTTGTCAAAATGATAATGTAAAAATGACTACTTTAGAATCATCCATTTTTGGATCCCATAATATTTTATCATGACCAAATATATAATGAACCAAGTCACCTATCCATCCATATTTAACCCTATCCTCCTCAGTGGGAACTTCCCAAATTTTCTAAATTTCAAAAGAAGACCCTCAATAACACTTGAGAGCATTTAGGCACTCATGCTATTTGATTACCTATAATGATGTTTTCCTTATTTAGGCCTTCCTAATGTCTCTATCTAATCCAGAATTAGATTGGTAAAGTGTTATAATAAAGAACTCTCTCTTTTATTTTACCTAGTTGGCTCAAACTTTTTTGGATCACTTTTCTATAAAAATATCTCAGACGGTTTCCATCACTGATCTCTACTCCATTTGTTAATTTGATGATGAGTCCATAGCTAGCTTTGTATCCCATTGGAGAATTTTGATAAATCAACTCTCTTTCTCTTTGCCTCAACCCAAACTTATTGAAATCTTTGCATGGTCTTGTGACAAACACATTTCTTATACCTTACGAGTTTATATCTTTAAGACCTTTGATGAGGCTTTTACCATAGCATGAAAACTAAAAAATAGAGCCATCAATGAGGGAAAATTGAAGTTGAGAAATAATAAATCTACCTTATAGTCAAATGAGGCTTCCTCCTCTAAACCCAATAATCAAACCAACACTAACACCAAAAAAGGGAACCACAAATGTGATTATCCTTAAAACCACTCCACTCATTGTTAACTAGCCTAACTCTTCCAGTTCCTCTAATAAAAACACCAAGAATCAAAAATGAAATTCCCAAAAGTAATTTAATCTATTTGGGGAGTCATGATTCGATCTTGGAGAAATTTTTAAAAGCCAATATCATACAATTCCCTTTGATCAAACCTCTATATCAATTTGATTTTTCTCATCTTGTACTTGGTATAAGGAGAACAAATTGTGTGCCTTCCATCAAGTCATTGGACATGACATTAGTAGGTTTAATACACTCAATAATGTTGTTCAAACTCTCAATTACAAGAGGGAACTTGTATTATATAACCCTCATACATCCCCAAATCAATCACTTGACATCTTTAGACAAGCATTTCCCAACCACACTCCTTACACCAAAAATGAAAAAAAGGTAGAATCCTCTCATACCCACAAGGCCCGTATTATCAATATGGTTTTTGGTGAACTCATTATTGAGGAAACCATTAAACAAATCACATATTATCCTACTCCATTTATTGAGTTAGTGGAGTCACCAACCTCTCCTTTGATATGCACATTAGAGGAGGCATACATTACCATTTTACCTTTTTCTCAATCATACAATAATCCACTTCCTTTAGTAAGCACTCCTAAGAAAGAAACCACTCTGTCTACACTTCCCATCAAAGAATTACCTCCCAAATATTGAAACCTTTTAATTAGGAAAAGGATGAGGTAATCATTCCTCTCCTTCAACCCCTAGGCCTATCCTTTAAATCCACTACTAGGGGACTTAGACTTGCCTATAAACCTTTCTCCATATTGGTTAAAAACTTAGAATTCATATCCGATCCTAACCTGGGTTGGGTTACCTTTTGTCAATATCTTGGGTTCCATTATATAAGTAAATAAGAGCCTCCTTTATTAGAATAATCTACCCTCTTCACTATCAAATCCACTATCATTGAAACGCAACCATTAGACACCTCTATCCATGAAACTATAGTAGCACCACTAGAGCCAAACTCACCCAAAGTCATCAAATCACATTCTACCATTCTAAATAAACTCACCAAGAACCTTAACATATTTTATACTCATAACATTACTCACTCATCAGTAAAGTTGGATTTAAGTCCACTAAACCTATCAAACAGACCCCAAACTAAGTCAACAAATAAGGTAAAACCACCTAGAAGCCCAAAATCCAAAACTATACCTCCCATCTCCACTTTTCCCTCTATTTTAGGACCTCATACCTCTACCTTAAATTGTAAAATAACCATCCCAATCAAAACCCAACCACCACTTTTGGTTATGCCATCACTCTTACTTTCATCTATGCCTATTTTCACTGAACCACCCATAACCAAACCTCCTATCTCCCAATCATCTATAAACAAACTACGTAACTCTCAAATGCCTACCTTAAAACCTTCTAACCTCAAATTATCAAAATATATACCAAACCAAAACCATCTACTAAGAATTCTCATTTACCCAAAACCTCTACCACCAAGCCTACTTCTAAATTTTTTCCTAACCTAACTACCAAAACCAAGACCACTATACCTTTTCCACCTTTGATTGAGTCTTATTAAACCATTTTTATAAGGTTATTTCAAGTTTCTTGCTTGACCTTACCACCTATCAAACCATTTGACCTGCTTAGTCTAAAACCATCTTGGTATAATGACCACATAGTATGCTCATATCATAGAACACCCAGGCATGACACAAAGATCTATAAGGCTCTCCAATTATTTATCCATTGGTTATACCATGAGGATGAATTATTATCAGATGAACCTCCTATGAGCCATAACTGATTCAAGAAATATAAATAAGAACCAAATGCCTACTTTTTCCCCCACTCTCATCTCAGAGTGAGGATAAACCAAAGAAATCCTCAAGCCTAACTCCTCCCCTAATACATGATCACAAGTGCAATCAAAGGATAAGGGAAAGGCAAAAGTGTCCATTTCATATACATATCCCTCTTCCACCACATAATCACCTTGCCTAAACCAAACACCTTTACCTTCAACTAAACCCAAACTGTCCATCTTGGGACCCTCTCAATCCAATCCATCTTAATCAATCCAATGAGTAGTTATGAAATAGCTTCACCAAACATTAGTGAAGATGAGATTTTACGAACTAATCAATACCTCAATCCATCACCACCAAGTGATGATAGAAGCTTTGTAATCCATAGAGGTCTAACCAGAAGACCCATAACCTCTAATAGTCTTTGTCAGAGATCTTTAACTTTCCAACCTTGTTACCTTCAAGGATTAAAAAATACCCTCCATTCATCCAAATAATCCAGATCCTCCCCTATTCATTACTATGTACATCAACTAAACCTGCATAAAGAGGGTTGTGATTGATGGGGGAGATATCATCAACTTTATCTCCTCCCATACATATAACCAAATCAAATTAAGTGAGAACATTATGTCATAAAACTCAGTGGTGATTCAATCATTTAATGATACCATGGCCATGAATTTAGGAACTATTGTCCTTCACATTTGCCTAGGATCCTGCATGCTTCTTGAGCTCTTCTATGTAGTATAAGGAGATTTCCAATAAATGTATTTATTGGGATGCCCTTAGATTTATTCTATGGGATATGTGCCATCTATCCTAAATTGGTGCATCAAATTTGAACACAAAGGTCAAGTTTTTACCATACAACCTGATCCAAGTCCCTTTACATCATGTAACATGATGTACTGACCCAACAACATTTTGCATTCCCCATCTGAGAAACCTTCACTAGTAAAATATGAAGCACCATCATCTTCTACCAACAAATCAGCCATAAGTTCATCTATACCTTCCACACAAATCCCAATAATAGACCCCTTTAAATTGATATTCTAACATCTCTTGCTTGGAGAATATCGCCTTCTGACCTTTGACACTTTCCATATTCCCCAAGAGTATAGGAAACTTGACCACTAACTTGGTTATGACCCCAATATTGGAACCATTTTTCCTTTAAGGCCCTCAAATTTTCAAACCAATTTTATCTATGGGGGACTTGATAAATCCCTTGAAACTATCACCACTTCTTTTTCACCTTGACCCCAATATTGGAACCATTTTTCCTTTAAGGCCCTCAAATTTTCAAACCAATTTTATCTATGGGGGACTTGATAAATCCCTTGAAACTATCACCACTTCTTTTTCACCTTGACCATTCACCTCTAATTTCTCCTACCTAGATAAACTAGAGTTTTCCTAGACATACATTTATAGGTGTGCTTGGAAGGGATTTGGTTTGGGTCAGTACGAAAATGGGCCACACAAGTTTATTCCAATCATAACCTAAAAACCTCATGAAAAACATGGCCTCATTTTTATGCCACCTAAACATCAAACCAAGCCACCTCCCATCACCATCATTGATGAGAAAATACAATCCTTACCATCCACTCCACCATTGATAGATGAGGATTTCAAAATCCCCACTAACTTTTTTTTCATTAACATGATCAACCTCAGACCCTTGACTTATTAGGAGGGGGAAACTTTAACCATTTTTTTTACCCATCCCAAGATGATAAGAGGTGACTCTCCTACCATTAATACCATTCAATGTTAGGATGACGATTCCATTCTCACCTATCTTAGTGAAAAAGATCCTTATATCCACAAATCTCTTCTTCTTAAGAATCCAACCATGTTGAGTTAATCTACCATATGTATCAACCTAGGCACTTTGGATAACCCATACATTGTCAAAATTGGCCAATTGCTAAGTCGTGAAGAGCTTCAAGATTTCCCCCCCTTCCTTTAAGACCACATCATAGTATTTGCTTGGTCTTATAGTGACATGCCAAGAACTGACCCCTCCATTATTACCCACAACATAGTCACCAACCATGATGTTAAGCCTATTAGGCAAAAACTTTGATGAATTCACCCTTGCATAGCCCTTCTTATCAAATAAGATCTTTAATGTCTCTTATCCATCAATTTTATTCAACACATTGACTATCCCAAATGGGTCTTGAATGTCATACCTATCACCAATTCCATAGGGGGACTTCACATTTGTGTGAAATTTTATGACCTTAATCTTGCTTACCCAAAGGATGAATTTTCTTTTCCAAACATTGACCAACTTGTTAATCTTATAGCTGACCATGAGATGTTATCTATTATAGATGGATTCCTAGGTTATAATCAAATCCTAATTTCCCTTAAATATCAACACAAAATTGTCTTCATTACCCAATGGGGAACTTTTTACTATAGGTTCATGCCCTTTGTATTAAAGAATTTTTGTGTAACATACTAATGTACCATGACCTACATCTTCTATGACCTTATTCACAAAATCATCAAAGACTAGGTCAATGACCTTATTTGGAAATCCAAATGTCATAAAGATAATTTGGCCATTGCTAAGATTATCTTTGAGTGACTCATCTATTACCATTTCCACCTTAATCCCAAGAAGAGTATCTTTAGGGTCTTATCAATAAATCTCCTTAGATTTATCATCTCCCTATGGGGAATCAAAGTCAACCCTTTAAAAATAAAAACAATCCTTGATATGCCTCCTCATACCCACCTCAATCATGTCCATAGCTTTCAGGGGAATCTCCAATCCCTTCATCACTTTATATCTTAGCTCTCAGATCAATGCCAACCTTTCCACCACCTTCTGAAGAAAGATTTATCTTTTAAATGGAACAATGGCTATCAAAAGGCCTTTGATTTGATTAAAACATACCTTCTATCTCCACTTGCCCTTATTTTACCCAAGGATTATCAACCTTTTTACCTTTATATTTCTACCATCAACCATTTCTCAGGGACAATGTTGGCTCGTTGAGATGAACAACATAAAGAACAAGCCATTTATTAAATTAACCACACATTTTTAGAGTATAAATTAGTATACCCATACTAAAAAACTTTGCCTAGCTTTGGTATTCATGGCCACCAAACTTTGCCACTACCTTCCCAACTGCAAGATCTATGTCATAACTAATATTGACCCACTCAAGTATATGCAATCTAAACCATACCAAAACCAATATATGGCTAAGTGGCTCATGTTTTTAGTTGAATTTGACCTTGAGTTTATTCATAAAAAGTTAATTAAAGGGAAATTAATTGTTGACCAATTAACCAAAGCACTATTAGCAGAAAACCAATCTCCTCCTCTTGAGTTTTTAGATGAGTCCATCATAACCCTCTCTTAGGCAGACTTCACGTATCAAGTGACCATGTTCTTTGATGGATCAAAGTTTCAATATGGTGATGGAACTAACATCATCCTTATTCCACTTCATGGTGAAACTCTTATTTTATCCTTTAAGCTTGATTTTGAATGTACCAACAATATGGCCGAGTACAAAGCCTTAGTGATAGGCCTCCAAACTATGTTAGCCTTGGGAGTCAAAATGATCAACATTTTTGGTGACTCTCAACTGATGGTAAATAAAATCAATGGCTCTTATCAGTGTAAGAATGATGTCTTTCAATAGTACAAGTAACTAGTTGATGTACTCTTGGCTTCCTTTGAATAATACCATATCCAAATCACTCCATGATCTATAAACAAGCTTGTTGATATAATGGTTTCCCTCGCTTCTCAAAGCCCATCTACACCTTCCAAATCTAAACTATTTGTCATGATCCATCACCTTACCCATCCTTCTTATGTCAAATCCAAATCCCCCACCATCTTTAATATGGAGGAGACCCAACCCAACCTTTGGTATCAGTAGACCTTCAACTACCTCAACTTTGTCATCATCCCTTCTAGTCTTTCTTAAAATGCTTGAAGAGTACTTATCCATAGCACCTCATGTTATACTATAATAGGGGGAATTATTTATAAACATGGATTTTATGGTCTCCTTTTCCATTGCCTACAAAGTTATTAATCCTCCCATGCTATCATGTAAACACATGATGGGATATGTGGGGGACATTTTAGTGACCTTGCCATTGCTAAATGCATCCTTCGCCTTGGATATTATTGGCCCACCATTAAAAAATATTGTGTTATTATGTGAAAAGGTGAATGAAATGTCAACAACATGCTAATTTACATCTTGTACCTAGCCATAGTCTTCAACTATCCAAATATTTCTATTCCTTCTCATAATGGGGTTTGGATCTCATTAGAGAAATTAACCCCCATTCTTCATAGTGACATCATTCTATCATCACCATAATATAATATTTCAAAAAATTGGTAGAGGTTATTCCTTTTATCTCAACCAAAGCTAAAAATATTATTGACTTTATCAACCATCACACTATCTATCATTTTGATGCTCCTTACAAAATTATCATCGATAATGTCAAATCCTTCAAGAAAAAAGTCCAAGGTATTTGTGATGCATTAGGTATCAAGTTAAGTTTCTCATCACCCTATCATCCACAAGAAAATGGACATGTGGAAGCCTCTAACAAAATTCTCAATAACATGCTAACTAAAATGGTTAATGCATTTAGTCAGGATTGGTATTTACACATCCCCTTTGCCTTATGGGCCTATTATACTAGCATTCAAACCCCTATGGGTGATACCCATTTCTTTCTATTTTTTATAAAAAAGGTTGTCTTACCTCTTTAAGTCCAAATTCCCTCTCTTTACATATCCTTTCAAGATCTCATCTCTGAGAGTGATTATATCAAGAATCTTTAGACTAACTTGAGTTACTTGATGAGGATCATTTAGCTGCTCTTACTCACCTTCTTGTCTATCAAGAGAAAATCAAATGTGTTTATAAAAAACATCTTAAATCATGAGAATTAAACATCTGAGATCTTGTCTTAAAGTAAAATCAACATGTCAGCAATATGGAGAAAAGCAAGCGAGGCAAGTTTTCTTTCAATTATCTCAGAACTTATATCATAATGCATAAGTATGGATCAGGTGCTTATCGATTATCCTCCCTTGAAGGGAATTATAACTTGAGCCCCTCAATGTTTCACATCTACATCCTTTCTTTTGTTAAACAAGATTGAACTCACCTTTTTATCTAACTCAAGCTCATCCCTTGTCTTCACCCACACTCATCTCCTTCTTTTAAGGATAATGATTACAACTAAATCATGTGATTGTCCATTATAGTCTTTGCCTAATCTTGAATAATGGGTACCATATCTCTACCCATGACATGAATCTCATGGTAATTTATGCCATTTCTATAGATGGATTCCCATGTTCATTGTCATTTAAACCTCTTTTACACCTCATCGACCTTTTTGTGCTTTAGTTTTGCCTTCATAAAAGGTGAAACTTTAAGCCTATATAAGCAAGTCCATGACATCCTAAGAAAATATCAACAACAAAATCAAAATAAATCATATGGGTCACTCTCTATCATTTGTAGACTACTCCCTCGAAGCCCAACTACCAAAAATATATCAAAATTGCTCAATTTAAGGTATAATTCTCCCTTGAAATATAGCTATCAATAGCCTTAAACAAAAGTATACAAACTTAGATTACTCCCTTGAAGGATGGCTAAGTAAAGCATTTGTCAAAAACATATAAAGTTATTGGAAGATTCCCATATTGATCAGCTTCTCTAATCTCTCCAAATAACAACACAAGATCAAAATACCCATTATCAAAATTTAAAAATACAAACATAATTTGGAAGCTACAATTGGATTTCATAAGTAGACTTCCTGCATCGATTAGTCTACACATTATATGACATGGACTTGTTTATACTAACTCTTTGGTAACCTACACAATAGGCATGCTAGTCTCATAAGAAGGTTCCACCTTCATACATCTCCCCTTTATATACTATAAACAAGGGATTTTGAGCTTACTTGACATTATGTGATCAATACAAATTTTTAACCAACTAACGAACACTAATGTGAAGCATTTAAAGGGCTTATGTTCCTTAAGTTGATCTAATTTTGGTTTGTTTTAGTCCTAACCAAAGAATAATCATCATGCCTTCTTCTTATTCTTTCATAATGGTTGATACATTCATTAAGATGTTTTGGTCCTCTAATTATCTTATCTATCTTTTCTCAAATTTTATCCAACCTATTCTATGTGTTTTAAAATTACAACACCTTCATCAAAATAAATGCATTTCACCATGTGTTTTTACCTTATTTGTTTAAATATTTGTAAGAAGATTTTAAATTAAACATCTCCTACATCAAACATCATCTAATGGTCAACCCCATCCATCTATCACATCTAACCATCCAATCACACATAAAAAATAACTAAGCCATTCACACACATTATCCATCACATGTCTAAATATAAATAAAGAAGATTATATCATTAAAATTAAGGATGAACATAATCATCACTATCAATAAACAAAATAATCTTAGACATAAATTAAAGGATCATCATCAACACCAAACATCATTATCACCTAACCATATCATAAACATAATCATAACATCATCATCATCCTACCATTTATCACATCCATATAAATATGATCCATAAAATAGAACCATAACAATGATCACAAAACATCATAAGCATCATCATCGCATAAGCAACATCAAAAAAATATATAGCCATCAGAACATATACCTAGCTAGGTAATTCCACATTAACCATCACATCATAATCACATAAAAAACATCAATCCATATCGACATCATCATTAACATAAATCAAAAAGCCATATCATCACATGTTTACCTAGATGAGTAGACATGAACAACATCATAGAAATAATCATATCAACATCAAATCATAAATAAGCAACATGAACATCATAACAATCAACCACAAACCATAAACAAGGTTCATATCTATATCTCATAAATAATAATCATCATGTATACAAAAATATACATATCTCTCAAAAATATACATATCCCTACATTGGCTCATAGGCCAGTATCAAAATGATAAAAGACATCAAAAATATAATGTCTTATAATCAATATATGATCTTGGGGAACCACTACCTCTTGGAGCCTTCCCTCCTACACCTACCTATCCACTTACAGATGTGTCCTACTAACTTGGTGTCTCTATTCTAGCCCCTCTAGTCATATCTACTCTGTACTCACCCCATCAGGGCTCAATTGGCAAATGCCTAAATACTAGGGCTTCATAATACCATAGGTCCTCCATAATTGCTACATATCTATGTATTGAGATAGTCCCTACTAATTTCATAGCTATTGGTACTCTTCTTCTTACTTATCAAAGAGAATCCCTCTCCTACATCAACAAATCTAGTTGAGCCCTAACTTGATATCTTTCTCCTATGAGAGTGGCTACCTAACCCTATGCTACTACCAAAGATGCTTGAGTTATGGCTAGAGCCACTTTTGCCTAGTCCCTCTCAATAGTCACTACATGTACATCTAGGGTAAACCCCTAGATTTGAGCCTGCTAACCATCTCCCCCTACATCGACATCCCTATCCTGATGACCACCATCATCACCTCCAAAGTCTATCATGGCATAGTGAGCTTGGTACCATGTAAGATAGCCATTTGTAACACATGTATCATCTCTCTCTCTCTCTCTCTCTCTCTCTCTCTCTCTCTCTCTCTCTCTCTCTCTCTCTCTCTCTCTCTCCCTCTCTCTCTAGACATTATCCTTATAGACAACTCCTTGTGATGAATAAAATTATGAACTAGTTGTGGAATGGGTAGTAGAAACTCTACATCCTCCCTCTTATACCTCAAGAACACCCTGGTTATATCTTGAACAAGGATAAACTATCTCTATACCCTATCAAATGGAATGATCTCTATCCCATGATCTCACCTACCATAGATCCATCTATAGCTCTAAAGAAACCAAGTGTGTCTCCTATAATGTGCCTAGCCTAGAAACCTAATAGATGATCTCCAAATCCCATCTCCCATAACCAAGGTATCTAATCAATCCTTATACTAGTCAATGTCATGTACCCCTCCTCTTAGTCCTGAGATTGCATAATCACCTCTCCACTTTATGAATCCAACCCTAAAATCCATCTGCATAAAAACTTCCCAAGGTAGCCCCATAGGTCTCATCACCCTGATGTGATCTTAAGCCCAAGTAATGGAGAACAATCCCAACACTAATCCCATATCTCTTATGGGCATAGAAGCCCTATAACTCTCAAAATATCTAAACTAATAGTATGGGTGCCCACCTAAACACCATGTGACCTAACCACATCTTAACAAACACCCCTAGCAACAAGTAAAGAAACTTCCCACTACTATAATCTAGTAATGTATAACATGTAACCACTATCATCATCATCATAGTTAAAATCCTTCTTGCATCCCTATCTCGCTAGTACAATGATGTGTATTGGAAGCCCCCTGAGTGCCACCTCACAAAATCAAGGTCCTTTCCATACAAGAGCTCCATATTATCATCCCACTCATCCCTCTCTATGTGGTAGATCAACTCATCACATATGGGTAGCTACATGATCCTTTTGATATCCTTAGGCAAAATGGTCATCTCCCTTGTAGGAAGCAAGAAGGTGTTATTGACAAGATCCCATCTCTCTATGAGTGCCACTAACATTGCATCATCTTGAGGTACATGCTAGTAGTACCTCATCCCACCAAGGCTCACATCTTTCATGTGCTCCCAATTAGCATTGGTCATCCCTCACTATATCTCATCACATATTTGGGGCGCCTAGTCTCTCATCTATATCTACTCCCATGCTTACAAGGTTTGAAACTAGTGACTTAGATCAACTAATTATACACTTTTTTATTAAAAACTCTACCTATTACCCCTACCTCCTATTTTAATCTACTCACCTCAATAACAATAACTATGCCTAATCTGACCCATGATAAAGACTTACCTCTAAATTCACCTATTCTACCTTGTCACATCTACATCATTACCTTTAATCTATCTTATCTTAGCCTATCTTATCTTAACCATTACCTACACCTAAAACACCAAAAAATTATAATCTTTTACCCATGGAATACCCTTATCCACCAAAACTCTACCCTAACCTTTTTACCACAACCTTCTACCTAAACCTTAATAGCTAACTTACCACCCTTACCTATTACCCGAAAAAATCAACCACTAGCCTATCAACCTTCACATATAACCTTTAAAATTTAACCTTAACTTTAAATTATTAATCTTAAACTATTAATTATTCTCATACCTTTCAAAACCCATCTTTATTTCATCGATCATAGATGGTTGACTATTTCTATAGTCAATTGTCAATGGTTAGGTGACCAAATTCTAACACTTACCACAATATGAACTATCAATGGTCCCTCATCGACCATCGATGGTCTATAATGACTAGAAATGGCTAGTAATGACCATTAATGATTACTATATAGTGACCATCAGTGATCAAATCAAACCCTATCTCCCAAAAACTACACAAACCAATAACCAATTCACCTACATACTTATCTAATCTAGAGCCTACCCTCCCTTACCTACCTTACCCTTCCAAATTTACCCTCTACATTACTAAATTCAAATCTACAATAAAAAAAAACTATCAAAACCCTAGCCTTAGGTCAAACAATAAACAAAAAATGAATTCAATTATGAACATTTATAAATTTGAACCGACACTACCAATTTAATAACACTACCTACCTCATTCCTCGAATGCCATCGAGGAGGAACCCTAGGAACCACCACCTGACCCTTATTCTCCCTCATCCCATTTACATCCTAGTTAGGTTAAACCTCTAATCTAACCTCAGTCAACTCAAACAATCTCACTCACCCAATCAATCACCCTTGCAAAACTATCACCATTTTTGTCAACAACACCAAGAGCCAATCATTGAGGGTTTCAAATTCATACTGAAAGAATAAAACCCCTGATGGTATTTTATCTTCACCCTTTTAGGGCTGAAATATGATCACTGATAGTCAAGGTGACCATATACGGTCAACCCTAACCATTGATGATCAACCAATTTAAGGTTTTCCCTCCCACCCACAACTTTTCCAAATAAAATTTCACCTAATACCAACCATTGGAGATAACCTTCTCTGATAACCCCCATAAACTACATCAAACATTGCACTTTGCCATTTTGTCCCGAACTTATATATGTTTTTTGATGACCTTAGTTTGGTTATTTTGACCTAATTAACTAATTTTCCAAGTTGAAAATTTTGAACTTGCACTACCTTACACACAAATGACCAATTATGTCTTCTCAAGATTATTTCCTACTTGGATACCCATGACTACACTGACCTTACCTAAGAGACTTGTATTTACATGTGTAACCCAACCACCACACCTAAATTCAGTCATATGATCCACTTATCACTTATCTTTCTAGTTTTGACCTTATTTTTATTAACCATGGTAACCTAGTCAATGCACAATCTTGGCTATCACACTTAGTCATACTTTGTGCACATGTTTGTGCTTCAATTACCCACCTATCACCCACTTTATTACCAACCTACCCACTCATCAAAGCCACACCTAATTTTATTTCACCTCATCAATTCTTAATTTGAGGGGAAAGACCTCTTCCCATGCTTGGGGTAACCTAACCTTCAATCCATAATCCATATTTTGTTTTGCATCTTGATGATACAAACTACATAACAAAAAGGGGCAAAATGTAGACATTAGAAATCTACACAAACCCTTAAGGACTATGTCATAACCTTTCAACTTCAAACCTAAGTAATAATTGATTAGCTTTGACCAACTTAACCTTTGACCTATCGATCATCGATGGTCACCCCAACTACCAATGGTTAGGCCTAACCACCGATAGTTAGGTTTTAACCACCTGAATGGTTAAAATCTAAATCAACTATAATTTGATTTTTTATTTTTAGATATCTAGTTTGTGTATAGGATCAATGAATGTTGATACTAAAATTAGACATCATATTGAACCTATTATTGAAACTATTGTTTTAACTCTCCCTTATTCCTACAAAAAGAGAGGAGAAGGAGATGAAAAAGATCCATCATCAATCTATATATAAAAATTATCAGATATTCTTACATTATAGATTTATTTTTAGGTATTCTCTTAACAAAATATTAATCAAGCCAGAGATCCAAAGCATCACTACTCATCGGTCAACAACCAAGTACCATTACTCTACCAAAATTACTCTAAACTCCATCAAGGAGTTCTTAACCCCACACCTCAACCCTTCTTTAGATCAACAAGCTAATTATTTATTTTTAGTAATTATTTTACTTTATTTTCATTTTAAAACCAACCTAGGCCAAACCCACCTTCTAGAGTCTCATTTTGTAACCTCATCAACCAAATTTTTAAACCAACCCATAACCTATAGTAATCGCTAACGGTCAGCCTGACCGTCAACAATCTATCCTATATATCAACAATCACTTTAACCACCAATTGTCACTGTGTGATAAATAAAATATCAAGATATTTTCACCCATTAGACCTCAACCAAATTCCTCTTTTTTCCTCTCTACCTTATCATAGATCATCACCCTATTTTATGAATCATACTTGAATCATTTAGCATTAATACCAATCTATTTATTGCTATAATTAGTCAAATTCACCTCTTCATTTATCAAGCAGTTCTTATATTTGATTTTAATACTTTCTATTATTTAATCAAGTAATTTTTATTTTATTTTCAGAACTTTATTATTTAAAAATGTCGATTGATATCCTCCAAGGAATCTCACACTTCTTGGATCTAGCTTACTAGGCAATCCACCCTACTATCTAACTAATTAGCCATCTCATTAGTGCTTTCTTATCTGTAGGTCATTCTTCCCAAGTAAAAGAGGAGTATTTAAAACCATCTAGATCAATGCATGTAAACCAAATCTAGGTTCTAATAACCTCACCCTTATTTCAAGTTTTACAACTTTTTTCTTAAGGAAATAAGAAAAATTTATGTGAAACAGATCTAATTGACTAATTTCAATCAATGATGAAGTTAGGGTTGATTGAGACCAAAATAAAATAATTTAGTAATAAATGGGTCCATGAGGCTCAAATTTGACCAATTTACATCCTTTATTGATACAATTGACTAATTGGTTCACTTAGTGATGAAATTAAGATGAATTAAGCCACAAATCACATTGTTTAGTTGTAACTAGATTCATAGGGTTAAAATTATCCAAAGATACATCATTGATTGATTCAATTCACTAATTGTTTCAATTAGTGATGAAATTGATGAAAATTGAGCCTTTATCACATTATATAGTCGTAACTAGGTTCATAGGGTTAGCATTAGCCTAAGTTACATGAATAATTGATCTAATCGACTAATTGGTTTAATTAATGACATAATTGGTGTAGATAGAACCTTGAATCTCATTGTATAATTATAGTTAAGTTCATGAGGGTCAAATTGGCATAAAATGTGTCCTTAATTGATTTAATTAACTAATTAGTCTAATTGGTGATGAAATTTGGAGTGAGTTGAGCTATAAATGCCATAGTTTAGTTATAACTAGGTTTATGAAACTCAAATTGGCCCAAACTATGTCACTAATTAATATAATTAGATAATTGGTTCAATCAATGATAAAATTAGGTCTAATTGATACAAAAATAAAATTATTTAGTCTCAAATAATTTCATGTGGCTTAGAATTACCTAAGTTGCTTCTCTGATTAATCCAATCAACTAATTTGTTGAATTAATGAAAATTTTGTTTAAATTAATCCCCAAATCAAATTATTTTTTCCTATAGTCATCTAAAATGTCATTTTAGTGTATTGAGTGTCACTTGAGATCAAATTATCCTTATTATATTCCTATACCTATCTTAAGGCCTCTCTTGATCATTTTACAACTTTTATATGAGTTTAACCAATTCCTAGATATACCAAAAGTAACACTAAGGCTTCACTTAGGCACCTAAGTTCCTTTTTTACCCATTCTTACCACCTAGAAATTTACACAATCCTTTGGACCATAAAACACTATGATAGTGGAAAATGGGTAGTCTATTTTCCCTTAGCTCTTCTCAACCTCAACAGATATCTTTATGTTTCTCAAAGCACCCTAGGGTCAGCTTAAACCCATATCATGTCTTGACAAAAAACATAACACTATATATATACCACTTTAATTCATTTATCCATTAGATGTAAATTATATGTAAATAATCACACATAAACTTAGAAATGCTATGTAAATCAAGGTCATTAAACCCTATTCTACCCTACTTCTATATACACCCATCTATAATAGCCTAGAGCTCAAATTACTTAGATTTTTAGTGTTAAATCACACTCAAAACTCTCAAATTCTCACTCATACTAAAATTCAATTGAAATTGCACTAGCATGTAGACTGGGATAACTACATCAGGCTTGATCCCCTTTTGACTTATTGGTATGTAGGCAACACTCAACACATGAGGTGTTGAGGTCATGTCCAACCTACCCTACTAAAACCACTCTCTTTTACTTATGATCCTTAAATGCCCTAAAAATATAGAGACTTAGGGTTTCACATTGAAATTAGTCAAAATAGGGAATAAAAAATGATCTAATATTTGATCACATAGGCATAGGATTCTCATAACTAGGCAAAGGTCCACCAGATACTCACTATCTGTAATGCATAAGGACATTAACATGACATAGAGGACACTAACACAATGTGTTGTTGACTAGAGGACCATGCTACTATCCATAGGGGTTTTTGACACCTATTTCTTATTGGTGACATCTTACATTGTTCTAGCACCAATTTTAATCTTTCCACTTGTCTGTCTCAATTAATTTTTCACCTAAGTACACCTTTTCTAGTTCACATCTATTTATAGAATAATTGCATAAATCAATTATTGTACAAATTAATGACTATTGATATTTCTATATTTACTCCATTTATTATTTCATCACTTTAAAAACCTAGGGTTTTACATTCCATAACTCCCTAAAAAGTTAAATCATTTGGTGATCTTGACTTTAAATATTGCTTAAAAACCCTACTACCTTAGGGTTTGCCTTTTCCATTTTTGTGCAATAAATTAGGGTTTATAAATTTCTATTTTTTTCCTATTTTTTTCACATCCTAACTGATCCATATCAATCCTCTACTAGGTTTTTTATTAATTTCATATTTTATTTTTGGTCTAAAAACCCTTCATACCTTAGATCTGGATACTAGGTCCTCACACATCCAAATATTAGTCCTTAGGGTTTTATGTCAATTTTTAATTTTATTTAATTTGGGACAAATATTTATAATATTTTGAAATATATTTATGTTGGATTATATTCTTCCCATTGTTTTAATATTATTCATTTTTTACATCCTCTTTCGTGGCAAGTTTAAGATGACCTTTAAGTAACCTCTTCCCCCTCACCTATTTGATCAAATTTTAAAATTTTCACATAATTATACAAATGAATGGACCAATTTTCAAAATTATATATTACCACATGATAATGATCATGTTTTCATTTATAATGATGATGATGATGATTTTTTTAATGATGGATATGTTGATTACTATGAGTATTGTAATGAAAGTGATAAGGAGGATAGAGTAGATGCATATTATCCTCATTCTCCTCTCTTCACCTTTATCAATTCAATTTGAAAAAGCATGTATAATTAATATTAAAAAATTTATAGATTCACAAACTAAAGTAGATGATATTGTGTTGTCACCTTCGTTTACCCTTCAAGCTCAACATATTTATTCCATGCAAAATATAGATAATTTGAATATCTCTAACCCTTATCCTACATGTCATAATGGGTCAAATGAAAATATGATTGTTACTTATTCTACCCTTGAATCCATTATTGAAAATAATTATAATATGTGAATTACACTCAAATCTCGTGAAGAAACACATTATATTCCACCTACATATGATGATATGTTGCATAGTAGTAAAAAGTTAAAATATTATTCTACTCCTCTTATTGAACATGACAATGAGAGTTCTTATTCCCTTAACTCTATAAGTGAAATAAATTATGATGTTAATGAAACTTGGAATAAAAATGATTATTATGATTTTAGTGAAGAATAAATTGAGTCTATCCCTATATCTACTTCACCCATCTCTCATGTTGAAATTGATTGCTTGTTAAATGTAGATTCAAACAATAATATGTCTTCAGATAAAAATGTGAAAACTTATACTCATTTTCATAGTTTACATTTACATGATAATAATGTGTCTTATATTATATTATCAGGTGTTATTTAAAAATTAATAAAATAAGAGATATCAATGGATCTCCTCCACCCCTCCTTACTATAGTAGATCATGTTCCTCATTCTAACCTCTATGAGGGTGATATCCAAATTCCATCTCACCAAGTCCAAGATATCACCCCACCAAAGGTTACGATGAGCCAAATTAATACCTCTAATAATGCTCCATGAAATAGTGTACCAATGGCTAAAATTAATAATAAGATTTATTATTTAATTAACCTCTTAACAATGTTAACATACCTTATCAAGAGGTAATCTCCTTGATTCATGTCATGGGAACTTTAGACCAACAAGCGCATTAGATCACCTTGGAAATTAAATCATATTAATCTTGGGTTGATTCTAATGCTCTCTATGAAAATCCTATCATGTGCATAATCATAAATGAAAAACTACCAAAGTATTTTTAGATACTAACATTACCTAAGTTTAATGGACAAAGAGATCCATAATTGCATCTCAAATCTTATATCAAGGATATGGCACATACCATTGGTAATTTGATTCTCATACAATTATTTTTTAGGAGTCTATAGGATGAGGCATTGAATTTGTTCCATCATTTAGCATATCACTACATACATATTATGACCTAGAAAAAGTCTTTCTCATGCATTATATCAAAATTAATGGACCTCAAGTCACATATAAGAGGTTGCCTTCACTACACCGAGGTGAGTCATAACCAGTAAATTATTAGGTGCTATGATTCAAATTATGTATGTAATAGTTTCTTTATTAACTAATAAATTTAGAAGTACAATACATCTTTTTGAGAGGCCTAATTTTCCCTCTTAAGGATAATTTTTTATATGAGACATCCCAATCATTTCAACATCTCTGTTACATAGCTATGACATTAGGGAAGAAGTTGGGACTATTTGAGACACATTCAGAGGTAGATTTTGACTTAGATCTCTCATAGTCATATCTAACCAATATGGTATAAGCACCTAATCCACCTATGCTTAAGAAAAAAGTGAAACATAAAAAACCAATCAAGATACAAAACAAAGGCAAATAACCACTTCATATAGCATCTCCTAAAGTGAGTAGAGAATAGGACAACAAAAGAGGGGCTATATAAATTTATTATTAGAGATAAGACTCATGATATCTTGTTTAAATTATTAGATATGAGGATACTCACACTTCCTCCTACTTATCATCATATACCACATTGTTTGCATATAATAAGAAATAAATCATATTATAATTATCATCAAATAAATGGACTTTGGGATAATAATTGTTATGTATTTAGAGATTGTATTGACTAGTATGTCCACAAAGGCATTATAGAGTTCACACAGGGGCATCAAGATCTCCTTCTCTTTAATCTCCTAGATCACATTTCTCTATGAGTGAGTATCCCAGGACATTCCTTTCAAGAAACCATTGGTTAATAATCATATGAGACACATGGTTTGTATATGAGATCTCATGCATCACATATACAAAAGAGATGACGACCAATTCAGAGAGATCAACCTACATATAACAACATGGTGACAAAAGGGACAACTCAACCACCAATCTTAATATGATAACCTATTAAGATATTTGTCATAGATAAAAAAATATTATAGCATAATATAAGTATAAAAAATAATTAAGATATTAATAAGACATAATGCACAATAGAGTATAGTTTTAGTAAAACAACCAATTAAGATATTTATTATAGATTATACAAATCTAGATACCTATTTTATTATTTTTGGGAAAACAGGGTATAGTTACTAAACAATAAAGGGTATGAAGTAAGGGGAAAATCTAATCAAATATATTAAAAATATAGGCTTTCATCAATTTAATCAAATTAATTAAATTTAGAAAGAAATAAACTTATCTAGAAATATAGGCTAAAATGAATGATTCAGGGGTTAAAAACTGCTACATGGGACTAAAAATATGTCAAGAACCTGGATCTCAATTTCATTTAGTAAAAAGATAGTATCACAAAAATAAGACACCCTAGGGTCTAGCGCTATATTCCTTTTCTTCCATTTTTGTCCTAGAGACTTGAGTTTTTTGGGTTTTGTTTGTTGTCCCTGTGTGAGCTTGTATATGAAAAATTGGATGTTGAATGTCGACATAGTTCACTATAGATCGATTTCAATCTGAAAACCTTGGGTCTATCTACACACATGAACAAAAAATACATCAAAATCATAAGGGGTAAAAACTAGGTTAGGGGAAGTATGATCACATGATCGCATGATCTAGAACCCTTGTTGTCTTGATCATTCCCCATATTAACCCTCAAGATAGGGTTTTATATTAAATGTATTTCTCCCTTAGGGAATGTGCATAATCAATGTGCATGGTAGATACAAGAATAAACTTTTACCTAGGCCCTTCCTTGATCAGGTGTGCAAGTCTATGTGTGATGCAAAATGCTAAGCTATACTATTGACTAATTTTAATTATGTAATGTGCCAAAGTACTAAGTTCCATTTAAAAAATTCCTTATGAAGTCCTTTATATAAGAGACTATTTTGAATTTGGGAACTTTATTTGCATTTGGCCAACCTTAAAAAGACAAACAAAACTTAAGGATGAAACTAAGAAGGGCTTGAGACTCATTAAGTGAGGGAAACTGATTATTGGGACTCAAAATGCCATTAGATATGAGTGCTAGAAATGGACACCCTAGGGTCCAATGCTATAGTCCAATTTTGGCACTCCTATCCTATAGGATTGGGACATGGGGGATAGGATTGGCCTAGGAAATCTAACCTGGATGAGGTGGAATGATTGTTTGTAAAGCTTAGGATGATTGGGAATAAGTAAAAAGGTTTTTAGAGCATGAAATGAGATCAAGATGAGTAAACCAAAAGACATGGCTAATGTGAACAAGGCTCATATTCTCCAATCAGAGTCTCTTGTGAAAGGACTATGAAAAGACATGATATGTGTGGTTTCTTGACCAATTTAGGGTGTATACATTTTCTTCCCTTTTATTCTAGTGATGTAATGAAATGAAGTACTAGAGTAAAATAAATAAGAAAGGAAATCATACTTGAACCTACCTACATGGAGATGAATGTACTATAAAGGGTCCAACTCACTTCCTAGCTAGGGAAGTGGGTGGAAAGGTGAATAATGCCTAGAAAAAGAAATAATCCCTGAAATAGATGCCCCCTATATTGAATCTAAAAGTGGAACTAGTATAACATGGAGAAAGAGGGCAATGCTTGCCCCTTATGTTGAATCTGACTGAAATGAGAAATGCTTGAAGGTCTAAAACCAATGTCTACCCTTTTTCCCACATAAATTCATGTAATCTAAAATGTGTGTATAGAATCTATATGTTGTGAAGAGAAAAATATGTCATGTCCCCACTCTAAATATCTAAACTAGAACTAAAAATGCTTAAAGGCCTAAAACCAATGTTTGTCCTCTATCCTACACAAACTCATGTAGTCTAGGTCTAGGTAATATAATGGACCAACCACTATAGATAATCATGTGGTCTAATCTAGTGAGAACCTAGGTACCACTGGGTGTAATCTAAAATTTGGTCACTATGAAAGAAGAGAATGGAATGTCTTACCATTCCATTTGTATAATCCTAGATGATGAAGAACATGAACATCTGTACCATGCCCCTAAGTCTAATATGTGAGTAATACATTTGTACAATATGGAAATCTATATGACCACATGTGATATGACCTATCATGTCATACCCCATGTGCAAAACTAGAGGTCAAAATATTATGCTCTACATTATGCCTATAATATGTTATCTGGTCTTATAACTGTGTCATGCTATATAAATCTATATGTGTGGGATGTGTAATAATGTGCATGCCCTTAAATCTAGTATCTAAGTCTAAATATATATTAAAGTCACTATGAATCCATATAATCTAAACCATTTTATCTAAATATCATATGTACTTATAAACTAAAATCACTATGGATCCATATGATCTAAACCATTGTTTATGAATAGTCTGTGTATTTGTAAATTGAAGGTATATCCCTCTAAACATCTTGTGTAATGCTCAGTAACCCATGTAATTTGAATCACTATATATCTTGACCGACCTGAGCTAAATATGGTAATGTAACTATTGGATGTGTATGAACTATGGTACATCCACCTATGAGAGTGTAAGGGTCATGCTGGGTAAGTGTGGGAATAGGAATAATAGGAATGATGCCCCCCATTTTGGGGATATGGATGAAATATATGATAAATAAGTTTGATCCAAAAGTGAGGACAAGTGGCATAAGAATAGAGGCAAGGCTCGTATATTATGTAGAGATTGAAAGGTTGTTTGATTGATTAGACTAAGTTGTTAAAATTGGAACAAGTTTTGATTGGTGAGGACCAAGGTGTGTGTCGGAGTATAAAAGTAATATATAGATTCTTATGCTTTAGTATTTAGATGAGGTATTGAGAGAGAAAAGTTTGATTGATGTCTAAGGTATCATTATCATGATTTTGTGGAAGAAAATGATTTGAAAAATAGAGTTATAGGGTTCAAGTTATGGGTAAAATGGTATCTTACTTTGATTAAGAAAATTAAGTAATATATGAAATTGGATTGATTCTCAACTCATTTGTGTATTGATGAGTTTGATATTTGGAGCTCTAGAGTTGATATAAATGCCAAGGAGATGAGCACCTACCATGACCTAGTTTGAGCAGTTGGTAGCCCAAGTTGAGGCTAGTGGTGATATTAGCTTGGTGAGTAACCTTAATGCTTGGTTGTTATCTATTTTGAATCCTATTTTGGTGCTTTTTGAGTTGTTTAAAGTTTCCTAGGACAATTTTCACTAGTTTTAATGCTCTTATCTAGGACTCAATGTTCCTATCTAGGGTTCAACACTACTTTCTAGGTTCCAGTGCTCTTATCCAACACTATTGTCTTGTACTGAATGTTATTATCTTAAAAGTAGGATTTTCTAAGATGTTGCTTGGTTATGTGTATTTTTTTTGCTTGGATAGTGATTTGGCATTGTGGACTTATATATATGTTGTTTTTTGGTGTTTTCAAGGTGAGGCAAAAATGAGAGAGTTTCATAGGGGCTAGGTTATTGAGACGTTATAACTATTGAGAGAGCTATCATGAATAGGGCAATGTTGGGTCATGTGTGTGACCTAGGCACATTGTAGTGGGATAGGTATCTGATTACTACCTTATGTGAGAGGTGGAATGTAGATACATGTACTTTATAGCTTCCTATAAGGGAGATTACCGTGACTCTAGAGGATGTGTATCACATTTTACATTTATCAATTAGTGGATGGTGGGTGACATTATAGGATGACATGGGTGCTGATGTTATTAATTATGTATCCTTGTATTTTTCTAGTGTAACTTCAAGTATACATCATAGAAGAAGTGATAGTTATGTGTTACTATCAATTATAGTATAGTCTAATGTTCCACTCTTGCAGAA
Organism: Torreya grandis; assembly: GCA_037957365.1. Lineage (NCBI taxonomy): Eukaryota > Viridiplantae > Streptophyta > Pinopsida > Cupressales > Taxaceae > Torreya > Torreya grandis. The sequence goes on from JARHVA010002675.1 coordinate 945,617, forward strand.
GTGGTTGGTCATGTTGTTGGCCTCATTTTTTTCTATGGATAGGAGTGGAGTGTCAATTGTATATAAGATGCATAGGATCATGCATAGTGTGGAGGTATACAACACTATATTCTCATGGGGTAGGACTATGCTTGCCCACATATACAAGGATCTTTATAGGTTTACACATGAGGTATTTAGTGGTGGTGTGAGTGAAACTACCTTATTGCACTATTAGGCTTATGAGCACATAACAGTTATGTAATTTATTGGATTATTTAGGATAGAGTGGGCACATTCACAACCATTTGGGGAGTGGTGGATGAGTACATGGATATCAATTATCTTGGGATAGATCATTATATATGATTTTTAGTTAGATTGGTGGTTTATGATATCATATAGAGGCCCTATAAAGGATTTCATAAGTAGGTTGAGGATGGAGTGTAGTTACGGTATATGAGGGTTAGTTTTTGTATACATGACCACTAGGTTAGAGTGTACAAGTGATTTTAGTATGAGCCTGTGACTAGACAATTTGGGGTACCATAAGATGTGTCCCTTGAAACATGGGTGTGGGTGAGGAGTGCATAGGCACTAGTGAGGGAATGAGCTTGTGAAAGGCCTACTAAGGTTGAGCTAGCACCATTACCTTTGGATGCATGAGATGTGGGTATAGATATTCTTGATATAGATGATGTTGGATGTATAGAGGCATATACCACTTGGTGGGCTAGGCATTAGTGGGTTTCATTATATCTTATTGATGGAGGGGATGCTCCTGAGGATGAAGATCTTATGTTGATCTAGATGATGGGATGTAAGAAACAATTATATTTGAATTGTGTAAAAGTTTATGCTTATTTAGTTTGATTTGAAATTAGATATCTAATGCAGTGTTTTAATTTATGTGTAGGTGGAGTGGGAGCTACTTAAGATGAAGCAAAGGCTAGGGTAGGAAGTATAGATGTTGAGTACTAGGAGACCATCATTGAGTTGACACTCGTAGAGATCACATAGCATGTACTTGATGATGTAGTGGAGGAAGGTTTGATAGAGTGAGTCATAGTTACAATTGATGTTCATGATATTTTATTTCATAGGGCTACTATAGTGACAACTACATATGCTAGGGTAGTAGGAGAGAGAGATGAGCTGAGGGATGAGCTAGATAGGTATAGGATACCCCCACCCAATTTTAGATGGATGAGTATGAGTATTATGGATGAGTACATAGATCTTTAGAGGTGATATATAGACTTGTGCGAGGAGCATGGTTGACTATTGGAGTGAGAGAGTCATCATGAGAGGCATGCAGTAGCTTGAGGAGGTGTAGGGTCATCGAGTGCTAGGTTAGATTATGGGACTAGTACTGGAGGAGAGAGTGAGGGTTTGATGCCCATTCATGATTGATTATATTTTATGTGATGTATATGGTTTAAAATTATATATATATATGGATGGATACTAGTTTTGAGTTTGACTCGGGCATATTATTTTACAAATTTTAGAATATATTGGTATATTAATTTACAAATGATTGATTAGAAATAGTTGATTTGGTATTGATTTTGAGGTTGCATATGTTTGGTAAGATGACATTTTGGGTTGTGATTTGATTGTTCATGATATGTTCAAGTGTGATGTTAGTTTTTATTTGTAATCATATGTGAGTAAAACTTTTGTTGGTTTTGTAATTGGTAAATTATTTTTATAAAGTGAATTGGTTTAATATTGGAAAAATATGACATTGGTAAGGTCAAGATTTGGATAATTTTTCTTGACTAGGGGTGGTTACTTAGAATTAGAAATGTTAGTTTTTAGTATAAGGGGATTTAAGCAATCACATTGTGCATATCACTTCCCTAAGAGTGGCTCAAGAATGCAAAGGCTAGCCCTTTGGCTCCATCATCACCCATTAAGTGAATTTAGGTGGTCATGCATGTGATAATTAATGTTTGGACTGTGTGTCTAATCCCTTTGAGTGGGTGGCTCAAGAATACAAAGGTTGGCCCTTTAGCTCCATTGTTACCCCATAAAGTGAAGCTATGAACTAATATTGATATGAATGCGTGTCATAACACTATCTAAACCCTGATGGCCAATTAAACATGTACCCATACTACTCATGCTATGTAATAATATGCATTGTATTTGATATTGTCTATTATGCACTAACTGTAGCTATGCATGGAGACTCTACCAAACGTAACCTTACTAGATGTGAAACTAAAACTTTGTGTTATGAAGAAGGCTCATCTATCTACAATCATAATGGATTATTACATGAAATAATACCCTATGGCCTCTACTATGATGCATATGATTGATAAATAGATCGAGATGGACTTGAAACCTATGATGGTGGCTCATCTAATCTCGATCATAGAGGGTCGATACATGAAATAGGTCCCTAAAAACTTAATCATAGTGAATATCTCTCTAAAGTAGTGTTTTTTAATGTAGGTTCCTCTAATATTAAACATTATAAGTTTTTACATGAGATAGGACCCTAAAAAATTTGTTGTAGTGAATATCTCTCTAGAGTGATACTTTATTTTGGTGCCTATGACTATGCTAGATATGTATATGGAATTACACTATGTACTCCTTAGAATACATTTCTATATGTAGGCTGCACTCATTGTACTAGTCTCTAAACCTTTTGATTAGGTTGGATAAACTATATCCTCTAAAGTTCTATCCTAAAAGCTACATTACTCTCATAATGAGTAATTGATGATTTTGGTGAAGGAATGTCCTATGATAACTTAGTCATGGAGGAATGAGGTCTATGGTTCCATGATGGAGGAGATCTCGATGCCCCTAATGTGAATTCTATGATGCGATTATCAACACATCTATTAATGAAATCCCTGAGTCCATAACAAATGTTATCTTTGTGTCCACATATACAATGATAGTTACAAAAGGGTTGATGTGGTTGTCTATGTAAAACATGTGGATCTTGTCAATGAGTAGAAGGTAATTTGATTAACCTCTTATATATTAGTGTTGATAATATGACACATGGGCTATCCCACTCTAAATAAAATTATAGTGGTGCCTTGTTGTTGTTCTCTATAGTGCATACTATAGGTGGTGGTCTAGAAGTTAGCTCTCTATTCTTAACTGGTTGTTATTCTGGTTGTGGTCTCCTATCTTGTTTAGGACATGGTGTATGTTTTGTGCTAGGAGCTATATATGAAGGTGTTAATATGAAATATAGTTTAATTTTATCAATTAAATCTACCTCAATCAATCCCAATTTCTTTTCCAAAGCTAGAATTGTATAACATAAGTGCTAGAAAGAGGACTATTGTTGATATAGTATATTATCTAGGAGGGGTTGGCAAAGCCCCTTAATAAAGATATGTTGAATCTCTAAATCTATTGGTTTATAGATCAATCTTAACATGTGTGTCTTGAATTTTAAGATGAAATCACTAACTGTCTCTGAAGTATTTTAATGTAATGTTGCAAGTTTCTCATATGTAACATGAGGGCGCATGTTTGCTATGTAATATCTAAGAAATGACTCCTCTAAGTAAATAACTTTAGTATAATCAAAGGACTCACATGAGATGGTAAAGCCTTACAAAAGGCTTGAAGGTGTATGAATGGATATCTAGTTCCATCAATGTGATGTAATGGTGGTATCTATAAATGCTTAGGAAATGAAGATTTTATAAATGTCTTCAGAATAGGGTTACCATGTAAATAATTGACATCCATCTAATATTTATAAGCCTTATTTTCCAAGGTGAGGAGATGTACTTGGTGTTGTAATTCACCAACTACACACATCAAATAAATAATCTCCTCATATTGTATATTAGCATCTTGAAGTGGTTCATTTAAGCATTGAATTTGATCATTTATTTTAGCCATGGAAATGCTACATCTATAAATTGGATCATAGAGAGGGAGTGTGCTCACTTGAACCTTTGGAGGAATGGTAACTTAGACCATAGTAGAGGGATGTGGGCTAAAATTCTCTTTAGGTGAAGAATGAGAAATAGGTGCTACTATAGTAGGGGTGGCTTAAGAGATTCATTTGAATCTATATGTTTTTAGTGAATCACATTATAATTTAGTAGAGGATGTGATGTTATCATTAATATGTGCATCATTTAAAATATAATCATGCATAGAAATAGAAAAAATATTTTTTGGTGCATGATGTTTGAGAGGAGGATTAAGAGAAGAGTTAGAAATATAAGATGAATTTTATTCTTCATTATGTACATAATAATAATAATAATCATTATTACATGTATTATCATAATCAAAATTTTGTTCATAGTCATTCTTATTTTCATATTCATTTGCATGTTCACTATCATAATCATTATCACTTCCATCGTCACTAGGGAGAGGTGTAAGAGAATAATTTAATTCTTTTGTAATATGCAATAAATTATCATGTGAAATTAGAATATTATGTGCATCTATGTTATCCATGGATGGAGTGTATGTATTATTTCCATTTTTAATATGAGAAGTAAGAGTAAGAGAGTTATCATTTAGACATTCTTTTGATAAAGTAGTGTTAAGAAGATGAGATGGATCATTTGAACTATGCATTGACAATTTGATTTTATTGCATTTACATTGTTGTAATTTGAACATATAAGTAGAGAGAGAGAGAGAGGGAGAGAGAGAGACTCTCTCTCTCTCTCTCTCTCTCTCTCTCTCTCTCTCTCTCTCTCTCTCTCTCTCTCTCTCTCTCTCTCTCTCTCTCTCTCTCTCTCTCTCTCCCTCTCTCTCCTCTCCTCTCTCTCTCTCTCTCTCTCTCTCTCTCTCTCTCTCTCTCTCTCTCTCTCTCTCTCTCTCTCTCTCTCTCTCTCTCTCCCTCTCTCTCCCTCTCTCTCCTCTCTCTCTCTCTCTCTCTCTCTCTCTCTCCCTCTCTCTCTCCCTCTCTCCCTCTCCCTCTCCCTCCCCCTCTCTCTCTCTCTCCCCCCTCTCTCTCTCACCCTCTCATGATAGTGGTATAGGTCTAAGGAAGCCAGGTCATATGGTCTTGAGGAAGCTATAGGATAATGTTATAGGTTTGATAGGTGGATGACAAAGCATGGCTTTAGTCAATATCATTATAACCATTCTGTTTGTCTTACTAGGGGGATGTGGTCATGACATTATCATGTTACTATATGTGGAGGATGAGCTTGTTGCAGGTTCAGAAATACAGGGTTTTTCTAAGCTAAAGGTAAGGTTAGTTCAGTGGTTTGCCATGAAGGATTTGGGAGCAGCAAAATTCTTTGGCATGAGAGACTTGAAAGATCACAGGTTGATTTTGTCTCCAGTGGGAGCTAATGTGAATCAAGTGTTGGCGAGGTTCAATACATAGGATGTAGAACCAGATCACACCAAGGGCTAGACAGTTGAGTGTGCAAAATCACATGAGGTCTGGTATAGACCTGAGTTTTTCCAAGTAGTGGGAGTTGTCAGAGAGTTAGGAGCCAATTCAGGGAAGTGGGTTCTTAGGTATTTGAGAGGGAACAGTAGTAGGTATACATGCTATGCAGGGTCAAGACTTCACTAAATGGGTTTGTAGGTTCAGATGTGGTAGGTTATATGGATGATAGGAGGTGTACCATAGGTTGTGTGGTGGTTGGTCTTTAGGATTGATCTTGAAGAGGGATACAAGCTAGGAAAAAAATTAGATGGTGTACAGGTACAAGTACAGTGTAGCTATTTATCTCCAAGTGGGAGATTGTTAGGTTGTGGAGCTAAAAGCTTCACTGATGCAAATAGGGGAGGAGGGTGCTGAGTGTCACAGTCACTGGCATCGGTCAGGCCAATTGATGTCGATCAGGGGTAGACAGGAAGGCAATTGACATTAGTAGTATTCAGCTAACATCAGTCATCTCCATGCAGATAGAGACTGATGTCAGTCACCTATGTGGTTTTGGAATTGTCAATTGCACGAACAGTTTGTTAACAAACCGGTTGTTTGCATGTTGAAGGGTAATTTTAGCCTTGGAGCTATGGATCTAATTATTGTAATTGGATGTCTAACTATTGTTTGCATGAGATATATTTAAGAGACTCATGGGCCGTATTGTAATTTTTTCTAGTTTGGGTTGAGCTTGGTTAGCTCCTTCTGAGAGTGAAGAGAGCAAGGGTAGCTCCTCCTAGTTCCACAGGGGTGTCGAGTGTGTATGATCAGGTTGGTCTGCAAGTGTGCAAGATCAGGGAGAAGATCCACCAGGGAACTATTTTGAAGAATCATAAGGACTTGGTGAGGCAAGGACAAGGGTTCTTCAGGGTGTAGAGAGATCTACATGGTAAGTAAGATCATTGATTTGTAGGTGTGTGTGTGTGTGCGAGGTCAAAGGTGATCTTTGGGGTAGTAGGATCAAAGGTGACAGCAACACAACAGGTAACAAGATCAGGAGAGATCCATTTGAAGTATGATTGTGTACTTGGAGTGCATAGAGTACTTGGATTTGGAGTGCATGGAGAAATTGTGTACTGGCAGTAGTGATACTGATTGGTGGTACTAGTAGTAGTGATACTGACTAGTTGGAGGTGAACACCAACTCTGTGTTTGAGTTGTGTGTTGGGACCATAAGAGAGAGAGTGAGCTCTTGAAGAGATTTATTGTTTATGCCCTAGAGGTGTGGGAGCCCTAGAGGTGTGTAAGGAAGAAGGTGGCATCTTCTTTGTTGTATTTCCTTCTGGAAGAGTATTAATACAATTAGGTATTGTCTCTCATATTCTGTGTTGTTTCTAAATTCTAATTACTTGTTACTTCTGGTTTAATTCCACATGTTAAGTTGCTTGGTAATCAATGGTGCTTCAGTGGTCCTAATAGTTGGTATCAGAGCTAGGGTGCTAGTTCATAGCTTGATACCACTAATAGTTGGTATCAGAGCTGAGGTTGTAGGGAGCAAGTTTGTGTTTGATTATAGGTCACTCTTAGGGGTTTCTGATTGAGTGGGAGTATAGCAATGGTAGAAGAAAGTACACTAAGAATGGAGGAATTGAAAAGCATGAATGGTCAATTATGATGTTATGGAAAGAAAGAGCAAGTAAAGAAATATTGTTGGTTGATAGAAGATCAGCATGAAGGAACTGAAGAAGCAGATGTTGTAGGTGTTGTTGTACAAGATGATCTAGGGTGTTCCTTAGATAAATTAGAATCTTGGTTTATAGATTCTATTGCCTCTTTCCATGCAGCCCCAAATAGAGGGGTTGGTGAGCCTTGTCAAAGTATTGGCCAAGGGGAAGTGTTGCTGAAATTGTAGGTAGTCAACACATGGGTGTTGAAGAAGGTCATGCAGGTCCCAGTCTTGAAGATGCGGCTAATTGCTTTAAGAAAGTTGGGTGATGAGAGATGCACAAAAACTCTTATAGTGGATGCACTTGAATTAGCAAGTGGTAAGAAAGTAGGCACTATTTATCTACTTGCTTGTATTACTGATTGTTCTTCTATTGTAAGGACGTGGCTTTGTAGGCTTGGTCACATGAGCAAGAAGGAGATGCATGTTCTTAAGAAGAAGGCAGATGTGTTTGACAGTCTTAAGAACTAGAAAGCCTTGGTGTTTATGGAGGAGATGATGGACAAAGATCAGTAGATAGGACTGAGTAACTCTGAATAGGGCAGTTTGGACAGGGTTTTGATCCAAAGAGAGCTCACAGGTAAAAAGTCATCACTCATAAGAAAACACAAGTACCGACATTGGTCATGGAAAACCAGCATCGAATAGACAGGTGCTGACATTGGTCATGTGTAGACCAGAGGAGTCGATGGTGTCAGGTATGTGGAGATCAACTTCGTTAGGATAATCGGCATCAGTGACCTGGACAGTCACATGAAACTGACATCGATCAAATGTAGACTATGTAGTGACCAAGGTCAGTCACTGGAATAGATTTTGGGTAGACATCAAGCTATCAAGGAGTCTCAAATGCCCATGTGGAGGACTGAAAGGGTAAGTAAGCTTCAAATTTTTTATTCTTCTTCTTTATACTAGTTGCTCACTGTAGAGCAGGAAGGATCTAAGAAATAGTGGGAGCATGGCATGAATGAGGATGCAGAACCAAATGTGAGATTTGGTAGGGTTGCTAGCCGGTATGAAAGCACTGAGAGACGAATGGATTCCTTGGTTAAAGAATAGAGAGAATGGATACGTGAGATGGAAGGTGAGGTCATATGGTCTTGAGGAAGCTATAGGATAGTGGTATAGGTTTAACAAGTGGATGACAAAGCATGGCTTTAGTCAATGTCATTATAACCCTTGTGTTTGTATTACCATGGGGATGATGGTCATGACATTATCCTATTAATGTATGTGGAGGATGAGCTTGTTGTAGGTTCAAACATACAGGGCTTTGCTAAGCTAAAGGTAAGGTTAGTTCAGTGGTTTGCCATGAAGGATTTGGGAGTAGCAAAATTATTTGGCATGAGAGATGTGGAAGATCACAGGTTGATTTTGTCTCCAATGGGAGCTAATGTGAATCAGGTGTTGGTGAGGCTCAATACGTAAGATGCAAAACTGGAGCACACCAAGGGATGGATAGTTCAGTGTCCAAAATCACATGAGGTCTGGTATAAACCTGTGTTTTCCCAAGTAGTGGAAGTTGTCAGAGAGTTAGGAGCCAATTTGGGGAAGTGGGTTCTTAGGTATTTGAGAGGGACCAGCAGTAGGTATACATGCTATGCAGGGTCAAGACTTCACTACATGGGTTTGTAGGTTCAGATGTGGCAGGTTATTTGGATGATAGGAGGTGCACCATAGGTTGTGTGGTGGTTGGTTTTTAGGATTGATCTTGAAGAGGGATACAAGCCAAAAAAAATTAGATGGTGTACAGGTACAGGTATAGTGTAACTGTTTATCTCCAAGTGGGAGATTGTTAGGTTGTGGAGCTAAAAGATTCACTGATGTAAACAGGGGAGGAAGGTGCTGAGTGTCACAGTCACCGACATCAGTCAGGCCAACTGACATCAGTCAGGGGTAGATAAGAAGGCAACTGACATCAGTAGTATTTGGCTGATGTCAATCATCTCTAGGTAGATAGAGACCGACATCGATCGCTTGTGCAATTTTGGAACTGTCGGTTACACGAACAGTTTGTTAATGAACCAGTTATTTGCATGTTGAAGGCTAATTTTAGCCTTAGAGCTACGGATCTAATTATTGTAATTGGATGTCTAATTATTGTTTGCATGAGATCTATTTTAGAGACTTATGGGCTGTATTGTAATTTGTTCTAGTTTGAGTTGAGCTTGGTTAGCTCTTTTTAAGAGTGAAGAGAGCAAGGGTAGCTCCTCCTAGTTCCACAGGGGTGTCGAGTGTGTATGATCAGGTTGGTCTGCAAGTGTACAAGATTAGGAAGAAGATCCACCAGGGTACTAGTTTGGAGAATCATAAGGACTTGGTGAGGCAAGGACAAGGGTTCTTTAGGGTCTAGAGAGATCTACATGGTAAGTAAGATCATTGATTTGCAGGTGTGTGTGTTTGCAAAATCAAAGGTGATCTACGGGGCAGTAGGATCAAAGGTGATAACAACACAATAGGTAGCAAGATTAGAAGAGATTTACTTGAAGTATGTTTGTGTACTTGGAGTGCATGGAGTACTCAAATTTGGAGTGCGTGGAACACTTATGTACTGGCAGTAGTGATACTGACTGGTGGTACTGGCAGTAGTGATACTGACTAGTTGGAGGTGAACACCAACTCTGTGTTTGAGTTGTGTGTTGGGATCGTAAGAGAGAGAGTGAGCTCTTGAAGAGATTTATTGTTTATGCCCTAGAGGTGTGGGAGCCCTAGAGGTGTGTAAGGAAGAAGGTGGCATCTTCTTTGTTGTATTTCCTTTTGGAAGAGTATTAATATAATTGGGTATTGTCTCTCATATTTTTTGTTGTTTCTAAATTCTAATTACTTGTTACTTTTGGTTTAATTTCACATGTTAAGTTGCTTGGTAATCAATGGTGCTTCTGTGGTCCTAACAGTTGGTATCAGAGCTAGGATTCTAGTTCATAGCTTGATATCACTAACAGTTGGTATCAGAGCTGAGGTTGTAGGGAGCAGGTTTGTGTTTGATTACAAGTCACTCTCAGGGGTTTTTGATTGAGTGGGAGTATAGCAATGGTAGAAGAAAGTACACTAAGAATGGAGGAATTAAAAAGCATGAATGGTCAATTATGATGTTATGGAAAGAAAGAGCAAGTAAATAAATATTATTGGTTGGTAGAAGATCAGCATGAAAGAACTGAAGAAGTAGATGTTATAGGTGTTGTTGTATAGGACACTCTAGGGTGTTCCTTGGATAAAGTAGAATCTTGGTTTATAGATTTTGTTGCCTCTTTCCATGCAGTCCCAAATAGAGGGGTTGGTGATCCTTGTCAAAGTATTGGCAAAGGGGAAGTGTTGCTGAAATTACAGGTGGCCAACACATGGGTGTTGAAGAAGGTCATGCAGGTCCCAATCTTGAAGATGCGGCTAATTGCTTTAGGAAAGTTGGGTGATGAGAGATGCACAAAAACTCTCACAGTGGATGCACTTGAATTAGTAGGTGGTAATAAAGTAGGTACTCTTTATCTACTTGCTTGTATTACTGATTCTTCTTCTGTTGCAAGGACATGGCTTTGTAGGATTGGTCACATGAGCAAGAAGGAGATGCATGTTCTTAAGAGGAAGTCAGATGTGCTTGACAGACTTAAGAACTAGAAAGCCTTGGTGTTTATGAAGAAGATGACGAACAGAGATCAGTGGATAGGATTGAGTAACTCTGAGCAGGGTAGTTTGGATAGGGTTTTGATCCAAAGAGAGCTTGCAGGTAAAAAGTCATCACTCACAGGAAAACACAGGTACCGACGTCAGTCATGAAAAATTGCCATCGAACAGATAGGTGCTGACATTGATCATGTGTAGACCAGAGGAGTCAGTGGTGTCGGGCAGGTGGAGATCGACATTGATAGGATAACTGGCGTCGGTGACCTAGGCAGTCGCATGGAACTGACGTCGATCGAATGTAGACTATGTAGTGACCAAGGTCAGTCACTGGAATGGATTTTGGGTAGATAGCAAGCTGTCAAGGAGTCTCAAATGCCCATGTGGAGGACTGAAAGGGTAAGTAAGCCTCAAATTTTTTATTCCTCTTCTTTATACTAGTTACTCACTGTAGAGCAGGAAGGATCCAGGAAATAGTGGGAGCATGCATGAATGAGGATGCAAAACCAAATGGGATATTTGGTAGGGTTACCAGCCGGTATGAAGGCATTGAGAGACGAATGGATTCCTTGGTTAAAGAATAGAGAGAATGGATACGTGAGATGGAAGGCCAGGTCATATGGTCTTGAGGAAGCTGCAAGATAGTGGTACAAGTTTGACAGGGGGATGACAAAGCACAACTTTAGTCAATGTCATTGTAACCATTGTGTTTGTCTTACCAGGGGGATGATGGTCACAACATTATCTTGTTATTGTATGTGGAGGATGATCTTGTTGCAGGTTCAGACATACAGGGTTTTGCTAAGCTAAAGGTAAGGTTAGTTCAGTGGTTTGCCATGAAGGATTTGGGAGCAACAAAATTCTTTGGCATGAGAGACATGGAAGATCACAGGTTGATTTTGTCTCTAGTGGGAGCTGATGTGAATCAGGTGTTGGCGAGGTTCAATATGCAAGATGGAAAACCAAAGCACACCAAGGGCTGGATAGTTTAGTGTTTGAAATCACATGAGGTCTGGTATAGACCTGAGTTTTCCCAAGCAGTGGGAGCTATCAGAGATTTAGGAGCCAATTCAGGGAAGTGGGTTCTCAGGTATTTGAGAGGGACCAGCAGTAGGTATACATGTTATGCAGGGTCAGGACTTCACTACATGGGTTTGTAGGTTCAGATGTGGTAGGCTACTTGGATGATAGGAGGTGCACCACAGGTTGTGTGGTGGTTGGTCTTTAAGATTGATCTTGAAGAGGGATACAAGCCAGGAAACAAGTTAGATGGTGTACAAGTACAGGTATAGTACATCTATTTATCTCCAAGTGGGAGATTATTAGGTTTTGGAGCTAAAAGCTTCACTAAAGTAAACAAGGGAGGAGGGTGCTGAGTGTCATAGTCACCAGTGTCGGTCAAGCCAACCGACATCAGTCAGGGGTAGACAGGAAGGCAACTGACATCGGTAGTATTCGGCTGATGTCGATCATCTCCAGGCAGACAGGGACCAATGTTGGTCACCTGTGCAGTTCTAAAACTGTTGGTTACATGAATAGTTTGTTAACAAACTGATTGTTTGCATGTTGAAGGCTAATTTTAGCCTTGGAGGTACGGATCTAATTATTGTAATTGGATGTCTAATTATTGTTTGCATGAGATCTATTTAAGAGACTCATGGGTTGTATTGTAATTTGTTCTAGTTTGAGTTGAGCTTGGTTAGCTCCTTTTGAGAGTGAAGAGAGCAATGGTAGCTCCTCCTAGTTCCATAGGGGTGCCAAGTGTGTATGATCAGGCTGGTCTATAGGTGTGCAAGATCAGGGAGAAGATCCACTGGGGTACTGGTTTGGAGAATCATAAGGACTTGGTGAGGCAAGGACAAGGGTTCTTCAAGGTGTAGAGAGATCTACATGGTAAGTAGGATCATTGATTTGTAGGTGTGCCTGTGTGTAAGGTCAAACGTGATCTGTGGGGTAGCATGATCAAAGGTGACATTAACACAATAGGTAGCAAGATTAGGAGAGATCTACTTGAAGTATGATTGTGTACTTGGAGTGCATGGAGTACTCAGATTTGGAGTGTGTGGAGCACTTGTGTACTGGCAGTAGTGATCATGACTGGTGGTACTAGTAGTAGTGATACTGACTGGTTGGAGGTGAACACCAACTCTGTGTTTGGGTTGTGTGTTGGGACCATAAGAGAGAGAGTGAGCTCTTGAAGAGATTTACTGTTTATGCCCTAGAGGTGTGTAAGGAAGAAGGTGGCATCTTCTTTATTGTATTTCCTTCTGGAAGATTATTAATACAATTGGGTATTGTCTCTCATATTCTGTGTTGTTTTTGAAATCTAGTTACTTGTTACTTCTGGTTTAATTCCGCATGTTAAGTTGCTTGGTAATCAATGGTGCTTTTGCGGTCCTAACACTAAGTGAGAAAATAATGTGAAAAATCAAGAACAATAATACTAAAAATATTAATAATTCATGAATTTGAAATTTGTTAAATCTAAAAACTTACTAAATAAGTAAATTGTAATAGAAAACTATAAATTAGCTAGAAAATAGTGTTGCAAAATTAATTAGAAGAAGAAAGTTGTATAATGGTCGGGTGTTGTGACTATGAAAATGGATCCACATCTAAAATGATTCTTAGCCAACAGTTCCCTAAGATAGGTAGGAGAGGGGGTGTTCATGTCCCTTATGAGGTTGGTCCTATCAAACAGATAAAAAAGATATAGGATACATGGGTTATAATCACCTTCATATATATGTTTTATATTCCATGAGGGATCCTTTGATAAATTACTGATATCATTGTATGACTATTTTTCCTTCATCACCCTAGTTCCTTGACATGTGAAGACTAATGCAAATCAATGTAAAAAAGTGGTCAAGGGTTAAATTTTGGCATGACCTCAACACCCCATGTGCTGAGTACTGCCTATTTACCAATACTCTAAAGAGGGATCAAACTCTATGTAGTTCCCCTATGCTATGATGGATTTTAAATAACCAATGCAAAGTGTTATATATTAATGCAATAATAGTGTGATTAAGTTCCTTAATAATGACTTGTAACCTTGGATATGTATTCAAACTTTAGTTCTAGAATTCTAGGACTGTATGTAATTATAATTTAGATAAATAGGGAATTTTATCTCAATTTGTAATTAGAAAACTACTGATTTTTAGTGTGGAAGACTCTTATTTGAAAAATGGTTTGAAATGTGTTTATATAGTCATATATTTGAAATTCCTTTGAATGGGTCTTATTAAACACATAGGGTAACCTTTTAATAACTTTGAATTTTAGAAATTAGCTATTATTTTATGGAAGAACAAGAAATGGGGATTAGAAAATAGAGTGAGGCATTCCTTTTCAATAGGGTGGTGTTTTCCAATGGGGGAAATTGATGGTGTTAAGGTCATATCATGGATTGGATGATGACTAAGCCTGATAACATGATGGATAAGTACATTATGATATTGTTAATCAAATTATAAGAGTGAATCTTCCATGTGAAAGTTGTTATAAAGTGATCAAAAGGGCCCAGGGATAGGTCCAAAGCTAAGTATGTAAAAGGAGTGGTCACAAGTGCATTATTTTAGCTTAAATGTTAATTTATGCTTTTATTTTCCTAATCTCCATAATTTCATATAATGATTGTAGATAGTGGCATAATAAATTTTGTAGGGAAATTCATATTATCAAAGTATAAATTGGATACTATAAGTTAGATTCTCCTATTTTTGTTATTTCCATGGGTTGAGTAGATAATGTTTTGGGAGTCCAATAGATCACAACCTTGGGAATGATAAATATGAATTTACATAAGTTGTTTATGCACTTTCATTTTGAATAAATAACATTTAAACTATGGGGACTACAATAAAAATATCCATAATTGTTTGGTTCTCATAATATGCATAAGATTATCTAAAAATGGGTTAAAGAGGATTTGTAGCATAATTATTATCCATAGAAGTTCAACCAACAAAGATGTCTACACATCTTGATCTAAAAAATATTTTTTATGACTACTTAAATGTTTTTTAAGCAATGCCAAAAGGATTACCACCAATAAAATATCATGATCATGCCATTCAACTTCTTCTCAGTGGTTAACCACTAAACATCATACCATATAAATACCCATATGCCTAAAATCGTGAGATTGAAAATATGATACAAGAGATGTTGGAGGCTAGTACTATCAAACATATCCAAAGTGCTTATTCAACCCCTTTAGTCATGGTTGGTAATAATTATGTGTTTAAATTATATACAACTCAATACGTGTACCATAAAAATAAATGTTTCTATCCTAGTAATTGATGATTTTATAGATGAATCACGTGGTGTTTTCTACTTTAAAAAACTAGATCTTCATTATAGGTACCATCAAATTTGGATAATAGATGAGGATATCCATAAGATAGCTTTTATAACTCATGAAGGCCATTATGAGTTCTTGGTAATACATTTTGGTCTAAAAAATACACCATATACATTTTAGAGTTTGATGAACACTATTTTAGTCCCTTTTTCTTGTAAAATTGTATTGGATTTTTTTATGACATCTTAATAGACATAATACTTGGAAAGAAAATTTGTAGCATGTGAACTAGGTACTAGAAATTCAATAAAAGTATAATCTTTATTCAAAACCTTTCCAAGTATTATTTTGGAGTACAAGAAGTGGAGTAATTAGGTCACATTATCTCACATGGAGTCAAAGTAGACCCTTAGAATATCAAAGCTATGATAGAGTAGCAGATGTCAAAATCCATCAAGAACCTCTAAGGGTTTTTCAGTTTTAATAAGGTAATATCATTGACTTCTAAAACATTATGGAAGCATATTAGCACCACTCATATCCTTGTTTAATAAGGACTCCTTACACTAAATGAAACATCCACCAAGGCCTTTTATAAGCTGAAATATGCCATGTGCACCACTCCAATTTTGGCTATGCCAGATTTTTCAAATACTTTCATTATTAAATGTGATACATCAGGATCTAGAATAAGGTCAATACTCATGCAATAATGAAGACCCATTTAATTTGATAGTTTTTAAATCGAGTTTAATAATTTGTTAAAGTCATTCTATGAGGAGATGGTGTATATTCTTCATTCAATAAAACAATGGAGACCTTATATGATGGGTAAACACTATGGTAAATATTAATCATGATAATCTAAAATATTTTTTGGAAAAAAGATTATCATCTAAAGAACAACTAAAATGGATTGACCAAAATGTTTTGATATAATTTTTTTATTATTATAAGAAAATAAAATACAATGTTCTAATAGTTGTATTATCCACAAGGGATGAATCCACAAAGGCATTATTGTGTGTAATGACCATTTGGTAGGCAGGTTGGGTGGATGATTCAAATAATGATAGGGATATAATGGATCTAATTCATAATCTCCTAAAATATTATATTGCCTTGAATAAATTTGACTAGATATGGAATGCCTTATGTTATAAATATTGGTTATACCTATGAAACAATTTTTCCCTCAATAACAAGATACATATAGAGATTTATGCATCTCCAATAGAGGATGGTGCAATAAAAATAAAGGGGTTCAACTTAAGGATTGCATTTAACTCTATATTTCTTTTTTAGATATTCAAAACTATTGACACACACATGAGCACACTCTATAGACTTGAAACTCAAAAACACATCTTCATTGAATTAAACAACATTAATGTTGACACTTGAATTTTCACACTCGAGGAGATGTTCATCTCTTCTCATCCAAGTAGAAAAATGGAATCATCTCTCTTATTGTGGGTGATAATTTCATTGATATGAATCTCTAGATTAGGGGCTAGTTCCCCTTGATACACCTTTAAAGCTCCCTATAATCTATCAATTGTGTATGAAAAGGGTTCAGGAAAAATAACTAAGAAAACAAGCAGTGATGCACCAATATTTGATATCCTCCCAATTGACTGAAACCACTACTTTAAATACAAAACAAGGTTTTTTCTTGCACAAGACTCACAACTTAGGAACCATTATTAGATCAATATTTCATATGCTATATTCAATAAGGAATATGATTCTTAAGAAGGAAATGAATGATTCAAAGAAAGATACAGTCATGAATCACTTCTAATATATCTCTACACTTAGAAAAGAATACTAGCAAAGACTTGAAACAATCTCCTTTTTGTAAATTGGTAGACCATCAAGAGTACAAGCTAGAAAAGATAATATTTCACTAGACTAGACCAACAATGATTCAATCATTACTCAATATTACAACATATGAGAGGCAATCACACTTGTATATCTCTTCAAGAGTTATTCGAGTACAAATATAGATAGAGTTTCCCCAATAACCAATGGAGGATGCATATATATATCCTTTGAGAGGTGGAGCAATCAAAAGAAGTCCAAGGGTCAATTGGACATGTGTCATCTTGAAAGAATCAATTACATTTGCATGGGAGATAAATGGGAGAGCTATGCCATGCCACCGAATGGATTAGTTACAATGAGCTAGAACTAAACCAAAATCATTAGTCACATTTGTTACAATTAAACCAAAGCCTGTGTTATATTTTTCCATTTGTTATATCTTTTCCTTGCCTTGAAGTTCCCACTAATCCTTTCTTTTAATCTCCAATGGCTAGTTTTCACATTCTAAAATTGATGTTCTACGGGCCATCACCTTTTGGATATTTCTTTCAGATAATTTTTCTACAACCATTTCTCTTCAAAATTTTCTATCAGGTAATTTCTTTCAGCGTTTTTTCTAAAAGAATTCTTCTCCTCGGATATCTTTTCCCACAGACAATTCTCTTGAATAGTCCCTTCAAACTTTCTATTTGGCCCTTTAAAAATTTGGAATGACCCTTTGGAAAATTGCAAGTGTCCTTTCAAAAAATTTGTTTGGTCCACTTCATCAAGATAATTCCTTCAAGTTTCTTAAAATGGACCTTTAGCTTTGGAATGACCCTTTCAAATTTCTTCAAATGACCCTTCGGCAATTTGAAAAGGCCCCTTTGGAAAATTTGCAAGTGTCCTTCAGATTTTGAAAATGACCTTTTGAAAGGAAAAAATACCCTTTGTATTTTTTGAAATGGTCCACATTCTCATGGAAATAATCTTTTAGACTTTTTTAAAATGTCCCTTCGAGAAAGTTAAAATGCCCTTTGGACTTTTTAAAAAGTACCTTTTAGAAGATTTGTAAGTGTCCAATTAGGAAAGTTGAAAGTGTCCTTTAGTTTGAGAAAGTCCTTCAAAAAATTTGAAGCATACCCTTCAAAAAATTTATCACATACCCTTCAGATAAGTTGAATTGCCTTTCAAAAAAGTTATCGTAGACAATTTGTTCAAAAGAATGCTTTTAGATTTTCTGCTAGCTTCCTTCCATAAAAATGAAAGTGCCCTTTGGAAAAATGAAAGTGACCATATAGAAGATTTGTAAGTGTCCACTTTCCAAATAAAATACCCTTCAAAAAAGTTTCAAATGATCCTTCAAAAAAATTGAAGTGGACCTTTTCCTAATAAAAGACACCCTTCAAAAAAGTTGTAACATACCCTTCAAAAAAGTTGCCTCAGACAATTTTTATGAAACAATTCCACTGAATGAAAAGTCTGAAATAAATATACTTAAAGAAAAGCTTTGGATAATAGATTTAAATAATTAGGCAAAGGCTTAGAACAAAAACCTGAAAGAATTAGGCAAAGGCTTAGCAAAGACCAAAAATGAACTTTCTAAAATGAATTGACTTGTACATTTTTTGTGGATTATATATAATACTTCCTACATAGAAAAACTAAGTATTGGACCTAGCCAAAGATATAGAATTAGATGATTTTTCAAATATGGGTGCCCAATTTTGGCATGAAGGGCCAAAATTTGGTCAACAAATTGGTGATTCATAGGGGTAGTATCCATGCTATACTAACTAGACTGGTAGCCTAAATAGTCCATTGGGCATGGAGTCAATTAAAGACTAAAATAAACTAGAAACCTTGACCATGATTCAGAACTTGATCAACAAGACAACCATTGACTACTTCTGACACATAAATGAAAAAGATATACAACAAAGACCAAATCAAACACACATGTGCTACTTATCACTTAGGAAAAGACAAGACACAACAAAAATAAAATTAATTATGTATAGATAACCATATATGCTCTTCCCCCTCTTAGATCAAAGGGAAAACTTCTTAGGTCTTTTCCATGGTTAAAAAACTCATGATGCCAAATAAGTGGTTGGTTATAGTAGGAGCTTGGTGACTCATCCTTCTTACTTTCCACTTTTATTGGCATGCATCAAAGTGTATCATGTTCAAAATTGTCTCTAACATATATGTACTCATATTTCTCTTTGAAGCATGTCTCATTCTGCTCTTTCATGCTAATGTAGTTCATCAATGGATCAATGGCTACTATCTCATCATCATAGGTTCATTTGAATCATGGCCCTCTTGGTATGCATCATGGACTAACTCACTCTCTTCTATCTCTTTGAGAATCTCATCAAATTGATCTCTTGCTTCATCATGTCTCTCTTGAAGAAGGGTAGTTGGTTTGATGTTTGATCTAAGATAAAAAAATTCTAGCTCATTCTAGTAATCATCATTTTCTCACTCAAGAACTCCTTCAAATCCCCTATCAAAATAATTAGACCTCTCTCCTTCTTGCTCAAAAAAATAAAGTCTCTAGCTACTCAAAAATAAGGGTCTCTAGCTACTCAAAAACATGCTCTTAAACCTCATTCAACTCAGGTCCCATGGAATGGTAAATATCTTCATCAAAGCAACAAGAAGGTTCGTCAAACAAAGGGGAAGAAATATCACCATGCTTACATTCTCCATCCAACATTGACAAGTGAAGTTTTTCAATCTCATCTTCATATTACTAGAACATTTACATGTATGTGTGACCTATATCTCCTCTTTGAATCATGTCACCTTCAAGAGTCACTTCTTTAACCTTATTTTCATGAAAACCTCCTAGAACATCCACCTCTTGAGATATGATTTGACCATGTTCTTCATCTTTGATAATGTTTTCCACTTCACGCTCAAGATGGTAATCACCATGATGATGTTCATATGGAGTACTTATGATGATCTCATCTTCATTCTCACTCATGATAGTGTCTTGATCAGCCAAGAATTTAATTTCTCTTGCTTACTTGCCTCCCTTAAAATAAGTTCCTTTTTAGGATGAAATGAAATGAAGGGTGAATGGATAGGTTCATGAATCTAAAATGTAGGATTTGGATTATGGAAGGTAATTGAAGGTGAAGGGAGTGAAAATGGAGTATGGAATGAAGGATAGGACTTAGGAATGGACTTTGAAAAGAGGCAAGCACTAGTGAGCTCAAATTCAGATTAGGAATGAGAAGTGGGGTTTTCTTTGAGAAGTTCATGAAGAAGAGGAGGTAAACCTTGGGCTAAAATCAATTGATTCTATTCCTTACACTTGATCAACACTTCATCCACATCAGATATAGCTTGATAACTCTCTTGAATGGGTACATATGGGGTGTGTTTAGACATGGGATCTTCTATTAGGTCTAAACCATCCATTACACCTTGACTAAGGAACCTTATTATTGACTCTAATACTTAAATCTATTTAGCTAGATCATCTTAGGAGAGTATTTATTAGAGATCATGTGCATAATCATGATGAGGAGGAGAAGATTCATTTTCCACTTCATACTCTTGAACAATACTCTTTTCTTCTTTCTTACCCCATGATTACACTATTTTATTCCAACTCATGATCTTAGGGTTGGAACTCTCTTCTTGAGGATAGGTAGTAACTTCATCTTTCTCAAGGTCTGGAGTTGGTTTGTGATAGACATTTCTCCAACTTGGAATCTAAACATCATGTTAAGGGGCTTGAGAAGATTAAGGGGGATTAGGAAGAGTTTTCACATGCATAGGAAGAGTTTCTTGAGGATGTATGTATTATTTTATAAAAGAAGTAGGATGTTTTTCTTCAAAGGAGGGCTCAAAATCTTAAGAATTAAATTAATTAGTTTCCATAGAAGTCCATTCTAATGTCCTTTGGTGTTGGATTTATAGGTGTAAAGGATTACCAATAAGAGTAGTTAATGCATTAGATGGGTTAGAAGGTTGGCTCATTTTATTGTTGTGAGTAAATGTTATTTGATTAAAAGGATTTGGTTTATAGGGGAAGGGTTTCTTTTCTATTGGAGAAGGTTTTTTTGTGATGGAAGAAGGGGTACAAGGCTGATTGCCTTGAGTAGATTGACTTTTCCACCTTACTAGTTTATCCTCCATGGATTGCATGACTTGAGCTTGCTTAAACAATAATTCCTCCTTGTACATAATCTCTTACTGATATTTGTTTCACTCTTTCAACCTATCTATTTCTAACATTTGCTTCTCAAAATCCAATATTATCTCCCTAGCACTCTTGGATTCACCAGGAGAAGAACGGTTAGGAGGGTTGCTTGAGGTGATTCCATGAACAACATGAGCTTGATAAAAACTATATGAAGGAATACAAGACCCATACTTCTTAACAATGGGATTATACATACCAAAAATGATTTCTTGATGCACTAGGGCTCCTTGACTAGCAAATTCAACTTAGCCTTGCCATTGGTGTTGATTGAAATGCCTCCAAAAGGCTAATTGATTGAAGAACACACCAATAATTCTTTAACTCCTTAGATAAATGGTCTCAATGGGCATGCCACAAACTATTGATGCTTGAATTTTCACCCTTGAGGAGATGCTCATCTCTTCTCATCTAAGTGGCAAAATGGAATCATTTCTCTTACTGTGGGTGACAATTTTGTTGAGATGAATCTCTAGATTAGGGGCTAGATCCCCTTGATGAACCTTTAAATATCTCTCTAATCTATCAATTATGTATGAAAAGGGTTCAAGTAAAACAACTAAGAAAATAAGTGATGATTCACCAATATTAAATATCCTCCCAATTGACTAAAACCACTAATTTAAAGACAAAACAAGGTGTTTTATTACATAGGACTCACAACTCAAGAACCATTGCTACATCAATATTTCATATCCTAGATTTGAGAACGTATATGATTCTTAAGAAGGAAATGAATGATCCAAAGAAATATATAGCCATGAATCACTTCTAAGATATCTCTACACTTAAGAAAAGAATACTAGCAAAGACATGCAACAATATCTTTTTTGTAAATTGGTAGACCATCAAGAGTACAAGCTAGAAAATACAATATTTCAATAGACTAGACCAAAAATGATTCAATAATTACTCAATATTATAACATATGAGAGAAAATCATACTTGTATATCTCTTCAAGAGTTATTTGAGTACAAATCTGGCTAGAGTTTCCCCAATAACTAGTGGAGGATGCATATATATAGCCTTTGAGAGGTGGAGCAATCAAAGGAAGTCCAAGGGTCAATTAGACTTGTGTTATCTTGAAAGAATTAGTTATATTTACATGGGAGAGAAATGGATAAGATATACTATGTCACTAAATAGATCAGTTACAATGAGTTATAACTAAACCAAAAGAATTAGTTACATTTGTTACAACAGAACCAAAGCCTCAGTTATATTTTTCCATTTTTATCTCTTTTCCTTGCCTTCAAGTTCCTACTGATCCTTTTTTTTAAACTCCAACATCTAGTTTTTTTAGTCTAAATTTGACATTTTATGGGCCATCACCTTTCAAGTATTTATTTCAAATAATTTTTCCATGACCATTTATCTTCAAACTTTTCTATTAGGTAATTTCTTTCAGCCTTTTTTCTTGAGAGAATTCTTCTCCTCAAATATCTTTTTTAATAGACAATTTTCCCAAATAGTCCCTTCAAACTATCTATTTGGCCCTTTAAAAATTGGGAATGACCCTTCAACAAATTACAAGTGTCCTTTCAAAATATCCATTTGTTCCATTTCATCGAAAGAATTCCTTCAGGTTTCTTGAAATGGACCTTCAACTTTGGAATGACCCTTTCAAATTTCTTCAAATGACCCTTCGGCAATTTGAAGAGGCCCCTTTGAAAATTTTGAAAGTGTCCTTCAGATTTTGAAAATGACATTTTTAAAGGAAAAAATACCCTTCACATTTTTTGAAATGGTCCACCTTGCCATGGAAACAATATTTTAGACTTTTCGAAAATGTCCCTTCGGAAAAGTTGAAATGCCCTTCAAACTTTCTAAAAAAGTACCTTTCGAAAGATTTGTAAAGTGTCCACTCAAGAAATTTGAAAGTGTCCTTTAGTTTGAAAAAGTGCTTCAAAAAATTAGAAACATAACCTTCTAAAACTTTGAAGTGCCTTTTAAAATTTTTGTTTCAGACAATTTGTCTGAAAAAATTCTTTTGGATTTTCTACTAAGTGCCCTCCACAAAAATGAAAGTGCCCTTTAAAAAAATGAAAGTGACCATTTATAAGATTTGAAAGTATCCACTTTCCAAATAAAATACCCTTTGATAAAGTTGTAAATGATCCTTTAGAAAAACTAAAGTGGACCTTTTCGTGATAAAAGATACCCTTCAGAAAAGTTATAGCATAACCTTCATAAAAGTTTCCTCAGATAATTTTTCTAAAAGAATTCCACCTAATGAAAAGTATAAATAAATACACTTAAAGAAAAGATTCAAACAAAAAGTCCAAAAGAATTTGGTAAAGGCTTAGAACAAAAACCCAAAAGAATTAGGCAAATGCTTATCAAAGACCAAAAATGAACTTTATGAAAGGAATAGACTTTAACATTTGTTTGGATTGTATATAAAACTTCCTATAAATAAAATATAAGTACTGGACTTCACTAAAGATATAGACTTAGATGATTTTTCAAATAGGGTTGCTCAATTTTGGCCTGAAGGGCCAAAATTTGGTCAACAATTACACTATTATAAGAACTAAATGCACACTCTCATATCATCTTACACACATAAACACTCATGAATTCATAGTCTTATTACATACATGAATAATATTTTTTCTCTCTCATAGTCCCTCTTGGACTTGAAAACACCCTCCTACTCACTTCTCTATTATTGGAGAGCTAAGTTATTTAAAACTCTCTCTAGGCATCCACTTCTCACTAATTTGGAGCTCTCTTAAGTGATGTCACTCACTTATTTATCTAATTCAAATATTTAATAAAATTCATCTATCTTATAAAGTGTCTTTTCACATTACTTGATGATTAAAAAAAGCTCAAGATTTGACCTTTTTTCATTTTATGCTATTACTTTTTTTTTCATTACAAATGGGTAACACCATTATGTCAATTATAAACTCACCACTGTAAGCAAACTAGTGACTCTAAAACCATCAGGGTAGTTTTAAAAGATTTAAAAACTACCAATATATGTATATTAGTGGTTTTATTGCTATAAAAAACCACCAACATTTAGAGGCCATAAATTTTACATATGGACACAGATTGAGATGGTTTTTTTTTGTTTATTTCATTACAAATGGGAAAAACCATTTTGTCAATTATAAACCCACCATTGTATCAAAATAGTGATTTTAAACCATTAGGATAGTTTTACAAGATTTAAAAACTACCAATATATTTAGATTAGTGGTTTTATCACTATAAAAAAACCGCCAACATTTGGAGGCCATAAATTTTACATATGGACATAGTTTGAGATGTTTTTTATTTTTTTAAATTGCATAGAGTTTAAAGAGGAATCAAAATATAAATTAATTTTTATGTTTAGGGAATTTATCAATTCAATTTTTTATTTTTCCCCATGCTCTGTATGTTTTATCTCTTTAGTGTGCTTGGCTACTTATCAAATTGTACCTATGGTTGAAAGACTCAAACAAATTACTTGGAACCATGTATCTATCTAAAAATCATCCTTCTCTAATGTGCTTGATGATATTGAAGTTTAGTAGTTTTTATTTTCACCTGGTTCATATTTGATATGCCAAAAACAAACACACAAACTATAATATAAAAACACATGCCACTATATTTTTTAGATAATGCAAGATTACATGAACCTTGGATTCTCCTACATTAGATAATTGAGGTTTTAAAAATTTTAAATCCTCCTCACATGGATGGAATAAGTGGTAAACCCACTCTATTGATCATGAATATTGATGTCCATAACATCCCCTTCCAACACACCAAATACTTAAATTATGTTTCACTCTTTTTCTTTCACTACCAGCTTCCTCTTAATGGATTTAAATCTATCCCCTTAATTTTATCTATATTAAATGCTATTTATTTTATGGGGTTGTTCCCACCATAGTATATCCTCCTCTACCAAAGGCTTATCTTATTCTCTCTCCATATTATTTTGGGTTTATACCCACCTTCATCTAAACACCACCACCAAGATGCTTCTTTTTTCATCTTATTTTATCTTGTGGGATTATACACACTACCATACAACCACCATAAATTATATCTCTCATCATTATCTTCATCTTATTTTCCATTTTTTTCTAATTCTTGTATAAATTTATCCTCAATCACATCATATTCCATATGTATCTCTAATACAACCTCATACTCTTCTCCTTCCACCATCATCTTTATTGTGGCCTATTAATTTATAAGAGTCTTGGAAGACTCTTCTTTGTCATCCTCTTATTCACAACTTGTGAACTTAAGT
This sequence comes from Torreya grandis, assembly GCA_037957365.1. Taxonomy (NCBI): domain Eukaryota; kingdom Viridiplantae; phylum Streptophyta; class Pinopsida; order Cupressales; family Taxaceae; genus Torreya; species Torreya grandis. The sequence goes on from JARHVA010002675.1 coordinate 970,889, forward strand.
GGATCACTCTATTTATCTTGGAATGTCTCATTAAATGCCTTATTTATCTCCACATATATACTTACAACCTCATACTCTTCATCATATGCTTGGGTTGATAATAAATTCAACTACTCCATCTCATCCTTGTATTCTTTCTTTATCATCCTGTTAATATAAACTCTAGGCTGATTTTTATCTCCTTCCCTCACCACTTCCATGACATGTGCAAATAACCTTTCACTCTCCTTTCCATATGAGAGTAATGCATAACTTGAATCATAAGAATATCTTATCCAATTACTATGTGGATTTCTCCCACATGTGCAAGAAAAAATTATCCATTCCTTATCCAAATTATCTCTAGACCAACCTCTATCACCATGTTCTAAAATTTTTGAGCCACCATTATACTCTTTATCCATATCTCAAGATGTTGTTTTGATGAATATCCTTCTCTATCCATTAATGTCTTGTTGAGAAGGTCTTATTCTTCTTTTCAATCTCTTTCACTTGATCTTGTGAGTGTCTTCTTTCCAAAATCTAGTTGTTACAGATGAAATCCATATTTTATGTCCTCTTGAGAGCATTATTTTAAAATCATTTTCCCACCCTCTCTTGTCTCCATGATGAATTAAATACAATCCTTTCATATTTCCATGTCCTTAAAAACTAACTCTAGAATGGATTCAATATTAATATCCTCTTGTTCCACTTCTTCACTTTGATTCTCATACATATGAGCATGTTAGACTGAGCCACACTCTATCCTTTTCTTTTCCATGTTCTCCATTGTTTGACCTACATATTGAAAAAGCACATTAAGTTAATCAAAATTTCACACACACACTTCTTCAACCACTTCATCATGGCTTGTAGACATGTTATCCAAGTCTTCTTCATTGTTTGTATTTTTCTCCTAGATTCATTTCACATGATAGACTCCCAAAGGTCCATTCTCAACAATCTCCATCTATGTCCTCTCCTCATTATTAATTCCATTTTTTTATTATTCACATGGATAAAATTCAACCATACTTTTCTTATGTGAATTAAATTTTACTTCATCTATCTCCATTATATCCTTCATGAAAACCTCCAAATCCTCACAGATACTTTCTTCTTTCACCTCTATTATTTCCTTCGTGCAAATATGTATCATTCCTTGGTTTTCCACAACATTTATACACTTTAAAATATATAATATAAATACATTTCCTTCATTAACCAAGAATAATTTCACCTCCCACTTATGGGATACCAAAAAATCCTTCCCATCGTAAAATAATGGGTATCCTTCTTCCAGTTCAATAACTATCATATCTACATCTTCCTTCATTATGACTCCTTCCCCTATAGGAAGCTCATAAAATTCTTCCTATTTGATGTTCATAAAATCAGATTTGGTAATCTCACATAGAAATCTCTCTCTTATTTTCTTTCAATATAACCTTATTCTCCTCACTCATATTGTTCTCCTTGCCACTACTTAGAATAGCTTTGGATAATTCACATGAAAAAATCCCTATAATTTTTATTTTAATAGTAATATTATTATTTTATTCTCTCTTAAGCCTCAAGATATGAAGCTTATTCATACACTCTACTTGTATTCTTAAGTTCACAATGTATGCATCTAAATTCATTCACTTCATTTAACATCATTAATAATTTTATTATTCGACACTAATTCCACTTATCTAGTTTATTCCCTTTAATCATGTCCTAATATTCCACCTTTTCTATTAATTTGTCTAATATCCCCCTTAATTATTCTTCATTTACTAACATTATTCATCCCCACTAATCAATTAATTTATCCTAAATCCCTATTATACCATCCTAATCTCAATTATATATTATTTGGGGAATTTAAATTCCCATGGCACACTTATTATCGTATTCTTAGGATTTCCTACCCACCTAGTCTCTAATCACCCACTTGATCCCTATCTAATCCCCCATCTAATAATCATTAACCCCCAAGAATGATCCTAGAACTCTCCAAATCTAGAACCTTATCTATTCATACCCCTCCTCTCTAGAAGCCTCTAAATATAGAGGTTTCCAAGGAATTTCAAATTCTTTTTTAATTCTCATATATTGATCTCCCTCATCCAACTTCAAATCTCCACCATTGATCTCTCCCTCCAAAATATATTTAAACAAGTCACTTCATGGAATCCAACTTATAAATTCATAGCAAATCCATGTCCATAAATCTATAATCCATAAACCTTCACCATGCGATAATAATGTTAAAATATAAGTCTACATGCAAATAACCATCCATTTAAACATCCTGGAAGGAGGCTAGTTGAAGCAAGGATTGGTAAGATTTATCATATCATTCTGGTTTGTTTCCATAATCCTTCTTAATAGTTAGTTTGATTTTTGGGTTTGAATTATGTAGTCTAATTCATATTTGATAAAAATATTACACATTTTGGTGACCATAATGGGACATTACTCCTAATTTAACCATTGTGCTTGTTATAAATCCTTTTAGAAGTTTAGGGTCAACTGGTGAAGGAAAAATCTCATATTTTGGTAAAAATTTCTATACAAGTGGAATCTATGATATCACACTAGGATTAATGACTTTTTAGTCATAATTTTGTCCTAAGACTTATGAATTTGAGATTAACCATTTTACTTAACCAATAACAATTTTAAATTTTGTAGGTTTATGCCTTTTGACAAAAATGCAACTTGTGAGTAGCGATTTTGTCTCATGAATAACAATATTTCCCATTCAAGTTATGATTTTTCCTAAGATGCTAACAATTTGTTTGTAGGTTCATTACAAAATCATGACTTTGTGAATCATGGTTTTGCTCTGTAAATAACATTTTTACCTTGTTGACTTGTAGTTTTGTAGTTTTTGATAAAGACACTAATAGTCATTTTATAGTTCTTTAACTTGTAGGGTTTACTTTGATGTTCTCTATTTTTTTAGGATATAATATACATCCAAACATTATATAATCCATTTTTGCATCATTTTATTTTAAAGGAGGACATTTTGGGCTAACCACATTCTTATAACAAAGATTTCATCTCTGTGAGTTTTTCTATGTGTTTTTTGTAGGGTGCAGTAGGAAAGAGAGACTAAGCAGGGAAAAATAATTTGAAGAAAGACAAGACAAATATAACCCCTTAGTTTTTTCCCATCCATTGACAAAACCACAAATTATGAAATCTTGGAAATAACAATCTTGCCCTATGGACTTGCGTTATTACATCCCTGATAGCGATTTTGTCAATTTTACCATTTTTAATAGTTTTGTCTATTAATTATCATCTTTAGAATCTATAGGGTAGATTTAAGATAATATCTAACTAGTTAAACATCTATCTATTCAGTTCAAATTTTAGATCATTTTGATACAAATATAAGTATCTGTTTATAAAATTTTGATATATCACAAATCAACTTTTTTAATTTATCATTGTTGTATGTAAATAGACATTTTGAGTCATCTGAGTAACTCATTATAACATAAATAGGTAGTTGTCTAGGTTAAATAGTCAAATTTTGAGGTTTTGTAATTTATCACAAAACTAAAACTATCGATTTGCATCCAATAATAATTTTGTCATTTGTAATCATGGTTTTATGTAGCTAGTCATAATTTTGTAGCTAACCATCATGGTTAGCTAATTAATACAAAATTGTAACTCATAATCTACAATTTTACACTAGAGTTGTAGTTTTGTACTTTCTAGTTGTGATTTTGTACTACATAGTTATGATTTTGCATTTGATTTTGTCCTTTTTAGTGCATTTTTGAGTCATTTTCGGTGAATTTTGAGTTATTTCAGGCCTCCCACAAGGCCCAAATTTCCTTTGGCATCAAGGGATATACCCCTCGACCTACCCTATATTTTGATAGGGAGTGCACTAGGGGTGATACCCCTGGACCCTGCAAGGGCACTTCCCATTGACCCCACTAGGAGACACCACCCCTAGACCCCCACATCATGGCCCAAGCAACCAAAGCACTTATAGATCCAAATCATGATTTTTAGGTGTGGTTTTTCTCAATGACTATTAGACTAACATTTTATTTTTTTAGGGGTTAATTTTGATTTGTTAACATCTTTTTTTTGTAGGTCATATTTTGGTCTAACATTTTATCTTATAGGTTACCCCTCAAGTTTTATTATCAAAACTACTACTCCTTGTCTTTTAGGTTACCTCCTTTTGAGTTCCACTTGAAAAATAATAACCATATGATTATAGGCTACCTATCAAAGACTCCTTGTGGCACTTTGAAAATCATTTTTGAATCATATTGATCATTTTATCTTTATATATATATATATATATATATATATATATATATATATATATATATATATATATATATATAGTTTTATCCATTTATCTTGTATATTCTTACTTCTTGTATATATCACACACTTAATCTTAAATGAGTTAATTAATCTTTTTGGTCTACCTATTTGTCTCCTGAGGACACGGTTGGTGTATGCTCTCCTCCTTGCACCCTAGCAGTGATTTCTAAAGGATCAAAAACCACCTATATACCCCTTCCCTTTTTATTTTCTTAGGGATCAGTGATGTGGAACTCTATGTTTTAGTGGAGTCTAAAAATTAGGAGAATTATCATTTGGTGCCAAACTAAAATTCCCCACAAAGGGTCTCATAGAGTGAGGGACATTTAAATTCTAAGATACAAGATGTTTAGACAACATCATATATAAACTTGGGCCCCACTATACCTTTGCATATATAGGGGACCCACCTATAAATCCTTGTGCAAACCTAACATAGGATTCTTTAGTTGTAATAGGTGTACCACTATGGGAGTTATTATTAGCTACTAGGTATCCATCATGTACAAGGGGGACTGAGAGGGTTTGGAAGATTCCATAATGGATCACTGATCAAAAGCCTCACCTGTGAAGCCATAAGATGGTATGGGAATTGAGTTACACACCCACCAATTTACTAATCATAGGTGTGTGGTCTACTTTCTTAGGTGTGTGTTGTACTAAACTAGTGCTATTTATGATCTGAGTCAGCCTTCACCCAAAAACCTATACACCTAACTAGGTCCTTTTCAATACCCATCTTTTACATCTTTTTGTACATATATATCTTTTATATTCTTTCCTTATAAAATCTCTCATCTCATCACCATCACTTTCTACATCCTTATCATCATACCATTTTACATCGATAATCTCTTCCTAGTCTCACTATATTCACCTATCATTACTCATCACCCCATCATATTGTGTATCGTTTCCTAATCATCATATTGTATATCCTTATTTTATCCTCTTTTACATGCATTTTATTCTATTGTATATCCTTTTAGTCATATCCCATCCTATTCATCACTCATAATTGGTCATCCCCCCATCACCTACATATCCTTGTCATATCTCATCATCCACATCTTGTCTTAATATCCATACCTAGTCATTTGTATTAACCTTGTTTTCATCACCCATCCAGTCTATCCTTATCCTAGTTGGCTCTCTATGTCACATACAGGTCTAAATTTTCCCCATCCTGCATTATCCTTAATCATTCCATCATCACCTATCATCATACTTATCCTTATCCCATTGTCTTAATCACCTTCATTTCAATAATCCCACCCCATCCCATATTTATAAAATCACTCTAATATTTGCTAGTCCTTTTATCATCCACATTATCCTATCATCCTAATACACTATCACTCATTCCTTGGTCAGATATCATACCTAGTCAATATATTGCTAGCATCTTGTCACTTTGTTAGTTTCAATATAGCAAACCCATCATCATCACTTTCATCTCTGTCATCCTTGTCTATTTATAAATAGCATCCATCATATCATCTTCTTGCTAGTTTTTAATCTAGGCACCCATCAAATCCCTAATCCTTTTTGCTAGCTTGATAACTAGGCATTATTGATAGGTCATTAGCACCTATTGTACTCTTACTCTAAAGTTTGATCTTAATATTTGATTCATTAGTCTATCTTATCACCATCATTACCTATCATACTATCTTGGTCTCTTAGATATATTTTATTCAAGAAGCCATATCAAATCCTTAGTCTACCCATACATCAACCCCCTTCATCATCCATCTTCATCTATCCTCATGGATTTGGACCTAGTTCATGTAGACTAATACATCTTGGCTAATAAGGATGACATCCTTTTATGAGATCTAAAAATAGGTGCTTACCTACCTTTAGACCATGATTCCATTCACCTCAAACCAACATCTTGCATCCTTCCTCATCCACAAACCTCTATCTCATCAAAATCAATCCTCTCATTCTTTGATTCAGTCACCCTAATCAATTAATACATCATGGAAAATAAAGATGAATTCCTCCTATAGCTATTAAATATGGGTGCCCACCTTCCTAATAATGTTGAGCCCAAAATCCACATCTCCTAAGCAATACCCTCCTCACTCCTCATCCCCATCCCATTTCTTTCCACCATCAACTAGTTCTCATCCTAGCCATGGCCTCTCCAATCCACAAATTTCCTTATTTTATAAATATCTTGATGAAAACCCATAGGAAATTTTATTGTAGTTATTTAAGATGGATGTCTAATTTATTGATGAACTTTAACCCATTTAATTCACCTTACCCTTCATCCAAACCAAGTCATGTAAATCTCCTTTCAATCCCCTATCCACTAGTCATAGTCAGTCATCTACTCCTTCCTATACTAGCAAACAAAATCCTATCCTGCCTACCTTACATGCTACAAATTAACCTACCCAATCATGTCAAAAATTATCTAATCATAATTTAAATTCTTCCACATCTAAGTCATACCATGAAGTGGGTCCTTATACTCCCTTTCCTATGTCATTAGAAGCCCTCTTCAACCAACTTGTCATCACCAACATGATGGTTTATCCACCTATACAACATCTTGATCCCACAAAGCCTAAGCCTTCCTAGTATAAATCAAACTAATACTATGTATATCATCAAACTTGGGGGCATTCCATTAAATGATGTCAAAACTTTTGAGACTATGTCCAATACCTCATCAATAGTGGTGGCATAGTAATCAAGGATGAATTAAATAAATTTAAACCCCTAGGTAAACAAGAAGAGGAATGCTAAGATTCCATTATTGATCAGTATAAATCCATTCCCCTTCTAAAATAAGGTTAAGACATCTTATCCCTCTTCCATAATCCCCCCATCATTGACCAATCCTCCATTAACCACAAGTCCATTTCGCATACACCTAGTCCCCCTATATCTCATGAATCCTTCCATGGCCCTCTATTTACTCTATCCATCATTCATCCATCATCTCCCTCTAACTCATCACATCACATACCCCATGTTGATAGGTTAGTAATAGACAATTACTCCCTTACTATAATCATAACCTCATGTATACCAAAGTTAACATTAGAGCCACTACAAGGATCATGTGTAGCACTAGCATCTGTATTAGCTTCTTCATTAGAAACATCATCCCTCGTCAATATTATAGAAGATGATTCTAATTCCTGATCTTATGAAGGATCCCATAATTAAGATGATAAACAATCATCAATCATAAATTTTGATCCCACTCAAGATGATGAAATCATAACTAAATTCTTGAATGCTTTATCTATTGAATATTTTTAGAGTGGATATGATCCTACCTTAGATACATGTATTAATGATCCTTTTGAGATTATTGAGGACACTTTATTTAACATTGAGGATAGGGATCATAGTGACCTATTTGAGGACTATCTTTCCCATTATCCCTTTACTCCATCACACAATATTCATCATCCACCTTTCCTCCATAATCCCTATGTCATACTCCATAAGGGGAATAAATAAGAACATGCATTATTGGATTTCCCTCTGCATTCAACATCATGTGCCACACATCCAAATATCTAAGACCATATTTTAAAATTCATAAATCAAGATCAAATCATCTTTGATCCTTTCATTCAAAATCAAGAAAATATAAATAATCAACCTAACCCAAAAATGTCTTCCCTTAGTGAATCCCAATATTAGGCACTAGGAAACCATCAAAGTCAAAATAATCATTATATATCAAGCCCAAAATAAATTATCCCTAGTGAGGCCTAACATCAGGCACCATAGGGTAGTCAATATCAAATACAATCAAAAAATAAAGTTAAAAATCATATGATCGACCATTCTTTCAATTTTTGGATCAAAGAATCAGCAAGTCAAAAGGTTTTAAATCCCATGATCTCATGGCACCAATCTAAAAAATACCCTCCACCATATCCAATGGTGTATGCAACTATTGAACCCCATTTCCATTCCCCATATTATCATATCATCCATCATGATCATATCCCTCCTTCACATCCTATATCCCATCATCACATTCACATCATACCCCCATTCCCACCTTACCTCAAATCCCTGGGTAACATTTTCCCTTATATGGGTGACAAACATACCTAGTTAAAACATCTTGAGGATGTTAAATCAATAATTAATAAAGGCCACCAAGACATCCAAGAATCTAGTGTCTATCACATACTACTCATATCACATATCTCTATAATAGGTGTCAGTTAAAGATCTAGACAACATAGGTAATCTTGCATCTCATACTCATATCCAATAAATTAAGATGCCCAAAAAAGTCAAAAAATCAAAAATTCAAAGTAAAAATAAAATAAATAATAAATAATAATAATAAAAATAAATAATAATAATAATAATAATAATAATAATAATAATAATAATAATGCATTCATCTAATGGTGAAAACTATTCTTTTGGCACCTTGGGCAAGTACCAGGATAAAAACCAATTTTTGATGTCATGGTCAAATAATCTATTGTTTGAATTATACCTCAACACTTGGGGGAAAAATAAATCCATTTCATCCATCAAACCTATCCATGTCTATCCTTTCCCTCTATTTCATTGTTAATACTCATTATCATATCACACATCCTATTATGTCCCTCCTTTATTCCTATCTTGATCTTCATAAGGAAGTGGAAGATGTCTTGAGAAATGTTTAGGAATCATCTTGGCATATCTTATAATGGACACTTAGACAAATAAACATTTGGTCCTCATCACTAGTCCCTTCTTCCCTGGTCTTCATCCCATTTTTAGCATTATCCCCATCCTCTTTTCACTCATCCATCCTTCCATTCATCATCATCTTCATTGTTAGGCTTGGTGTTCCCTTTTCTAGTAACCCCATTTGTATAGTGCACATACATATCCCAAAAATTCCTAAAAAGTGAAATATGTCAAAAACCCTAAAAATCATAAAATTTTCAAAAGGCAAAAATAGTCCATCATGTCTTATCTTTTGTCTAATCCCCTAGTCATATCCATCTCCATGATGTTCATCCTATCTGATATCCATCTCTTGTTTTCCCATTCCCATATCTAGATACAACATTTAGTCTTGGAACCAAATTAGAGTGGTCACCATCTATATCTTCATTATCTTATTGGATGGGTATTATTGACATAAATGACCTTGTCAAATAATTTAATCTAGCACCCATCACTTCCCTATTAATGCCTTTTCATACCTATCACCCATCTAATCACTTTTTGCTAGTATGAAAGGTACTTGATCCCATCCATCTCCTTATAATTGATTATTCACACCTATCACCCATCTAATGACTTCCATACAAGTGTGAAAGGTATTTAACCCATCATTTCCTACTTCTCTTGCTAGATTGGACTCTTGCAAGGCATTGTCTATTAGTAATACTTGGTCATCTTAAACATCACTTTTCCAAATCACCTTATTTGACCACTTTTATATTTTATTTCAAGAAAAAATTAGTCATATAATACCTTATTATACCCCATCAAATCATACATATTATATTCTAAACTAGGGGACATTTCATCTATATTGATCCTAATCCTAATATAGGTCCACAATTACATATCCATATCCACATATTTATCCAAGTCTTCATCCTAATCATCATTGTTAGTCTATTCGAGTCTATCCTACATCTAAAATCACACCATCATAAAATCCTAATCCCACCCATCACCCTATCATTCATCCCATCATTAGACAAGACATTATGACAATGTATGCAGATACTTGTGTGTGTTACTTATTTGTTTTGTTTATCTTGTTTACATGTTTTATCATGTAAATATTTGATTGTCATTATCTCTTATTATTTATTGGACAATTAATGAGGATGTTATAATGTCACCCAAGGCTATAATAATGATTATAAGTGACTTTGATGATGTAGAGTTTACTATTTGCCCATGCACCTTGACATAATGTCCTATTGTTCATAATGATATCATGGAGCATGTTTCCAAGTGTTATATCTATTAGATTGCTTACAATATAATGATCTTTATGACATTTATGATATTTTTATCACCTACACCTCATCATATATCTAACTCATCTAATCATCCTTATTATCATCACTAATCTAATATTCACACCCCATTTAACTAACATCCAATCTTTAATCCACATCTCATCATCTGAGTCATATCCTCTAATCAGTAACATCATCCTCTAATCACTAATCCTAATCCTAGTCATTATCATCTCCTCTATCACTTATCATTTATCCTTGAATCAGAAATACATCAACTTGAGGTAATTTTAGACTATGTAGGTAGAACTTGACCACTTAATAGTGCCGAAGGATAGCTTGGTCACTCTCATCATCATCCTAATTATTTTGGGTCACTAGATCATATTATTTATTCTCTCTCATCACTTACATCATATTAATTGGTTAATCTTTGAGCTAAACCCATCATTAATCTCATCAAATCATCAATATATCATGGCTCATAGCTCTCCCTTACATGCATCCTTATTTTGGATATGTCTATGGCTTATGGCCTTTTTAATCTTATCATCATCATGTTATATTTGATTAACCTTTAGGATGTGTCAACAACCATGACATGATCATATTTACTCCTTATACATGTACCCTTGTTAGGGGCATCATAAATATATAGCTCGTTTCCCATGTCGAATCCATCTTCTTCATATTTTATCTCACATTTGACATCTCATCTCCTTTTATATCCTCTCATCCCACCCATTATTTCTTATTTTTAGTGGCCATCCATCTCATTCTTCCTCACATTTTCCCTTAATGGGGCATCATGTCCCCTAACATCATTTACTAACATTCATCCATGACATGGTTTTTCTTTGAAAGACCATTACTCCTTTCACTTCTCTCCACTTGTAATGCCCTTTAAAATAAGGGGAAAATGTAGCCATATAAATTTTCTCACTTCATTTAACATTACTAATATTCTTATTAGTCAACATTAATTCTACTTATTTAATTTATTCCCTTTAATCATGTCCTAATATTCCAACCTTTCTATTAATTTGTCTAATGTTCCCATTAATTATTCTTCATATACTAACATTATTCATACCCACCAATCAGTTAACTTATCCTAAAGCCCTATTATCCCATCCTAATCTCACTTATCTATTATTTGGGAATTTTAAATTCCCATGGCCTACTTAATAGCCTATTCCTAGGCTTTCCTACCCACCTAATCCCTATCTAATCCACCATATAATCATCATTAACCCCAAATAATGATTATAGAACCCCCCAAATCTATAAAATTCTCTATTCCTACCCCTCCTCTCTAGAAGCCTCTAAATATAGAGGCTTCCAAGGAATTTGAAATTCCTTTTTAATTTTCATCCATTGATCTCCCTCATCCAACTTAAAATCTCTACCATTGATATCTCCCTCCAAAATATATTTAAACAAATCACTTCATCCATAAAATTCAGCTTAGAAATTCATATAAAATCCATGTCTATGAATCTAGTATCCACAATCTTTCACCATGGCATCATAATGTCAAAATATGAGTATACATGTAAATAACCATCCATTTGAACATCCTAAAAGGAGGCTAGTTGAATCAAGGATTGGTAAGATTTATCTTATCATTTTGGTTTATTTCCATAATCCTTCCTAATAGGTAGTTTGATTTTTGGTTTTGAATTATGTATTTTAATTCATATTCTCTCAAAATCTTACTACACACAATATGACCCATCAACTTGAAAACCATATATTCTAAACTCCTTACCTCATTTCCTTTTTATATATTTTATTGGATAACTCTACAATACTTATTTGAAACTCTATCTAGTCTCTTAATTTCAATATTTACCCTCATGGGATTTTAAATATTCACCTCTTCAAATAATATCTCTCACTCCACTATGCAATTCAAGGGTTCATTTGGGATCTCTTTACCACAAAACAAAATAATATTACTAATGTGAAACCTAATTCATTCATATTAACCTCTACTAATATATTTTCTCTTTTATTTGGTCCTCTCTCTAATATATCCAATTTTTTTTGTAGGGATAACTACATATTCAACATTTCTTCATCATCTTTTCTCACAACTGCAACATATTCACTTTGTGCATCTTCTATCATGTCCAATATTGTTTGAAATCCATTAAACATATTAACCAACTCTTCTACCTCAGGTACTCTTCTTCCTTTGTGTGCCATATCCTCTTCAACAAGTAGGCTTATCTTTCACAACGTATAATAGACTCAAATAAGATCCTATAACTCACTTTATCTATACCTCTCTACCAAAATAAAAAATGATGGAGAACATCTCTACATATCCTCTACCACTATTAACTCAATGGAGGACGTGTTTTAAATGAGATCTGATTAACATATAACTTATCCTATCTAATATATCTAAACTTAGAGAAGGTAAATAAAATAGATCCCATTAATACTTAATGTATCAGGATATGGCCAAATAGATTTTCTAAACCTAGCATCAATAGAACTTATGACACAACATCAATAGAGAGGGGTCAAAATCCTATAGATAATCAATATAATGAAATAACCTTAACTAAGTATCTAATATTGGAATTAATATAATCTAGTATTGCCAAGATAATAACACAAATAAGGTGTATGGTTAAAAAAACTAAAAGGGTAAGGAATCCTAAGGTGGAAAATGAAAATTTTGAAAATCCTATAGCCACACTAAGTATAAGTGTAGAGGAGATTCAAACAAGGAATTATACATTCATTTAAGCTAGTAATTATGAAAATTCTATCTATCAAATTAAATGGTTAGGGTTAGAATATACTTACCTTGAAAAAAACATGTCAATCCTCAATCTCCCCCTTGGCCAATGGTGATTTTCAAGATATTGTTGTCTTTGTAAGGATCATAAAGGTTTATTCAAGATTTACGATAAAAGGAATCCTCTTATTACATCCAATATTCCATAAGAAAATATTTTTTCTTCTAAGAAGAGATCCAAACAATGGCTTCTCCAAATGTAGACTCAATAAAAATTATGAGCAATGGTAATACAAAAATAAATGTTCCTCTCTATTAGATTGAAATGGGGACTTGTATTTATAGTGGTGAGTGATCCTATCCATTCTAAAAACTTTATCTGATGCCATCATCCAACCTCAATGTAGTTAAAAATATGATAGTTTAACCTTGAACTACGTTGGTTGGGACAAGCTTAGTTATAAAGCATCTATTGTAGCTTTTGAATTACATCAACCTAGGATTAATTAGTTTGAAAATTGGTAATAATTATGAAATAAACATTACATATGGCTCTTAGAATTGTTAGGGGTTATAAGAAGGAATATGTCTTATGGGATCAAGTGTGAGGGAACTATTGACCAAATTTGACCCCAAGTCAAATTTGGGTCAACCCCTAATTTTTTGAACTTTTAAAAAAGTTTATAAATGTCGTATAGGGGTCTCATAATGGTCTAAACATCTTACGTAGTCCTTGTTGATGCCCATCCTCCTTGTACTGACCTAGTCAACCAAAGTCAAAGGTTGGTTGACCCTAGTCAAAGAAGGTCAAAGGATAAAATTATGTTGAAAATGTCCTAATAATGTCTTTGATATGTTTCAATGTGTTTAAAAGACATAAAATGGTCATTTTCTAAGTTTCATATGCAAAAGGGGGTATTTGGCCACTTTTCTAGACTATTAAATGAATTATAGGGACTTTCCATACAAAATGTTTGTCACCAAAGTGGATCTCAACGTGGATAAGGTTATATTATGTCAATATATATAATAGGTGGTAGTTACAAGTTAGTTCATCAATCAAATGGCATTTTTTCCTAAAAAATAGGCCATTTCTAATGATTGTACAGACTTTTCAAGTTCACTTGAAGATAAAAATATAGTGGTGTGACTCTTTACCTCTCCATAAGCCATTTAGACATTTGGTTTTCAGAAATAATGTCAAAAAGTTCATTTCTAACTTCTTTTCATTCATTTTCACTTGGCAAGCTAAAGAGGAGTAGTTTCAAACACTTACTATGGGTTGTACAAGTGGATTCAGGAAGAATGCTTCTATAGGTGGATAGTAATATAAGTGAAATTCACATCCAAAACAAGAAATCTTATATTGGTTTCTCCTCCTTCATGAATAATCACTTACACTCCAGGTAGCCTTTTATGAAATTACATTCAAGAGGGGTATGGTTGTGCATCTGTTTCTTGTTTTCAAGAATCTAAGGAGATGTTTGATCTTGATGAGGTGTTTTTAGGTTGGAATAAGTCCCTATCCATGGTATTCTAATCTTATAACACTTCCTCTCTTAATGTTTTTGAAAGGGATTTCACAATTGTGCTTGTTTCTCAAGTTTGCAACCATGAATGGGTAACCTATGTTGTTTCAACATGGAATATCGTTATATGGGATGTTAAACATTATTGGATTCATGTTATCAAGATACCTTCATTGGATTCCATTGTGAGATATCAAATCAGCACCCCTTCAAGGCAAATTGCCTAATTTCCTTATTCACTACCTAGTCAGTTTACATTCATCTTACTTGAGATTCAGAAGGTTAGACAGAGGTATTAATGGTGAATACATGGTGTAATTAATGTTTGATACTCTATAATACCAATTCCATGGAGGTTAATATGCCATGCCAAGTAGAATTTTCCTTCAAAATAATGATTGGATTGTATTGGTCTTTTTGTCCCTAAAAGTTGCAAACAAAGACCCTTGAGCTTCTTTAGAATAATATATGCCATGATATAAACACTTTCCAATTATATTAGCTTTTTGTTATAATATTAATATCTACACATAATTCCCACACCATTTTTTAATGGCAAAAGGTGCATGAAGGATAAGTAATTGAAGTCTAAAGATGGCCAAAAAACCATTGAATTATGATAGTGATACTTATAGGACATTATTAAAAGAGTGATATTATAATTAAATTTGATAATCCTAGATAAAACATCAATATTTGAATAATAATAAATTGTTAAAATGGTAATCCTAAGCCAAGATGAAGTGGAAAATCTAGAACTTGATGTTTTCATCCCAAAACACCTTCCCCTGTCTGTACACAAGCCTGGGAATACTAATCTATAACATGCTTTGGTAAGTTCTTGACCTTGACTGGGCCAATAATGGTAAAATTGAAGGTTTAGTGTGAATTTATTACTTATAGATGAATAGGCCTAATATTAATATAACTCTTGTCAACTACATGATCTAAAAGATCTCAAATACACCTACAGGAATCCCTATAACTCATAAAACATAGTCATAAAGACTATATTGGTAGTGAGGTGGAAGTTTGAAGCTTGGACATAATTTTGAGATTTTAAAGTGTATATAATGTGAGATTAATTAAATTTGACCTTAAATAACTTATTATAAACCTAAATACACTATTTACTAGGCCTAAATCTTGCCAAGATGCATACTTACAAGGGCAACCATGATTGTGATAGTCAAGATAGGGATGTCTTAATTAAGGACCTAAACATGAAGTTATTATTAGTGCAGGTTTTTATTTTTCCCTATTATTTAATTAGGGAAATTATTTTTTTGTGCATACATGGATTTTTTCTACATTTGTGGAATAGGCTAGCTTATGTGGAGATGTGTGTCATAAATGTGTCATAGGTGTCATAAGAATGTCATAAGTAACTCCCTTGATGGGAGTTACTTATCTATTCTTAGCACCTTGTCACCACCTTTCATGGAGGAGTTACAGTCTATTCTTGGTGTGCCTTGACCACCTTTTGTGAAGGAGTTACGTGCTCTCCTATATGTATTCCTCACTTTGGCCATCTCATGTTAATCAGATTTTGGTTTTTTCCATTTTGTCTTGTGCAATTTATCTTCTTGTATAATTTCAAATTGCTTTAGCATCTATGTGGTGTGTACTTGCTTCATCTCATGTGATCATGTCTCCATTGCATTCGTATTATCTAAATTCTGGCAACAACTCTGATATGGTATCAGAGTTACTCCGGTAATTGTGTGTCTGGTTATGCTATTAGTTTATTCTAAAATTCTTACTTTGCTTTCGTAGTAGTTTTTTGTTCAAATCTATTGCATTTGAGATTTTTGGTAGAGTTTCTTGAAAACTCATGCAAATCCATATGAAAACTTGCTAAAAAAAATTACTTCTGAGTTAAAATTTGCTAAGACATCTTGTATAGATTTGTTGTGGCTTCAGCAAGGCAATTTATGGAAATATCAGTACATTGGTGTCCTTTTCCAGTAGCTTGGTGTCCATTTCCAGTAGCTTGGTGTTCTTTTCTAGCAACTTGGTGTCCATTTCCAGTAGCTTGGCATCCTTTTCCAGCAGTTTGGCATCCATTTCCAACAGCCTGGCTTCCTTTTCCAGCAGCTTGACATTTTTATTTCCTACATTAACTTTGTCTCAACTTCTACTTGTTTTTTGTGTTGGATGCATCTCTGAAGTAGGATCTTGATAGAACAGTGGCAAGATAAACTGGGGTGCCATTTTTCTACTGTTAAGAAATCGGAAATGCCCCTTTTTTTGTAAGAAAATTTTGCACCTACTATTTTTTTGAAAATGGCACCCTTTCCTAAACTTGGCATCCTTTTCCTACACTTGGCATCTTTTTCCTACATTTGATTTGTCTCTTTTGTGTTAAAGTCTGTGTTGGAAGTGTTAAACCCTGCTTTGGAAGGGTTAAAGTCTGCATTACATTAGAAGTGTTGGAAGGGTGCATGTTCATTGGTGGAAGCCCTGATCTCATCTTCTTGATAGTGCCTATCAAGGCTTAAGACATCACAACAACATCTATCCACCTTTCTTTCCTCTTATTAAAAAAAAAGAAAAAAAACTAGCTGGAAATTCATTTTTTTGCCTTACTAGTATTTTTTTTACTAAAAGAGGAAGGTAAACTTGCTTTCACGCATATTGAGACAATCAATTAAACTTGCTTTCACAAAGATATTTTTCTTGGATTCCTCACTCTGTTTCGAGTCCAACAAGTGGTTGGAAGGCCACTTTCTCTCTCAAAACAGGCATTTTTTAATGTTTTAGTGTTTTTTTTGTAAAAACACTAGTTTATGGGAAAATTGAATCTTTAATATCTTGCAAATGGTAGCTTAGATTTGGGTACCATTTTTTTCAAAAGTGTTTGTAATTCAATTCTCCATAGCGTAGGCTTATTATTTGTTAAAAATGCACTAGTTTATAAAGTGCCTAAAATTTGGGTCTCCTGAGACGCATTTTTGGTTGAGTCCAACGTCCTATTTGCTTAAAGTTTTGCACTGATTGCTCTAAGACACATTCTCGGCTGAGCCCAATGTATTTTGAGCTTACACTTGCATATTTGGGGGGGGGGTCACTCAACATTTTAGGGGGGGTGTGATTGCTTTTCACAACTTGCAAATATTTGCTTTCATTCTCCTTTCTGCATAGTTTCACAACTTGCAATCAACACAACTTCACCTAAATTCAGCTTAAAATAGATTCTTTTCAACTTAAACCCCTAACACCCTTCAAATATAATGAATGGAAGGTTAAAATGTCAATCATTATTAGAAGCAAAGGGTTGTATAGGATCACCATGGGTACTGAAATAAAACCCAACACTGATGCTGAAAAGATCAAGTGGTACAACTGTAGTGATGAAGCCTATGGATTATTGAGCTTGTCTATGTCTCTAGAAATTCTCTTCCATTTAGAAACCTTCAAGATCCCCAAATACATATGGGACACCTTAGAACTCTTATTTGGGAAGTTTGATGAGATAAGAGGTCATGAGCTCGAAAATGAACTTTGACACCTTACAGGACTTCTTCACTAAGTTTAAGGCCCTTAGATTGCAATTGAAAGAATACAAGATAGAGAATAAAGATGATCAACTCATCATTTCTATTCTCAAAAAGTTAGGTCTAAGCTATTTAGTCTTTGTCTCTACTTTCCATGCCACAAAAAGTGCCCTTGGCACTACATGGAAAATGTCTTCTTTGGATTCATTCATTGCCAACTTGAATAGGAAGCAAGATAATCTAATTAAAATGGGTACAATGAAGTCTACTCAACCCCAATATTTGATAGCTATAAATGGTAAGGATAAGACTTCAACAAAGGAGAAGAAGAAAAAGAATAAGGACCAGGAAAAGAAGAAAGAAAACAACAATCCTACCAAAAACAACATTGAGTCTTCCTCCTCCAATGCTAAACCTAAGAAGGAGAAGGTTAAGTGTGCCAATTATAAAAATATAGGGCATGATGAACACAAATGCATGAAGAAACAAATAGATCACCTAACTCATCTTCTAGAGAAACACAACATAGGTGTTCCTGAGTCCATCAAGCAGAATTCATCTACACAAGATTCTACCAAGGCAAAAGGAAAGGGTAAGGAGAAAGAAAAGGGCAAGGCCCTTGTAGCTACTACAACTTCTACATCATCATGGGTCATTGATTCGAGTGCTTCTCACCACATGGGCTCTTCACTAGTTGAGTTTTCATCTTTAGAGCCTTGTAGCATGACTTCAATTAGTTTGGGTGATGACACATCAGTTTCCATTGAAGGGAGAGGGTCAATTAAAATGGAAGGAGGAACATTCAATAATGTTCTAAGTGTTCCTTCTCTTTCAACCAATCTCCTTTCAATGTACCAAATCACTCACATTGGTCAGGGCATGAGAGTTGAGTTTTCACCAGATTCAGTGGCTATCAGGGAATTGCATAGTGATACTACAGTGGTAGTGGGTAGGGCAGATCACCAAGCAAGGTTATACACCTTCTCACATTTTTCACCAGATTCTTCTCCAACAACATTACTAACTCATTCAAATTAAGTTATCAAACTATGGCATGAGCGATTTAGCCACCTTAACTACCGCTACCTTGAGCAACTTTGCAAACATGAAATGGTCATTGGCCTGCCTCATGTCTAATTCTCAAAAGGACTTTGTGAGGGGTGCTCCCTTAAGAAGCATCCCAAAGCAAAATTTGACAAAGGCAAAGCTTGGAGGGATTCACAACCTTTGGAGTTAGTCCACAGTGATGTATCAGGACCCTTTCCCAAATCATCTTTCACAAGTGCCAAGTACATCCTCACTTTCATTGATGATTTCTCTAGGTACACTTGGATATATTTTCTCAAACAAACGTCTGAAGTGTTTGAAAATTTTCTAGACTTCAAGGCTCTTGTTGAGAAATAGAGTGAGAAATCCATCAAGGTTCTTCAAATTGATAATGGAGGGGAGTATGTCAGCAACAGGTTTGGGCAATTTTGCACCACATAGGGGATTGATTTGCAGTGCACAGTCACTTACAGTCCTTCACAAAATGGGGTTGCAAAACACAAAAATAGTTTCTTGAAAGAGATGGGTAGCTGCATGATTTACTTCAAATCTTTAGCACCATAGTACTGGGTCGAAGCCATCAATTGTGCTTGCTACATTCAAAATAGGGTTGCTTGTAAAGCCTTGAAAGGGATAACACCCTTTAAAGCTTGGCATAAAAGGAACCTTGATGTTGAACGCCTCAGGGTTTTTGGATCCCCAGCCATGGCTCACATTCTGAAGATGAAATGCAAAGCTATGGAATGTCAGTCCAAGCCTTGCATTTTTGTAGGATATCCAGATGGTATTAAGGGGTATCGCCTTCTAAATCTTGTCACTCATGAGTTGTTCATCGAGAGAAGTGTCCATTTTTAGGAGAGTCCTAGAGACTCAACACTTGGCACTTCTTCTGCCTCATCGGATCTACTTCTTCATGATGATTCCTCATTAGATATAAATCAACCACAATAGGTTCTTGAGCCAGAGACATCTTTTCTTCTTCGAGTTCAGATAGTGAGGATAGTGATGCAGAGTCATCCACCTCTAGTCAATCAGAAGATGAGGAGTTAACACCTGACTCACCCACTTCCAGGCCACTTTGGGCCAGATAGACACTTGAGAGTGCTGGCACTTGGGCAAGAGATCCCACAGATGATAGACGTATTAGAGGGAATTTTTAGAGAGATCCACATGCCTTCTTTACTTCAATTTCAGATCCATAGACTTTTTGAGAGGCATCTAGGGTACCTGAGTGGGATAGTGCTATGGAGGAATAATATTCTTCCTTAATAAAAAATCACACTTGGGATTTGACTTCACTTCCTAAGGGAAGAAATATGGTTTGATGTAGGTGGATATATCAGACTAAAATTGTAGTGGATGGATCAGTTGATAAGTACAAGGTGTGATTGGTCGCCAAGGGTTTCTCACAGGTGGTAGGCATTGACTACTCAGAGACCTTTTCACCCATTGCAAAGATGACTTCTATCCAACTCACCTTGGCTATTGCCACAACACATGGTTGGGATGTTCATCAGATGGATGTGAAGAGTGCCTTTCTTCACAGAGACCTAGAGGAGGAGATCTACATGGAGCAACTACCAAGTTTTGTTTAGGATTCTTCCTTAGTATGTAGACTTAGAAAATTTATCTATGGCCTCAAATAAGCCCCTTGGGCATGGTATGATAAGATGGATTCTTTCCTTCTCATAGTGGATTTCACTAGGTGCCATTCTGACCTCAATGTCTACTTCTTATGGCAAGATGATTCGCTCCTAATTTTGGTTCTATATGTTGATGACCTTTTGATCACCGAGAGTTCTTCATCAACTACTGTAGTGATGAAGGCATCTCTCCAAGATAGATTTGACATGACATACTTGGGTTTGTTATACTACTTTGGCATCAAGATCTCACAGTCAGATTTATGGATTTCTCTTACACAACCTAAGTATGCTCTTGACTTATTGGCTCAGTTTCACATGGCTGATTGCAAGCCATCTCTGACTCCCTTTCTATCAAGAGTCAAGCTTGAGGTTGACTATTCTTCACCATTGGTTGATGCCACTCGATATCGACAACTTATTGGTAGTCTCATCTACTTGACTCACACCAGGCCTAATATATCATATACAATGGGACTTATCTCTGGATTCATGCAGGAACCTCATGAGCTGCATTGGAAAGTAACTAAGAGGATCTTACATTACATATAGGGTTCACATAGATATGAGATTCATTACAGATTTGGCATAGAGGTTGACTTGGTTGGATATACAGATTTAGATTGGGATGGCAATTCACAGACTCGCAAATCCACTTTTGGTTATAGTTTCTCTCTAGGTTATGGTCTTATCAGTTGGTCTAGTAAGAAGGAGAATGCTATTGCTATATCATCCACAGAGTAAGAGTATAGGGGAGTTGTTAATGTAGCTACTGAGGCTATTTGGCTTTAGGGGATAATTTTTGAGTTTGGCATTCCTATCAGGCAGCCTACCATAATTTATTGTGATAACTAGAGTACCATTTATATTTATAGGAATCCAATTTAGCACCAATGGACCAAGCACATAGAGATTCACATGCATTTCATTTGGGAGCTTATTCATAGTCAAGTCATTGACTTGATATTTTGCCAGTCTTCGGAGCAGGTTGCAGACATCTTCACCAAACCTTTCACCAAAAGCAAGTTCATTCATCTATGAGCTTTCTTGGGGTGTGGTCTACATCTGTATCAACATCATCTTTAGGGGGGCCTTCTAGACTCTTCATTTCTTTTGTCTCTATTTTGGGGGGGGGGAGTTTTTTCTATGGGTTTTCTCCTTTTCTCTATATTATGGGAGATTGCATTTGTACATGGGTACCTCATCAGGCCTAGTTGCCAGGACCCATTTTATATTTCCACACTTCCCACCTAAGTTGTGCTTATGGAGGGGTATTAGTGTAGGTTTTTATTTTTCCCTATTATTTAATTAGGAAAATTATTTTTTTGTGCATACATGGAGTTTTCCTACATTTGTGGGATAGGTTAGCTTATGTGGAGATGTGTGTCATAGATGTGTCATAGGTGTCATAAGAATGTCATAAGCAACTCCCTTGATGGGATTTACTTCTCTATTATTATCACCTTGTCACCACCTTTCATGGAGGAGTTACAATCTATTCTTGGGGTGCCTTGACCACCTTTTGTGGAGGAGTTACTTACGTACTCTCCTATATGTATTCCTCACTTTGGCCATCTCATGTTAATCAAATTTTGGTTTACTCCATTTTGTCTTGTGCAATTTATCTTATTTTATAATTTCATATTGCTTTAGCACCTATGTGGTGTGCACTTGCTTCATCTCGTGTGATCACGTCTCCATTGCATTCGCATTATCTAGATTCTGGCAACAAATCTAATAGTTATGTTGGTTTTAAGGATTATAATAAAATTAAAATCATTATTATGGTATTATAACCTAATAAAAATAGAAATTATGTCCAAATCCATAGCCAAAACTCAATCCATAACACCTACAAGCAGGGTCTTAAGGTGTCTCAGTCTTCAACAAGCAGGTGTCTTAGTCTTCGAAATGAGGGATGCTAAAGATGGAGATTAGATTATAAAAATGGTGGATTAAAAAAATAATGATCTTTTAAACATTATATAAGGTTTTTCTTATGTTCTTAAATATCAAACCAAATCTCAAAATAGCATGTAGCTAAGCCTAAACAGTGATCTCCTTATGGGTAGTCATAGACCTACTCTAGGTTTCCAAGAGCATAAGGAAGTGTTTAAAGGGAAAATAAAATATATAATGGTTTTAATAAATCATGATATTAATTTATGATACATAAATTTTATAATAAAGCTCAAGGCAATCCATGAAACCTCCAAACCCAACCCATACCCTACCTACCTTCATAGGCTACTTGGTTCATAAGTCTGCCTTGGGAATTTGAAGAGTTTGGTGGTTTATCCTTGGATTTATAAACTAAAAATTGATAAAAATAATCCTTTGGGGTTAAATAATATTACCCAATTATAAATTTTAAAACTATAATAATTAAAACCTTGTCTATTTTGTCTAAGAGCAGGGGTAGTTTTACCTTGGATGAAGATGGCAGTTTTAAGGAAAATGGTGAAATTGATGATTAAAGGGAAATAAGAGATAAATTTAAGGTTGGATAATATATATGACATATAAAAATACATTAAAAAAATTTATATAATCCTTGGAATCAAATAGGTTACCCTACACTACAATGGTTGTAGTCACCATGGGAAGGAATGGTAAGCAAAGGGCTTGGTAAGGATGGTATTTTTAATTTTTGACCTTAGTTAAGCTTAATAAGTGATTTGATAATTATTAGGTTACTAATAAATATTTTTTAAACCTAATAGGATGAAAATAAATATACTATTACCTCATTTTTATCTTAGGGATGCAGATAGACCTATTGACAAGGTCTAGGCCTAGTTACTAAACAAGGGTCATTTCCATTTATAGCTATTGGGAAGCTATTAAAATGATGTAAAAATGTTTTTTGGATGATTATATAAGTTTTTTAACCTTTATAGGATAATATAATCACAAAAGAAAAAATCCTTGGCTTGAAAGCTCCCAAACCCTCTGAGAATGAAGGAAAATGGCTCAAATGGTCAAGAACAAATGCTTGGAACTTTCATGACTTGATGCATGGTACCTTGAGTAATTTAGGTAAGTTGTAAGAATTTATTTAGGATACCTTAGTTTAATTTTTAAATATTTCTAATGTTTATCTTTCATGAACAAATGTTAAGAGTGTTAGTCACTTCAAAACCCATGCCAACCCTATTTTGGGACCTGATGGAGGAAATGAGGCTGAAAGTGCCTCCAAATGGATGAATTTGACCATGAAAACTAAATATAAGTTATTTAAAACTCCATGAGGATAAAATATATTAAATTGGATTGTACAAAATCTATACAAGTGAATTATAAAATAGGTTTTATTGGCATTTTCTTATGGTTTATAGGTCTTGACAATGATCAATGGATGCCAACCACTTGGGAGGATAATTTGGGACTTGAACCAATTCCATAAACAATTTTTAAATCTTATAAATTACCACAAGTGTCCCTACTAATCCTCTCACTTCAGCCAATCTAAAGTTTTGGTCTTGGAAAGCTTATTTGCTTAGTATAAGTATGGTAGTCAATGGGATATGTTTTGGTGTATCACCTCTTTAGTGTAGTTTCCATTTCATGCAAAATTATAACCCTTTTAACATGAATAATAATTATATTAGGTGATATGCACTTCAAGAATAATCTATGGAGCTATCCCTCATAATCTAGAGATTCATCTCTCCTACAAGTTCACCCACAACTTGAGAGATGATTCAATGTTGCATCAAATTGTATGAGCTTGATAGAGTATCCTAGGGTACACAATTTGATGAAAATAGGAACTATAGTGGATATAGATATTATATATTAAACAATAATGTCTCTCTTGAAGCACCAATGGTCTACCCACCTCCTTATTAGTTCATCCTTTAAGACATGCACTCAAGGAGATTGAAATTTGATAGGTTTTTACAAAATAGAAATAATTATTAAAAGATAAGTTTAAAAAGTATGTGTGCATATACATATGACCCACTAAAATCTCATCACATGTCATTAGAGTGTAACATGGGATAGTGCTCTGAGAAATAAAATAGAAACACACTAATCGAGCCAACAAGTTATAGTAAAAATTAGAATATAAATTAATGTAAATAATTTATAGATATATACCATCTCTTACCTTATTATTTTTGAAGAGAAATTTCATGTGAAATAGATAAACATAATCATCTAGTGTGTGGAATAAGAGATGGACTTGAAAAATAAGATAAAATTCAAACTTTTTGAAAAAATATGATGTTAGCATTGAAAAAATCTTTATTTTGTTGGGTTTTTAAATTTTTTTTCGCTTTATGAAAAGGGTTTATGGAAAAAAAGTTACGATAAAAATATGGAATTTATGGGTAACTAATTGAAGGTTGATTTTTTTTGAATTTTAATTGAAAAGGTGTGAATTACTATTCATTTACATATTTGATATTTTTGGACACTATAGATATGTGTATTTAAATTTAGAAAAGAGAGAGATGATGGCCTATGATCAAGGAGGTGGACAAGTTGGAGGATAGATCATAGTGAAAATTGGTGTAGTCCAAGTATGAAGTGCATTTATTGTTACGTTTTCTCATTTTAAATTAAAATGGACTAGATTATGAAAAATAGGCATTGAGTAAAATTTGTGTAGTGAGATTTGGCCCAAAAATGTAGTAATAGGGTAAAAATTAAAATATGAATTGAGTAGGAGATAAAATGTAAAAAATTAGGTCAAGGGTATTTATTATGAACTAGTGAAAAATTGCCACACAAATAAGATGGTATCAACTTGGTTGGTGTAGTTGGAAAGGATGGGTTTGTGTATCTAGTTGATAGTGTATGTAGTTATTGATATAGTTTTATAGAGATTGTTATAGTATGAAATTGACATGGATGATATAGTTTTAAACCCAATTTATAATTTTGTGGGATGTATTATAGCATATAATATGTATGATGGAGTGTGGAGAGAAGGTCAATATGGTACATAAAGTTTGAGAGTATAAATTTGGAGAGAGCTAATGTACTCAAGTACATGGATGATAATTTTGAATTTAATATATGGCCAGTGTATTTTTTTGCATGGATGATATAGTGTAGTCATAATAAAAAGCAATTTGTACAACTTGAGCATGACTTGTGACACTAGAACCATAGGTCTCTCCTACTCGCTTACACAACTTGCTTAAGCATGTTTTCATTATTTCCCAATCATTCAAATCCTTCTAGATTTAGACCTTATTGTCTTGGACTCCTCTCCTAGGCAAAAATCTATCCCCTAGGGTCCCTTTCCTCCTAGACAATAGTGCCATAGGTTGGACTACAACACTTGGACCCAGGGTGTCCACTTTCCATTTATGTTGTCTAAGTCCATAATAGCCTCAAACGGTCAGATTTTCTTGAATCCTTATCTTTTCCCTTGGCAGCCTAATGTAGGTTCATATAACCCAAGATCACTAGTTTCTATATAAAATCCCATTCAAAGGTCATTTATAAGGGTTGACAGTCATTCTAAAGGCACAAGCTAGAAACAGACTAAAGCACACTCAATAAAATCTTCTTATTCTCTACATATAACCAACCACTATTATTTCTAGCCTATCCAAGCTCTTGTACCAGTCACGAGTCATTTCAATCTTGCCCAAATTTACATACACTTGAATTTCATACATAGGATTTCACAATACACATTTAAATTTATAGAATTACATTAGACTTTATCCCTCTTTAGAGTATTGGTATGTAGGTAACGTGTCCACACACAGGGTGTGATCACACATTCAATACATATTACACACTAACCCCTTTTTATAGTTGGATTCGAGATAACCTATCAAGAATGAAGAGGAACTATGATCCTTGAATACCAAATAAATTACACACAGAGCTTTGCGAATAACTAGGACCTAATATTTTAGGAACAGGGTTTCTCAGAGCTAATGAACATAACCCAAAAATGTTAGAAATCTTAGACACTAAGGAATACAATCCCAAAACTTGGACTACAACATTGAACCTCTAGGTGTCCCATTTTTGGTGCTCTTATCTAGGTAGAAAACATATTCTTGGATATGTTTTTGATAGTTTACCCAATCAAAGTAGTAATTTGTAGCCTCTATCTCCTCTATCTCAGCCAAGAATCAACTAAGTTTTACTCTCTATCCCCTTGTTTACTATTTTTATAAATCAATTAATCACTTCTAGATTCAATAAATTAGTAGGTTAATTAAGGCACATATTTTTTTACTAATTTTCCCCTTAATCCAAACCCCTTTACTATTTAGGAAATTAAACCTATAGTTTCCCAAATTCAGTAAAACATTTGGTGAACCCAACTTACTTTGAATTTTCACACAAAAAACCTAGGGCTAATTAATTTTAATTTTTTACAATATTTTCTTGAATTTAAAAATTAAAAAACTACAAATTAATTAATTTTTTTTCAATAATTCACTTAAACCCTAGTTTGCACATACTAGGTCCTATTTGCATACAAACACTTTCAAACCACTAGGAAAAATATATTTCTAATTTTAGAAATATTTTTTTGAATTTTCTTAAAATTTTCAAGCTCAATTCTACAAATTTATAATAAAATTTTCAAATTATTACATTAATTTTGAAAAAAATCATTTCAAAGCCCTAGTTGCATCAACTAAATCCCAATAATTTTCAAGTAATATTCCACTTATTTCTAAAAATTTTGATTTAATATTAAAATTAGGAAATCACTTCAAATTTCAAAAATTCATAATAAATTCCATAAAAATTATATCCCAAAACCCTAGTTGCATCTACTAGGTCCCATTCAAACAAGCAATTTCTCATAATTTTCTAAATTTTATCTTGCATACTTAGCTCAAAAAATCAATTTCAAATTCAAAAGTTCATAGTATTTTTCAAATAATATTTCTAAAAAATCCCTAGTTGCATACACTAGGTCCTATTACTTATTGAGGTATCACCTTACACCCATAGCTAAATTGTAAAAATGACGCTCACTTATTTACACATACTTATTAAATTTATTGCAAATAATAAAGAGACCATAATGGGCCCTATCATGTACATGAATGATGAAGTCTATCATATGTTAGTACA
This sequence comes from Torreya grandis, assembly GCA_037957365.1. Lineage (NCBI taxonomy): Eukaryota > Viridiplantae > Streptophyta > Pinopsida > Cupressales > Taxaceae > Torreya > Torreya grandis. The sequence goes on from JARHVA010002675.1 coordinate 998,741, forward strand.
AATTTTCATTCTTTGCTTTACATGTTTACTTTTTATAGTATGGAATGATATCTAATAAGTTATCTTTGCATATATTAAGACACCTCTTATCCCACCTCCCTTGGAACCTATCTTCCATGCTAACTACTATTGCATGGTTGATTTCACCATCCCAAAGGTTACCACTCATCACTATAGATCCTAGCTAGCACCTTTAATCCCTCCACCTCCTCGCCTTATCGATTATCTATGTTCTCATCTTGTACACACTACTAATCCTATATGGATAATGGATAATGTAGTTAGAGTTGTTACTCAATATGTTGTTATCCTACCTCCTTGCCCTATCAATTATCTACTCTCTCCTCCTACACACATTATTAATCCTATATAGATAGTGGATAATATGGTTAGAGTTTTTACTTAACATGCCATTATCCCAACTCCTCATCCCATCAATTATCTACACTCTCCTCACACACATACTACTAATCCTATATAGATAATGGATAATTCAATTAGAGTTTTTACTTGATCTATCATTATCCCTCCTCCACCCACCCAAGAACCTCACAACCCACTTGTTCCATCCCATCCCCAACCCAAGGCCCTTATATAAATAGATTCAAATAAGGCATATGATATTATGGATCAGTTGCAAAATACTCTAGAAAAAAATTAATGTTAGAATTATTCCAAAAACCAATGTGTTTAAGGACATTCTCTATCAGGCACATCTTCCACCAGTTACATATGGGGCACTGATAGCTGATTCACATCCATTGAGCCACATGATTAGTAGTTTTCATTCTAGCATTCTAGATTAGTCTTCCATCTCCTTTTCTAAGTAGGAGATTATTAAGGATGACATATATTATTATGTTCTCTTCATTAGATCTTTTATTCATGGTCATCCCACTCATAATGTTCTAATTGATAATGGATCCAATGTTAACATGTGTACTATGACTCTACTACAACACTTGGGTTATACAGTGTAGGATATTACTCCAACAAATATGGTTATCAGTGGTTTCAATGCACATAGTCAGACTGCATTGGGTGAGATCCTCATTCTTCTATAGGTTGGTCCTACACACATGACCACCTCATTTACTATAGTTCCTATCATGGGAGTTTTTGACATGTTACTTGGTAGACCTTGGATAAAAAAATCTAAGAAGTTCCATCTATAATACATCAATATATGAAATTCATTCATGCTAATCAGGTTATCATAATTATTGGAGTTCCATATGAGTTACCACTTCTAATTTCAAATTCAATTTCAATTTCAGAGCTAGTTTCAGTTTCATTACTAGTTCTAGCTCTGCCACCAATTTTTTCTCCAATTTAGCATAAAAAATAGATATGATATCCATCACTATTACAAAGGGTTCATACACCTCCATAGCTTTGGATTTTAGATAGATTATAGCTACATTATTCACATCCAGATCAATTTCATTGAGATCTCATGTATCTACACATAGAGTACATGTTCAGTGAGTTTCTCCTACTTCCAGATGGGTCCCTAAGAACCCTACAATTCCATCTACTTCTCAGAATTACATAAGGTCCCCATATTAAATTTTTACTTTAAATATTTTAGAGCATTTATAGCATATATAGCTTTTAGAGCCATAGTCTCAATATTTCCATCATGCTTTATGATCATGCATGATTCCACTCTTCGATACAAGAAACCATGACAGGGAGTCTCATTTGAGACTCATCAATTAGTATAATTTCTTTCTATAATTGATTGTACATAGTTTCCTCTACTTGATTATACATAGCTCAAATATTTAAAAATATAAAAACAATATAATATTTTAAAAATACAAAAACATGTCAATTATATGCATCATCTATGTTTTACATTGCTAATCATTATGCTATACTTACATTATGTTATTCTATGTTATTGTTCATTTACATTATGCTATTATATGTTATTGTTCATTGATTTATCTATATTACTAGGCTTCACTTGATCTTCTTTAAGTGTGTGTAGTGCATCCAGATCCTTGATTGCTTCACTCTACCCATCAAGGGGGCATCTTACTTCTACATTCCAAATACATATCGATACATCTACTCACTGGGGGCATACTCTACATGACTACACCATCCACATTATGTCATTCTTACACTATACACTCTAGAAATATTATTGTAGTATGTTCCTTACTTGCTTACATAAATATCACATTGACATCCATTAGCATATATCACACTTTTGTATTTCATAGAATATACATTAGTCTGGTATTACATATCTTATATACTCTTTCTTCTTTTTTTTGATAGTTAGATGCATGTTTATAGTTCTATTAATTTTCATGCTTCCACTCTTCACTTTGATTAGCTAGATGTGTTTGTATTTTCTAGTTCCTATTTACTTCCTACTTACATTTCATGACATTTGCCAATGTCCTTTATTCTTGTCTATATGTGTGTGCCTTTAGACACTTGATAATGTCCTTTATGTGTGCCTTTCATCTGTTTGTGGCCCTTGTTGAAATCTTTGATTGTTCCCATTATGTGTGTATATGGCATTTGAACATGTCTTGTATGCCTTATATGCTTATTTGGCCCCTTGGCCACCCTTACATGTTTCTTGCTTCTTATTTTGTATACTTGTTTCTTGATTGCTTATATTTATGTGCAATGCCATGATTCCAATCATGCATTTACCTTGCATCTTGGATACCATGATGGACATCATCCTCCATCCCTCCATTCCACTAACAACTAACAACTAATATTTTGAATTCCAATTTACTCTTATGCACATGCTATTACATTGTTATATCTATCTAAGCATCCCCCTATGGATCTAAAAATCTCTCTACGAATTTTTATATATCTTGAGATAATGCATATCAATGCTATATCAAATGTTTTTGTAGTTTGATACACTTGCAGTGCATCTTATTATGGGGGCCATTATTATAGGGTCTTCATTCCTACCCTCAAAAGAGGGGAGAAAAAATAGGAATTTTGTCATAGATATTAGAGCTCATAATAGTCAAAAAAATATTTTCAAAATAGTATAATCTAGAATCTATAACTCAGCATAGGCAAACCAAACTAGGCAGACAATAGAGAATCTAGATCAGTCATCAATTTTGGCTTTGGACAACAACACCAAAAATGGGATTACAACACTAAACCCAAAGTGTCTAGTTTTTGGCACTATTTTCTAAATATTAGAATATTTAATTTTTATAGAATCAAGTAGAAAGGTGAGTTCAGTCACAATTTTGCAAGTATAATTCAATCCAAAAATCAGCAATTTTTAGCACTTATTTTTCTTAGAGAATCTAGATATAGGGGGCATCATGCACAGCATGAGGGTTTCCATTTTTAGTTCAAAATCTATATTCTAGACACGAGTTATTGTGGATAATGTGCATGACACATTGGCCTTCTCTATTTTTGAGTTTATTGCATTTTCTTACACATTCCCAGTAGTTGCCTGCCTTACTCCATCTACAAGTGGTTGACATCACATTCAAGTAAAATTTTAGATAATTTTGCTTCCCATGTAATTGAGTTCCTGAGTGGATTCCTAATCCTTCATTCCAATTTTATAATGGGATTTTATACAATTACAATCTCCATATTTTGAAGTGGCCAATAGGGGCCTAGTTTCTAATTACATTTGGTTATCCATGCCAACATTGTAAGATCATAACACATTTAGGGGCTCCATGAGCCATCTTATACAACATTCATCTATACTGGTATTTTCTCATTTAACTTCACATCATAGGGAAATGATGGAGCCAAATATCTAACTAACCTTTATATTCTTGAGCCACCTATTCAGAGGGATTGGACACACAGTCAAAACATTGATTATCACATGCATGATTCGTTAACTTCACATAGTTGGTGATGATGGAGCCAAAGTTAATGCCTTTGAATTCTTGATCCAACTTCCAAGGGATTGAGCACTCATCTCATTCATTAATATAACTCTTGGTTTATCATACTTCTAGCATTAGCTACCACAACCCAGCAACATAACAAGTTTTGTATTGGTTTGCATACCTGGTGAGGTGTATTCATTCCTTTTTATTCCTTCCCTTCTCTTTACCTAGATTTGTAAATTCTTATTTTAGATATAGCATATCTAGTAATAATTGGTCTAATTTCTCTTTCCTTTCTATAGACTTACATAGTAAAACATGCTCTCATTATGCATAACCCAACATCACATAACTTCTTAGGCTTAGCCTCATAGGTAAGTTTAGGTACGCTTCTCTTTTTTCCTTTATCTTAGTATTTTTCTTTGATTCATACTTAGAATAAAGGGGGAATATATGTAGTCATACTAAAATTAAATTTGTATAACTTGAGCATGACATGTGACACCAAAACCATAAGTCTCTCCTACTCACTTACATAACCTGCTTAGGCATGTTTTCACTATTTCCTAGTCATCTAAATCCTTCTAGATTCAGCCCTTGTTATCACAGACTCCTCTCTTAGGCATATATCTATCCCCCAAGGTCACTTTCCCCCTAAAAAATATCACCATATGTTGGACTACAGTGATGGGACCTAGGGTGTCCAATTTCTAGCACTATTATCCAAGTCCACAATAGCCTCAAATGGTCATATTTTCTTGAATCCTTATCTTTTCCCTTATTGACCTAATTCAATTTAATCTAACCCAAGATCCCTAGTTTCCTTATAAAATCCCATTCAAAGGTCATTTAGAAGGGTTGGTAGTCATTCAAAAGGCACAAGATAGAAATATACTAAAACACACTCAAGCAAATCTTCCTATTCTCTGCATACAATCAACCACTATTATTTCTAGCCTATCTAAGCTCCCGCACTAGTCATGAGTCATCTCAAGCTTGCCCAAATTTTCAAATACTTACATTGCATACATAGGATTGTGTAATATACATTCAAATTGGGAGAACTACATTGGCCTTGATCCCTCTTTGGAGTATTGGTATGTAGGCAACGTGACCACACACAGGGTGTGATCACTTGTTCAGTATATATTACAAACTAAAACCTTTTTGTAGTTGGAATCGAGATCACCTATCAAGCATGAAGAGGAACTATGATCCTTGAAAACCAAATAAATTGCACACAGAGCTTCATGAATAACTAGGACTCGATATTTCAGGCACAAGGTCTCTTAGAGTAGATGAATAGAACCTAAAAAGCTTATAAAGCTCAAATACTAAATACTATAGCACCAAGACTTGGACTATAGCATTGGACCTCTAGGTGTCCCATTTTTGGTGCTCCTATCTAGGTAGAAAATAGACTTTTGGATCTTATTTCTAATAGTCTGCCTAGCCAGAGTAGTAATTTATAGCCTTTGTCTCGTCCATTGTAGCCCAAAAACAACTAAGTTTTACTCTCTATCCCCTTATTTACTATTTTTAGAAATCAATTAAACAATTTTATATTTAATAAATTAGTAGGTTAATTAAGGCACATTTATTTATTGATTTTCCCCTTAATCCAAACCCCTTTACTATTTAGGAAATTAAACCTATAGTTTCCCAAATTTAGTAAAACATATAATTATAAAGATATAAAGGGGTCATGTAGTAATTTACATGGTTGAATAAGTAGTTAATTTAAACAATTATTTATTTTTATGTTTTAAATTAAAATTTATGTCAATTTTTAACGTAAAAATCTAATTGGTGCTCTATTTTTGGCATTTTACAGAGATGACAAAAAATCCAGAGACTAGTGGATGCACTATGGTTACTAGACCTACAAGTGATATTGTCTACCATGGATTAGTATCGAGTTACTACACTTGGTTTAGGTGGGATCATGGAAATTTGATAGATCCCACTGAGCTATAGTTAGTCACCATGTTCCTAGACATTTGAGAGACTAACTAATATTTTTTTCTAGGTAGTGTATGGGGATACCATTAAGGTGAATATCACCCTAGATGATGGTCATGCATTGTTAGAGTTTTCAATTATTGATGCTCTAGTGGTGTTAAATACTCTATATTTGATATATGATCAAAGATATTTAGCTTTATGGGTAATATGCTCCAAGAGATATGACTAGCCTAGGTTGGTAGTGTGAATATTTGATGTGTATGTTTTGGTCATTTTAGATATCTAAAAGGCCATATTGAATTTATGATAGATTGAGTGATCTATTACCAGTCAAATGGGAAGGTCCAATTTTATATTATAGATTTGTGTTGGGTGATGTTAAAGTGTGACACATTATATGATTTAGGTTCTATTATTTGGGTGTAGTTAGTGCATGATTTTTATAGCATTTTATCTAGGGGCTAGTAGATGATGGAGCCCATTATGATTTTTACTAGTTGGATCTATGAGAAATTAACTATGTAAGTTAATAGTGTTACCTCATGTTGTATATGATGTCATCCTATGCATATAGAGGTGAGAAAAAGACCATGTGGTGAAACATTTTACACATGTCATGGTGGTATAGACTATTAGTTGGGTTCATATTATTTGGTGTACATATCATGGTAGTGTGGATGTTTTTCCCTCATAGCCAAATACTATACGAGCACATGGTTGTCTTAATATAATGGGACTCTATCCTTTGTGGGTGGAGATACGTCCATTTCATCATCTATTGAGGTATTTTTGATTTACACACTCAGTAGCTATTATAGTGGTCCCTATATTTTGGTCTCAGCATGTAAGGGACTGACGTTGTAGGAGGAGTAGGGATAATAGTGGAAATTTCCCATCATATGGCCTCATCAAGAGAGGGATATTAGATGGAAAATCTAGTTATAGTAAGGATCTCATGTGGAAACTATAAGAGGGGGAACATTATCCATTATACCACAGTAGTAGATACCATAGCCACCACCATAACTATGAAGATAAAGACAAACTCTAGAGCTACCACTAGTATAGCTAGAGACACAACCATAGGGATATATAGTATTGTATCTTATGTTGATTTGGTCTATTATGTATTATATACTTGGTGAATCATGACATAATTATGTGATTTAGTTCATATAATATATAGGTTTTTCACAATTTAAAATCTAGGCTACACATGAGGTGCTCGGTGGTTGAGTGGATAGAGCTATTATTGATGAGTAAAAGTGTTGTATGTCAATTATTTTAAGATTGTGTGTGTGTGTGTGTGTGTGTGTGTGTGTGTGTGTGTGTGTGTGTGTGTGTGTGTGTGTGTGTGTGTGTGTGTGTGTGTGTGTGTGTGTGTGTGTGTGTGTGTGTGTGTGTGTGTGTGTGTGTGTGTGTGTGTGTGTGTGTGTGTGTGTGTGTGTGTGTGTGTGTGTGTGTGTGTGTGTGTGTGTGTGTGTGTATGTGTGTGTAAACTTGGAGCTATTTATGAGATTTTATTAGTAGAGGATACTTGATTGGAAACCATGGAACATATTGTACACCATGATATTTTAGATGACATGTTACCACAGCACAATACTATGTGTATGGTTTATCTTATGGTGCTTTTAGTAATTACTTATGTTAGTTAGTTTAGATTCGTTGGTGAGGCAACTTGAGAGTTATAAATACTATTAGATGAATCCCATGTTGTTATACCAATGGGATTAGGATATGGATAGTTGAAATCATGATAGGTTCTCTCTCATGACAGGTCCACTCACTTGGCAATAGATAAATATTTTGACTCAGGTTTAGGCCTAGGTAGCCAATCTATATGTGAAATTCCAAGGCTTACAGCCATAGACCCAAAATTTATAATAGATTCAACATGGGGGACCATCTAGATGGGCATATATGGATAGTGTGGCACATCACCACCAGATGGGCAAGCTATACCACAACTTTAGAGCTACATTTTATATTATGGTTGTGGTTTACCATATTCTTCTAGTGGTGGACCCATTTTTTTATTATTGTATTTATGCTATGATAAAATGTATGATGCATGGATTATTCTTTTATATAAAATGTGAGAAAATGCATGGTAAAAAATAATGATAATCAAAAAGTAAATAATAAAATAGTAATTAGAGAAAATGTAAAAATGAAACCAAATCACTAAAAAAATGTCGAAAGTGAATAAAATGTGAATGAAGGAAACATTTAAACATATATGTAAAGTAAGACATCAATGTTTTTCCAATGTGTAATAAAAGATAAAAACAAATTAAAAAATGAAGATATGTAAAATTAATGTATGATAAGAACATAAACAAAGATATGTAAATAAATAGAGCCAAGAAACATGTGAAAAGGAAACTTAATAATAATGACAAACCAAACTTAGGACTTGTGCTAGTCTAGAATATATAAGAGTATGGCTATTTATGGACATATAAAAACATGAAATATAGTGTTTAGAGGAGATATAGGTATTTTTGAGGAAGGCATGGTCCTATACAAGGTCTTATACTATAACTCATAATGGGAAAACCAATGACATGTAAAAATAGAAAATGTCATTGAAGGTATTATCAGGTAAGAAGTGATACTCCTCAAGGGGAATATTGAGGATAATGTGATGAAAATAGGGAATGGAAAGCACAAAATAGGTGTTTTATAAATCCTTAGTATAAATGAGACATGTGAAGTAAATGTGAAAGTGAAAAGAACTATTAAAAAATAAGGACCTAAGATACTCTAACTAGTAGACACACAACATGGGCTAACAAGTGAGGTGCATAGAACATACCATTAAGGTTGTATATGCATGAAAAGTAAAAATAGAACTAACTTCCTAGAACATATTATCCATTCCTCAAGACCCCTTATAGATTCATTAGTCTACTATAAAAATTGGGTACTTACTTGAGAAAGTAGGTGGTACTAAATAGTATAATGAAACCTCCTACCCTAGTATACTGGCCTATCATATTATAATGGACTTAGGATCTATCATGAGGCCAATTGTGGATTTTGAGATTCAACTAGGATAGGAGATGTTCTAAAGAAGAATCACATATTTTGGTGTAATTTTTAATGTTTAAATTGTATTTTCTTTTTGATCATTGCCTTTTATTTATTTTATGATTTGGATTTTAACTATTATGGATTTTTATATTCCTCATCCATATGGATTTGGAATACAAACCATGAGTGAAATATGTGATAAACACAAGAGAGTTTACACTTGGTTACTAGAGAGATGTACTTAAATACTATATCATTTTAATTATTTTTAAACTTTCACACAAGTGTGCAATATCAAGACTAACCTATGTGTGCTTTAAATGAAATAAATATGAGGGATAAATAAGGATCATAAGATTTCCATTTATGTAATAAATATTATAATGATGAGTATGCTTTGTAGCTAGTCATAAAGGAAATAAGATAGTGTAAGAATTAGTGTTAGGATTGGTATGATAGCCATGTCATAAAAAGAACTATACTAGTCAATAAATGATCTAACACATGTATGAATGTAAGGAAAAGTAATCCCAAAATAGGGGGAAATAAATGGTTTCTAAATATAAATGAATCATAGACAAAGAACTAAATTTGGAAATTGATTTCAAATGAATTAATCAGATAATAATGTTTGTAAATAAAAGATCATAAATGCAAAAAGTAAATTATGAAAATCAAAGAGAAACAACATGAGAGCAAAATATAAAAAATGCATCATAAATTATATAGTGAAATGTAAATATAAAATTTATTCATATGAAAATGTGAATAATAATAATAATATGATATATCACAATAATGTGCTCACAAATTTTGATATATTTCATAATATACATCATCAATAACATCAGATAAATCTCATTATAGCTAAAATTTGGCCTTAATCATAGTCTCATCTATCTTCATAGAGATTCATGTGAGGATTTCCTATCATACTTTCTATATGGAGAAAGTAGGCATGATATAAAAATAAGAATGAGTGTGTGGCACTCCTTGATATAATGCGACTGATATCATTAGATCTATTAAATGGTATGGGTCAAGGGGACTATGGACCTTTGTCTACCAATGACCTTGACTAAATTTCTGAGAAGGTGATGATGTATGTCAGGGAGAACCTAAAACAATCAATATGCTCTGATACCAACTGTTAGGTGACCCCTTATCCAATGGAAGCATAATTGATTACTTTCTTATAAGCAATTAAACACAGAATTATGCTAGAATGATAAAGTAACTAGAAACTTGAGACAGCAAAGAATTTGAGAGACAATACACACTCTTGTATTAGATATTACTAGAAGAAAATACAATAAGGAAGATGCCACTTCTTCCTCCACCTCAAAGGCTTGCCACACCTCAAGACCTTCTTCCCTCTCTCTCTTGCTCAACACAAAACCAACTCTACAACCTGAGTTGTTATCCCTCTTTGAAAGCTTCAGCTGATCTCCTTGACCTTACACCTATAGATCTCCTTGACCTTGCTTGCTTCAATGCTTTTACTTGCCTTCTTGATCATTACAATACATGCCTTATGGGTCTTTAAATAGAATCCCATGCTTACAAAAATAGAAATCTAACTACAATAATTAGACACGCAGCTTGTGACTATAATTAGTCATTTGACATGCAAACACTCGCTTCACTTAACTGACTGTTCGTCAACAGCAGTTTTGGAATACACAGGCGACCGATGTCGGTCCCTGCTTGCCTGGTGCTGTCGACGTCGGCTGACCTCTTGCCATCGCCAATTTCCTTCTCCACTAACTGTGACCGACGTCAGTTGTACTGCCGATGCCGGTTCCTCTGGTTCTTCAGCATCCTCTTCTTGTGTCTGCAAATAGTTGAAGCTTTTAGCTCCACACCTTAACAATCTCCCACTTGGAGATAAATAGCTATAACTTGTACATGTACCTGTACCTGTACACCATCTATTTTGTTCCTTAGGATCTGTATCCCTCTTCAAAGTCACTATTGAAGACCAATCACCACACAAACTTGTGATGCTATACCTATATCTTATGCCAAAATAATTTTGTTGCTCCCAAATTCTTCATGACATACTTCTGAACCAACTCTACCCTTAGCTCAGAAAACTCCCTGTATATGAAACCCTGCAACAAGTAACACAATACAATAACAGGATAATGTAGCTAATATTATCCAACCTGGTAAAGATAAAATATAATGGTCAAACCTCCATTGTCTGTAGCCTAATCAAGACTATATACCATAGCCTTCTGTCTCAAGTGTCCATCCACTCTCTTCTCTAAAATGGGAATCCATCCCTCTATCTAGTGCTTTCTTCCAGCTGACAACTCTACCAACAAATACCTATTTGATTCTTCTCCAAGGACTCACACTCCTCATCCATGCTAAGCTCCCACTATTTCTAGATTCTACCTGCATTGCTTCTTCCATCTTCCTAGTTCTTGACTATCAGTAAGCAATATAAAGAAGGTGAACAATGAATATGAGGTTCAATTACCATTTCTGACCTCCACATGGGTGTTTGAGACTTATAGATCCACCCAACATCCGTTCCAGTGACTAATATCGACCATCTCCCAGTCTGCTCCCAACTGATGTTAGTTCCCTACACTGACCCTGACTGCCGACGTCGTTTCCCTGGCTGACGCCAGTGTCCCTTCTACCGACGTCGGTCCTAATGACCAACATCGAACTTCTCCTGCCCGACCTACCAACCCTGCTGGTTTGCACATGACCAATGTTGGTATTTGGCTGATCGACGTCGGTCCCATGTGATCGACATCGGTGTCTGTGTGTTCCTGTAAGTGATGAAATTTTCATTCATGAGCTCTTTTTGGATCAAACCTCTGTCCATGCTACCCTGCTTAGATTTATTCAACCCCTATGGCTGATCTCTATCCTTCATCTCCTCCATAAACACCAAGGCTTCTTTGTTCCTATCAAAAGCATCGAATTTCCTTTTTGTGCAATGAACTCTATCTATGCTTTCCAAATTTGAACACATACATTTTGAATCAAGAACATCCATTCCCTTCTTATTCATGTGACCAAGCCTATTAGACCACATCTTTGAATCTACACCAAAAGTAGAATCAATAATACAATTAGGTAGATAAAGAGTACCTACTTTCTTACCTCTTTCTATAACAAGTGCTCCATTGGTAACTTTCCAAGAGTCCGCTGTGAGGGTTATTGTGCATCCCTCATCTCCCAACCTTCCTACAGAAATTAAACTCTACTTCAAAATTGGAACATGCATGACCTCCTTCAACACCCATGTGTTGTCAATCTACAATCTTAGCTACACTTTCCCTTTGCCAACTATCTGACAAGGCGTACCATCCCCTAAATAGAGCACTCCAAAGTCTCCCTGTTCATACTCATGAAACAAATCTCTGTTTAGGGATGCATGAAAAGATGAACCAAAATCTAAAATCTATGATCCTACCTGACTATCCAAAGAAAGTATGAGAGCATTCTTACCACAATATTTGCATCATTTGCTTCTTCAGTACCTGCATGTTGATTCTCTTTATCTCTCAACCAACACTCCTTCTTTGTATGTCCTTTCTTTCCACAAAACTAGCAGGTAACACCTTTGGACTCGGATCTCCTTCCTGACCTTGATTTCCCTTGCTCAACCTTCTCCCTTTGCCTTCCCCTGCTTTCTGCACTTAGAGCATTCCCTGATGATTCACCTGTGATTCTCCTGCATATTTCTTCATTCAAGATCACACTCACAACATCATCAACTTTTAAGATTTTAGAAGCAGATGTAGAATTACTTACTGCCATAACCAAACCATCCCAACTTTCAGGCAAAGAACATAAAATCAAGAGAGCCTTTATCTCATCATCAAAAACAATATTGACTGAAGCTAGTTGGTTTACCAAACAATGGAAATCACTGAGATGAGTATGCACCGATCCACCTTCTTGCATTTGAAAAGTAAATAGTTGCTTCATAAGATATACCTTATTAGAAGCCGAGGGCTTTTCATATAAATTTGCCAAGGACTATCAACTCTTCCATTATCTTGCATTGTGATAAGTTGGAAATCACAGATGATGCAAGGCTCAACCTTATGGAACCGAGAGCCTTCCGATTAAGAACACTCCATTCTTCATCCTTCATATCTGTGGGCTTGCATGCAACCCCACCCAACGATAAGTACAAATCCTTCTGATATAGATAATCCTCAATCTGCATCCTCTAGTGTTGATAATTCTTGCTGTTAAACTTCTCCATTCGTAGCTTACTTTCTTCTGCCATTGTTGAACTCCCACTCAATCAGAAAACCCTGTGAATGACCTGTAATCAAAAAGCAATAACCTGCTTCCTACAAATCGTAGCTCTGATACCACTTGTCAGGGAGAACCTACAACAATCAATATGCTCTGATACCAATTGTTAGGTGACCCCTTATCCAACGGAAGCACAATTGATTAATTTCTTATAAGCAATTAAACACGAAATTATGCCAGAATGATAAAGTAACTAGAAACTTGAGACAACAAAGAATTTGAGAGATAATACACACTCTTGTATTAGATATTACTAGAAGAAAATACAATAAGGAAGATGCCACTTCTTCCTCCACCTCAAAGGCTTGCCACACCTCAAGACCTTCTTCCCTCTCTCTCTTGCTCAACACAAAACCAACTCTACAACTTGAGTTGCTATCCCTCTTTGAAAGCTTTAGCTGATCTCCTTGACCTTACACCTGTAGATCTCCTTGACCTTGCTTGCTTCAATGCTTTTACTTGCCTTCTTGATCATTACAATACATGCCTTATGGGTCTTTAAATAGAATCCCATGCTTACAAAAATAGAAATCTAACTACAATAATTAAACACGTAGCTCGTGACTATAATTAGTCATTTGACATGCAAACACTCGCTTCACTTAACTGACTGTTCGTCAACAGTAGTTCTGGAATACACAGGCAACCGACGTTGGTCCCTGCTTGCCTGGTGCTGCCGACATCAGTTGACCTCCTACCGTCATCGGTTTCCTTCTCCATTGTCTGTGACTGATGTCAGTTGTACTGCCGATGCCAGTTCCTCTGGTTCTTCAGCATCCTCTTCTTGTGTCTACAAACAGTTGAAGCTTTTAGCTCCACACCTTAACAATGTAGGTAATGGGAGGCCATGAAAATGTTGTTGCAATAATCTACTTATGATGCCAAAGATAATAAACATCTCCATGATAAGGGATACACTTTGGAATTATCCTAGGTGGAGATATGTCCTTATCATTAGAGAAATGTATGGTTTATAGATGAAGAAAATAAATGTATTTTCAAAGTTATTGACAATGAGTAGAGATGTGTGTTTTCATTCCATGAAAATAACCAATGTGTCTAGAGTAGCTTACTATGAAGGTTAACTATTTGTGGTAGGGATGGAACTTGATTCCTAATGTTAGGGTAAGAATATATAGTATGCATGACAATAATTGGCCTAATAACCAATAACCTTATATAATTCATAATATGACTCATCTTCACATCATGTAGGTGGGGAATCAATATTTGGAAAAGGTAATAATTTATATAAATCAGTAGGACATCCAAAAATAGGTATATGACTAGGATCAACAACTATAAGAGGGGACCTCAATGTGGGTCAGAGTAGCATGGATGACATCTCAAGAGGGATTATGCTTGAAGTATAATAAAATATATCAAACCAATATGTTCTCATAATGGCATGATTGAGAAACATACTCTTAAGAGGCTTAGAAGTGACTAAATGAGAAGTAGTAGGTATCTACTCCATCTCAGACTTGTGAACATAAAATGAAGAAAAAATAATTTTAGGTGAATTAGAAGGAGAAAGAACTACATCAATAAAAAAATGCTACATAAATGTAAATAATGATGATATTGAAGTATTTAAATTTAGCTTGAGTAAAGCTAGCTAAAAATGGATCTTTTATTGAATAGAAATCATCATAATTAGGGATATGAACATGAATAGTGAAAGCATAAATGATTTTATCAATCAAGAAAAGATAAAGAATGGGTTGTTTGGGCATCATTATTGTAGTTATAATGTCATCCACTAACTTTTTATGAGACATAAGTCATAAATAATGAGGCAATTGAGAAATTATGTGTAAAGGGAGATAAAAAAAAATTATTATTAAACTGATCTCACTAGGTTTCTCATCATTAGAATATGATAGGTTAGGTGGTATATTTCCTACAAGTTTAGGGTGTCCATTATGACCTCTATTATAATTAATGGGATAATTAAATCATTGAGATTCATAAAAAGGAATGTTAGGTAAAGGTTCAGGGTATGTATTTTTAAATCACCATTTCCTTAGAGTTGTTTAAAATTCCAAGGGTTCATGTCTCCTTAAATATTTATATATAGCACCATTGTGGGGATATTTGACACATTGGCATGCTAAAAAATCTATAGATCTCATGTGATGTGTCCAAGGCTGACCAAGTAAAATACTATATGTTAATGGGAAATGTAAAATCATGACTTTAATATGAACCATGATGGGAGGAATCATGATGGGAAGCCAAACAAAACATTAAAAAAGGCATTTATATTCTATCATAGCCTTGAAATGTGATTTAGGTAGTTTTAAGGTTGTATTTTGAGATTCCAAGTGTTTCAATGAAGTCAAGGAATATTATTTAAGTGTTATAACCTTCATCAATCAAAGAACACTTGACTTCGATATCACCAAATTGGACACTAATGAATAGTATAGGATCATTTATACAAAGTAATATTTCATCAGTAATAATTGAAATAATAGTAAATTTAAGTGAGATATCTATAGTTTCATCAATTTGTATAGACATTTCATCACATTGTTGAAGAGTACTATACTCAAACCCAGACAAGGTAGTTTCTTTCCCCATACATGGAGGTCAATGGGTGTCCATTTCAAATACAATTTTCATTAAATTATGATGACAATAAGGGGAAGTCCTTATGAGTTATAGAAAAGTAATTTGAGATGGGAGGTGAAATTTTTTAGTTATACGATCCCATTCATCATATCCAGTTAGAACTATGTCAAATAAAGGTGCATAATGTTAAAACAAGTCCACTAAAGGACAATTGGAAGTGTATTTAAATTGATGATGATAGGAAGTATGTCATATGGACTTGATCAGTGTAGGTTTTCTAGGTGGATCAAACTACATTGAGATGGTTGATGACATTTATAGCATATTTTAGTTAAGAAATGACTCCCTTGAGGTGGTTTATGCTATGAGTGGAGATGTAAGCACAAAATTAGACCAATTCCAAGTATTTGAAGAAGTTTGATTTTGTATACACATAATATTTTCAAACTTTTATCAATTATTGATTCTCTCTATCTTGCAGGAACCCATCGAGTCTTAATCTCTCTAAGTGCACACCCTAAGGGGTACACTAGGAAAGGGGTGGGAATACCATTGGTGATTTTTAGGATTGTTGTCCCTTTTTCCACTTGTTATCTACACACTTCTCTCTTAAAAACCATTTCCCTAAACTTGATCTTCTTTCTTGTATACTCCTCCAGTCATTTCCCACATTTTATCCCCCTTTTCCTAACCTAAAACCCTTTTTGACTGTTTATAGTACTAGGTCTACTGGGTCAACCTTGTACTCTTATTGGTGAAATTAATTTAGGGTCTAGGTTGTATCTTGGTGGACTTAGCCCATGACCTAGTGAATTTTTGTCAATATCAGTATGAGGTCAAGTGGGTAAAACCTATTGATTGAAACTTTTGGAAGGGTTTAGGGTTAAATTTGCCTATATATACAACATCATTTTTCCATTATTTAGAGAAGAGAATAATAAGTACAATCTATTGTGCATTAGCATATCCACCATTCTACTTGAAGATCAAGCTTAGGGTTTCATACTTTTTTGGAGATACAAATCTTTTCTTGTGGATAAATCTTTTAGATTCATTGATAGTTTATGTAGCCTAGAGATAATTTATCCTTGTCATCCTTACATACCACAACAACCTCTTGTGAATCACCTTGGCCAAGGGAAAGATTGAGGCTCGATGGGTTCATCTTTACCTTGGCCAAGGTAAGTATTCCTAACTTTGTTCCTCCTTTATAAGAGTAGATATACATGCATTTTTACTTCTCTTCCATGCATTAGGATTTTGTATACATTTACATGATCATATGTATTCTATGCATGTTTAATTTTGTTATTTATTACCCCCACTTTGTGCTACAAGCTTTGATGAGAACTAGATTAGATTTATTTACTTTACTTGTTATTAGTATAGTGAATATAAAAACATAGGGCTTAGTTAGGGTTATTACATGATTTTGCTTAATTAGAGGCTTTGAAACTTTCCCTAGTATTATTATTGTGATAAGAGATCCCCTAATTAGGTCTAGCAGATCCACATATTGGTCATGTTCCTAATTATCTAATGTATTCCCAATCAAAAGTGTAAGTATGATCTATCTTCTCTGAGTTAGATTGATTTATAGACATGATGCATTTTTTATTGAATATATTCTATTGAAACTAACATGAATCTAACTCTTGCACATTTTCTTTCACATTTTTCATTTTCTATCATTTTTTTCTATATTTGTAATACTAGGTTGACAAGTTTGGTATAGTTTATAACTTTTGTGTGCAAGTTTAGCACATAATCACATAAAAATGACTCTATTATATTTGTGTAAATATTCATTAGATACAGGTTAATTGATCAAATAAGTCAACATATTACTCTTATAGGCTTATATAAAACATATTAGGTTGACGTGGTTGGTATAGTACTCTTATAGACTTCTATAAAACATACTAGGTTGACTAGGTCAGTATAGTATTCTTAATGGCTTCCAAAAAACATAATAGGTTAAATAGGATGATATAGTATTCCAAATAGATTATAAAAAACATACTAGGTTTACTCGTTTGGTATAGTCATCTTCATAGGCTTTAATAAACATGGAACTACATAACTAGGTTGATTTAGTCGACATAGTTGGCAGAATTTGTAACATTAAAGGCACTTCAACAATAATCTCACATTCTTCTACATATTTCAACCCAACAAGGTTCCTTTCTCTCTATCTCTTTCATTTTATTTTTTCCATATAGTTTTGTTTTTCACATTTTTCATCCTTTAAAACTACCCTCATACCTAGTCGACCTAGTTTTATATTTTGCCTTATGTCTGAAAGACTAGGTTGACCCTATTGACATAGTTATTAAATACCCTTGATTCAATATTACAATAGAAATAATATCTACTCTATACTATAATTTTTACGTATACTATTATCTAAATTGACATTGTACTATGTTTCAAATTGGAATTAACATATATATGCTAGTAATTACTTCACACTTTCACTTTTAATTTTTTGCATGCTTAGATTCAATCACATGGTCTAATTAGGTGGTTTTTAAATATACCATTTAGTTTCACTATTTTTATCTTTCTTTCACACACTACCAAATCACTTAATTTCAAAACGCATTTAAATAATTATCTACCCAAGGCCTACCTACTTGGATTTCATCACTAAGGGGGAAGCCGACTTGGTTTTCTATCCAAGTATAAACATGCATCTAATGGTATATATTATCAAATAACCCAACACATTTATCACTTTGGGATTATGAAGTGAGGGATAGGCCCCAATACTAAGCTAGTACCATTTCCAATACAGATCCCTTTCAGCCTAAACATCATGAAACCATCTATAGATTACTTTCTAGGTCCCTAATTTTATCCAAACTCCCTATCACAATTAAAATAACACTCTAATAATCTAATAACATTTAGGATGACCATTTAGTTAGCACTTACTTTTAAATTGAATGCTTATTCTTTGCTCATTGTATGTTGTATTGTAAAAATTTGCATTGGCCAATGCTGGTGCAAGGTTTTGTGTTGTGTATCTTAATTATATCATCCTAATTAACCCAATTGATTATGTGTTTACTTCCATTTCTTGATTTAAAGTAAATTACAAATAATTTCCTATTTAATACACTATCATTTTGTTTGAAATAGTCTCTTAGAGACTATTTATTTCCCTTGCTTGTAATACTGAATCAACCTAGTCAACACAATATTATTTTATACCTCTAAGGGTATAGTACTAAGTTGACCCTATCAACTTTATATCTTTATTAGACTATTCTCTATCCAAAGTTATAGTAATAGGTTGACTATGTATCATTATTTACCTAGTTTTTAGACCTTATCATTAGTATTAGGTTAACCCAGTCAACTATGTAATCTTATCTATTCCTCTATATTTCTTTACTTTTACATCACCTTTGATTTTCCTAGTCTCCTTTCATCATGAAATTCTTGTTTGAAGACAACACTGAGTTAAATTCAATAGATATGATGAGTTGTACCAACCCTAATAGGTTCTCCTATAAACATCTTGTGTTTTATATCCTAGATGAAAATAATGTTCATATAACCATTCACACAACAAACTATGGGACCCCTCCTCATTCCTTTTCACTATGTAATCCTCTTTTCTCACTTGAAGATCAACTCGAATTAGAGTATATACCCAAAATTTTATTTTTTTATCTCTGAGTTTCCTCAACATCGAGGAAATGATCCTTCTAACATTTACCAACTAATGATAAGTGGCCAATATGAAGAGCCTCATTCACTTTCTCCCACATTCTCACATGGATTTAGTGATACTAGCTTCTTTTATTATCATCCTCTTCCTTATATTTTGACTCCTTATACCATGACTTCTTCTTCTTTGACTTATTCTACCTCTATGCCTATTATCTCTACTAACATGGTAGGTTCAACATCTAACAGGCCTCTTCAAAAACCCACTCTTCTCAATTCTTCCACTGGTGCATCATTTTCTACCCATGGTAATAATTCCTCTAGTACTATTCATTCTCATCCCTCTACTAGTCCATCTTTTTCCATACAAGCAAATTATTCCACTAGTGCCTCAATAATAATTCTTATCAAGATCTTGTTAACACTCATAGTGGTACCCAAGCCACTACTTCCAATTCAAATGCTTCAAACAATAATGCAACCCAAACCCATTAAGTTATATTACAAACCCTTAATAAAATGAATGCTTTTCAAGTTAACAATGTAAATCAAATGATGCAAATCACCTTATCCATATTCAAACCTACCCTCAACAGATACCATAGGGTATGTATAAACAAAATGTTCCCCCACCTCCTCTTCAAGATTCCCATGTTAATATTATCCCTCAACCTCCTCTTGTCAACAAAATAATCAATAATAGTCAAAATGATCCTCATACATCTCAAATTTCTAATATCTATCTAGGAGGTATCACCCCTACCATTTATTATAAGGGATCAATTGATCCTACTCTTCATTTAAAAACATTTGGAAATCTATATAAAAACTAGGTTGAATTAAATACCTTCACCACTAATAAGATATTAACTAAAACTCTCATAGTTGATGCTTTATATTAGTAAAACTAACTTAAAACTCATTCTATTACTAGTTTGTAAGATTTAGTAAATGCTCTAGTCCAAGAGTTCCAAACTAGTGATCTTCCTAAGAATACCTTGGCCCATTTTATCAATTGTAATCAACTTGAAAATGAAACTACACAAGATTTCATTAAATGATATAATACCTTTTTTAACAAATGTGAATATAATATGGTAGATGACAACCTCTTTCATCTCTTTAGCAATGCTCTTTTTCCCAAGTTGAAATATCGAGTCGAGACTCTCTCTACATACTTTAGAGGAGGCTATTAACTAGGATAAATGTTAAGATTTCCTTATGTTTCAATTTGATCCATCCCAACCTTATATGGATATTTGTATGTTACTTGAGCACAATAATCATCATGCTACCAATGATGGTGTTATGGACTCTTATGATACCATTCACACTATTCAAGCTTCCCCTCCTAACCAATTCACCAATACTCATTTATCTTAAACTAATAACATCAACATTCACAAAAATTTATCCTTGGTAGAATTACTAAAATTTCTACCAAGGCCTCTCCCATGAGAACTTTATCCCACTCATCCTATGAAATCTTATTATGAACCCAATAAATTTTATTTGTTTCACACTAGTTGGAGTCATTCTCATGAGACCTATAGGCATATTCATATTTTGGCTATATATTTCCTTATCGATCCTAATTTTGAACATGATTCTATCATTTTTTAGTGCCAAAAATCCTATGACATTGCTTTCAAATCTCATGAAACACAAACTAAATCTAAAGCTTTGAATCAAGCTAATATTCATTTGGCCATGCATAAAGATCTTTTCTAAATCACCGAGATAACCAAGACAAGCCTATCCATTCTACCAATAATTTTGATAATCTTATTGATCTAACTCCTGAAGATATTATGGTTAATATGAATAATATGTGAAGGGTAGTTGATTTCGTTGATCCTCAACCCATCTACACACCTCCATTATCTCACACATTTCTTATTATCCAAGATTCTTATCCAACTCACTTAAATGAGTTGGGGCAAGATAACCTTATATATTTTTATGAATCAATTTTAACACCTCCCTTGGATAACACTTCTCATACTATTTCTACCATACCTCCATCTTCTTTACCTAACACCAATGACACTCAAATTTCTATTAACACTTCTTCTAACAAATCTCAAACACAACCTACATCAATTAATCCATATTCTCAAAATAATCTACAAACTTTTCCTCTAACCAAACCTTCTACTTCTTATCAACATAAATTCACATGTACTTCATCTCCTCCTTTTGAGGACCTCCTTCAACACTATGCTCCTCTTTCAAACAATCTTATAATGGGTTATGATGAGAGGGATCATATCAAGAAACTCACTAATTTCCCATCCCAAATCCAATTTTTATAACTTATGAGGACCTCTTCACATCATCATAACTATCTTATGGAATTTTTGTTCAAATTTTATATCCCTCATCCTCCCTAATAGGACACAAAGCAACCTTATCTAGATCTAAAGATAGATTTCTCTAAAAATGTGAAGAGTTGTCCATCCATGTTGATGAAATAATGTACACTTCTCTTTCCCTCAAATTCCCCATTGCTTCCATGATCCCTGATGATATTTTGCTCCATGTAGATAACCCTCCTCTTTTCATTAGTGTTCAAATTGGTGATATCCAAGTCAAGCATGCCTTGATTGATGAGGGTTTTGGCACTTGTGTTGCCTGTCTTTATTTTATCAAAACCATTGGATATTTTAAATGCAATCTTAATTCCACACACTGTACCTTTCAAGGTTATGACTGAAGGCAAATTCCTCCTTTAGGGTGTGTGTGGTTCCCCATTACCATCCCACCTATCATTATTCATGTGAAGAATGATATTTATATTTCCTCTATCTTACAACATTTTTCTTGGTATGCCATGGACTCATCGTATGAGATAAGCTACCTCTTTTGCTTACCAATGCATCAAATTTCCTCATAATAGAGCCATATATAGGATTCAAAGTGACACTAATCCTTGGAATTTTAAATAATTCCAAGACTGGGGTGTATTCAATATTCCTACCCTTGAAACCTTTGCAATCATTCCATTTCATTAATATTAATGATTTAACTTTCCCATCAATTCCAATTGAGGTTATAATGGTCATCCCAAAATCATTATCAATATTCACCCTAACCCTATAAATTATAATGATGATGAGCTTGATGAGATCAATTTCAAGATTAAAACTTTTAATCTCTCACCTCATCTCTCAACTTCCCACTTATTTACAACCTCATTCTCATCAATCACCTTATGATGACATCCTCATTATCTTAAATAATACTTGGCATTCCATTCATCACACCACATCAGATGACAATATCATCTCTACCTATGCCATTGATCTTCATACACCTTATTGTGATGATGGTTATACCTTAGATGATCCATTTTTAGGAGGTCTAGTTCATGCTTGAGATACATATATTATTCTTTATCATTCCTTTTTGCTTTAATATTTTAGTATATCTTCCCATATTACATCATATATCATTCCTAATTTTATTGTTTTTCCTCTTTATCATAAGGTAAAGATGGTATAGAGACATCTAGTTTTTTATGAACCTCATAGGAGTATGATTATGGATCATGTTATGACTGATGCCTATCTCTTTTTTATATACCATGACCCTTATAGCCTACTTATCCCTAAAATGCATGTGACTCTCCTTTAGCCTACTATGTACCCTAACCCTCCCTTAGTAGAACTTAGTTTGGATCCCATTCCTATACCCACTTTATCTAAGTCTATTCCTACTTCTGATCATATTGCTCCTATAGTTGAGTCTTATCCAATCTCTCCACCAACCCCATCTTCTCTTGGTGATGGTTTACTCCTTTTATCACAATTGGCTCCTTCATTCACGAAATGGGTCGATCAGCCTTATTGTGACATTCATAAATTTTTTTATCATTAGACTTAAGATTATTTATTATACCAATATCCTTCCAATTTTGTTACACTTCCTCATGTGATTACATCTCCCAAGATTACTCACAAGTTTATATGTTGCTTCTAGGACATAGATAACCATTCATCCATGCATTGTTACAAGTTGTGACAATATATTATCACTTTACATCCCACTACTCCTTAGTCTTCAAACAAGACTATACCTTCCCTAAAATTATTACCCACGTATATTCCTTAGTATGGAGAGGTATATTGTCTTTAACACCAATGTGGCACATATCACACTGATCATTGTTACATCCTTTAGAAGCATCTCAAGGATCACCTCTTAACTATTCTTATACCTTCTACCATTCCTCCCATAGGTCATTATTACAAGAAGTCTCTCCCTTCTTCCCCCAAGGTTTCACCTCATGTGGCTCCATCTCATCTTATGGTCCCTTCTTCACCACATATTCCTCCACCTATGAATCCTTCACCCATGGACCTTCCCTCATTTATGGATCCTTCTCCACCTGTGAGTCCCTCACCCGTGGCACCTTCCCCACATGTGACCCCTTCATCTCTCATATAAATCACTCCTATGCATTATCCTAAGCATCCCCCAAATTATAACCCTCATCAACATTATCCTTCAAGAATTCCTATCTTTTATATTGAAGAGATTCAACATGAAGTATTTTCCAAGCTTTCACTAAATATTGATGAGACATTAGTTGTATTTCACATTCAACTTTATAGAGACTTATCAAATGTTATGGATAACATGTGCTGATAAATTATTAGTACATATGAACACATGCATGGTGTTCATACATTTTCATTTGGATTGGATGTGTGCTCCAAATTTACATTTATCTATTCTTATATCATTTGACATTGTGTCAAATTCTTATATATCGTACATGGTGACTTTGGTTTCACACTTTATATTATTTATGATGTCCTTATGTTCTCTTATGGATTTATTATTTATCATTGCCATTTTTTTCTTCATGACTTCATTTCTTATGATTACTTTATTCTATTTTTCATGATTATTTATTTTCTTATCTATATAAACATGAATAATTTTTATTATGACTTGGTTATGCAAACCTTACTTCCTTTATTCATTCATTATTTACCATGTGATCAGTTAGAAAAAAATTCATCTCATTATAATCTCCTTTTACTAGTATACTTTAGATCTCCTCTTATTCCCCTTTATTCCCTTTCATGAACTAAGCATATACATGGTTGATACATAAGATAACATGTTAGTTCATAGTTAAGCTTAAGTAATCTAGTTAGTCTTGTCTTTGGATACTTAGCTTCCTTTATCCTTAGCCTATAGCTCATTTGTGTATATCACTCTATCTCTCATGATTGGTTATTCTAATTCTGTATGGAGGAGGAATATTTTAAAAAATCCATAAAAACATTCAAAATCTAAATCATTTAATAAAAGGCAACATTCAAAATTCTCAAAAGTCAAATCACACTAAAATATGTGATTTTAATCATATCTCCTTCTTCTAGTTGAAGATCAAACTCTATAGTTGGTCTCATAATAGAGTTGAGGTCCATTGGGGTGTGTTAGGCCAATAGATTAGGAAAGGAGAATAAAAAAATCTTATAGTGTTACCTACTTTCTCATGTAAGTACCCAATATCTAGGTCTTGAGGAATGGGGAATACATCATGGGAAGGTAGGTCTATTTTAATTTTCTTGCAAAAAATGACCTATATGAGTTGATCTTAGTAGCACACTTATTTTCCTACACAACTTTGTTTCTATATGGAACATGTATCCTTTATATATTAATGGTCACCAGTCACTTAGTGTCTTCTCATGTCCTTAGTGTGCCATATGTCTTCTAAATTTTTCTCGTAAGATGCCTACGTCATGATTTTTACATTCCATTTTTCACTCCCTATAATCCTAATATTATTATAATTATATACATTAATATAATTATATATATTATATATAATGCCTTTATATATAAAAATATATTATTATTATATAATATTATGATAATATAATATGTTTTAACTGTTTTATATATTATATTAAATATAATTTTTAAATAAAATCAATATATTATTAGTATAATACTTATACTCTTTGAGAAATATTATTTTGTTCACTGATCACTCCCCTAGAGATTCCATTTGTGATTTGCATTATAAGACTATGGATAGGACCTAACCTTCCTCAAAAATTACCAAAATTTCAAATTATCAATTCAAACATCCACTTTTACCATATTTTCACATTATTTCCACCTCCTTGTTGTTCCCTTTGTGAGTTACAGTGTAAGACCATAGATAGGACCTGGCCTTCCTCACAAAATTTTCCAATATCCAAGTCACAACAAAATTACATGTCAAATACGAGATAAGATGTGATTGATTATGATTTACACATCATTGACATGATTCCCATCTTGATTGAGTATGTTTTATGCTTAATTCATTAATCTTTTCACTTTTATCTTCTTATTTTTTTATTGTATGTAAGAATTCAACCCTTTTCTTAAGATTTTTATTCTTCCCAACTTGAATTAGTGTGTTTAACTTAAGACTCATTTTTAAAAAAAAAAATCTTTTATAATTCCCAATGATATTTAGTATGATTCATTGACTTAATTGATTTGTTTTTATCCCATTAATATTTCATGTACTTTCCATTTTATTACATTATTTTCATACTTCCCAACATGATTTAATGTGTTTTAAATTGTTTTAATTTGGTGCCAAAAGATCTTTCTCATGGTTTAAAACCAAATCTTTCCCCTCTTAATTACCATTTTATTTGGTTTATTATACTTAATGATTTCTTGTTATTACACATTTTCTAACGTGAAATAATCTGTATTAAATTTGTTTTTGATTGATTATATTTTACCAAGTCTTTTTTGCATGTTTATTTTTAACCATGCATGTGTCCTACATAATGATAAAAAAGAAACCAAAACACATATATTTCCTATATAATATACAACAAAACCAAAATACATGTGCTATAAGTAAATATATCTATACATCCACAACCACAACCACAATAGAAACACATAAGATTTACATCCAACTGCCAACATATAAGATACATATATATATCATGTGTTTTTGATATAAAGTATAAAATACATCACTCCAACTCTAAGGCTATGTTCTATCATGTGTATCTCATTACCTAGCCATAATTCCCATAGATGCCTCAGACAATCTTCTCTGAATATTACATTGTAAAGAGGATGTTGAAGATCTCAATCCTATCACTTGTCCCTATAGTTTTACCACCTAGGCCTATACCTACCCTATCTACATCACGATAGCCAAATGTGTGGCTCTCTCCTAAGCCAAGGCCTACCAAGCCTTTACTACTCCTAATCCCACCCTTATTGGTGGATGTATCTCATCTCCTTATGCTTTTAATCACCTTGTGGCATCTCTTGCTAGTCTAAACCAAATTACCTAAGCTAGGGAAAATGGTACCATAGGATCATCCAATGTGGTAGGGTCATAGGGCTTTAGTTCCTCATCTAAGATATCATAAAGTGATCCCCTCACCAAGGATCCCCATTTGGTCTTCTCCTCCTCCACAAGATATGCATAATTCAAACCAAATATATGTTAGATCATATATATATCTCAAAATCTATCTATCTATAATCTATCAATCAAATCTTATACAACTAGTATTCTATTTTCAAAACTTAAGCAAATTTTAACCACTTATTACCTATTTGGATGTTATCTATCACCATCTCCCTATCTAATCAATCACGAAGCACATTTTATCCATTAGTTCATACCTTGAGTACCTCATCCATGGGATGCCTCCCAATAAATGCAAACTTTGGGGTTATTACCTATGCCCATCTCAATCTTTACCTTAGTGGTCACTCTATAGACCAATTTTTCCCTAGGCCAACTTATGGGTCATCTTAGATGACCAATCTTTATACTCTCTCTCATCACTAACATCTTCATTAGTGGTCACCATTCCTCCTAATATGGTGTCAAATATGGTACCTATTATACTCCTACATCTACATCCATCTCCTCTCTAGACGCTAGTCATTATGTTTGACCTATCCATGGTCTCTCACATCATGATCGAATCTATGATCTCACAACTGGTAGTCCCTCTCTCCTTCCCCCCCTCGACTCTCTCACATGTCTAAACCAAAATTTGGATACAACTATAGGAGCCACTAGGTGATGGATTCTAAACTATCTTAGAAAGTGTGCCACTAGATGTGACTCTATCTACTATGGGTAGTGGCTTGTGATCTATGTTCATGCCAACTCTAGTGCCACCATCCTCCAACTTTACCAAACTATTATGATGTGTACATATAGATACCATATGATATCTATTCACATGACTATTTGTAGTGCTAACACATGGGGCACATCTCATGCCACTTGATCCTATCTCCATATTCACACCTAAAGCAATCAATCATAGACCACATGAGGAAACCTAATTGGTTGATATATTAAGAACCTCTCATATATCTAGTCACTTAATAATATCACTATCCCCATGGTCTTCTACCCTTTGGACAACATATCATGCATGATCTGAACCTAAATGGTGGAACCCAAGTTAGAGAGTGATCCTTATTCTAATATAAATTGGCATAAGGCTATCACATACAACAATACCTTTTGATATAACTTGTGACACATCACTCATGATTTGAAAAGCCCTATCATCACCTTCTCTATATTCAAATATTATATATATATATGTGTGTGTGTGTGTGTGTGTCTATATATATATATATAGGCTCACCCTCATCTGTGGATATATCTATTCAATCAAGTCATCTATCAAGCTAATGCATGTCTCTCTTCCTACCCATCTGGTATCCTCATGATCACTAGTGTCCCTCCTATAGGAAGTCCAAGTATAACATAGACATATTCTAATATGATAACCACTTTTATGGTATCCCCATTCACCACCCACCTAAAGGTATTAGTCAAGTACTCCCAGACTCTTAGGAACATGACTACTAGATCTGCACTTAGTGACACTCAACACATCTCTATGATGCCTCTTAAGCCTAGTGTAACTAACCTAGCTTGGTCCTCCACTATCAATCACTCTAATAGATCTAATAGCTAAGAAGAATCCACTAATATCCAAAATTAGTGATGCCCCTAAAACCATCAAACAACAAAAGATGTATTAGACCTCCATGTCACTTGTAATCAAATACATTCTTGTTAAAATTTTAACAAAAACAAACCTAATTTACCTTAATCTATCCATTTTTGACCAATTTCACCTATTTTTACCCTATTTAGCCATTTTAATTCCCACTCATTCAAACTAGACCTTACATGTATTATTTTAGTTAATTTCCTACATTTCATTACTATATCGACCACTTAGTCCCATACTAAGTTGACCAAATTGTACTAGGTCAACCTTGAGGACTTAACAAACTAAGTTGACCCTTTCTTCTCCCCTTTAGTACTAAGTTGATAGATTGGATTAATTAATTAAGTCAACACAAGGGTACTAAGTCATCACTTTACCTATACAAACTAAGTTGACCTATACCTACTATGTCGATAGTGTCAAAAGTTGATTTTCAACCTACTAGGTCGACTAGGTTGACCTAGTTAGTTTAAATTGCTGACTCTTTGACCTATTTGTAATAAATTCCTTTGGAATTTATTACTCCAATTCCTTTCAACCTATTTCCCCATTTATAAATTTATTACTCCAATTCCTTTCTTGTTTTTATAAATGGTCTAATTTATAAATTTCAATAAAATACTTAATTTCTAATAAAATATTCAAAATAAGATTAAAATTCTCAATTACCTACTTGTACTACAACAATTATGGCTACTAGGCATCCTCCTCATATTGGCTATTGTCTCATCACCATCTTATATCTTTCATCTTTCATGTAGTCTCTTAGATCTCTATTTTTCTCTCAAAGTAAGTCAAACAATAGCAAATGGCATTCTTTACACCCTATTTAAAGTTATATTCACAATTCTTTACCTTTTAAATATTCACCATCAGATTCCTTATTTTGATAATATCTTTGTTTTTACTCACTCATTTTTTGAACCATAAAAAGTTATGAAATCATGATGTAGTAGAGAATATTTTCCACTACTGTATGCCTATATATCAAAAAAAATGTATTTTTACTCTTTTTTGCACTAATCTCTACAGGTTTACCTAATGTTCCTCACATTGGATGCCTTCACATCTCTCATAGTCTCATTATTTATATATTTTACTAAGGTAAGTAAAGGTATGTGTTTTTCAAATTTATCCTTTCATTTTTCTTATTTACTCCTTACTCATCTTGCTTAGAATCAGTGTTATGTGTTGGCATGTTCTATTTATAAAGCAACATCCTGTGTTGTACTTACATAACATGTGATGAGATTTGAGTGGGGCATATATATACACATAATATTTTTAAAAAATTATCAATTAATTATGCTTTCCATCTTGTAAGAACCCATTTATTCTCAATCTCTCTGAGTGTATAACCTAAGTGGTATACTAGGAAAGGGGTGGGTAGACCATTAGTGCTTCATAGGATTATTATCCTTTTTTCCACTTTTTATCTACACACTTCTCTTTTAAAAACCATTTCCCTAAGCTTGTTATTATCTCTTATATACTTCTTCATTCATTTCTCACTTTCATCCCCTTTTCCTTACATAAAACCCCTTTTGATAGTTTACAGTACTAGGTCGACTGGGTCAACCTTGTAATATTATTGGTTAAAATTTATTTAGGGTTTAGGTCAGCTCTTGGATGACCTACCTTCTGACCTAGTGAATTTTTGTTAATATTAGTACTAGGTCAACTCAATTGACCCTATTGACTGAAACTTTCAGAATGGCTTATTGTTAAATTTGCCTATATAAACAAGATCATTTCACCATTATTTAGAGAAAAAATAAGAAGTAAGAGCTATTGCACATCTTTTTATCCACCATTCTACTTTACGAGCAAGCTTAGGGTTTCATACTTTCTTTGGAGATATGGATCTTGTCTTTTGGATTCATTTATAGGTTGTGTATCCTAAATATGAGTTATCCTTATCATCCTTACATACCATAATAACCAATTACAAACCACCTTGTCCAAGGGAAAGATTGAGGCTCAGTGGGTTCATCTTCAAAGGTAAGTATTCCTAACTCTGTTCCTCCTTTGTAAGAGTAGATATATATGCATTTTTACTTATCTTCCATGCATTAGGACTCCATATACATTTACATAAGTATATTTTTTATATGCATGTTTAATTTTATTATTTATTACCTATAATTTGTGCCACAAGCTTTGGTGAGAACTAGATTAGATTTCTTTGCTTTACTTATTAGTATAGTGAATATGAAAACATAGGGCTTAGTTAGGGTTGTTGCATTAGTTTTCTTTATTGGAGGCTTTGGAACCCTCCCTAGTATTATTTTTGTGATAAGAGATCCCTTAATTGGGTCTAGCGGATCCATATATTGGTCATTTTCCTGATTATCTAATATATCCCCAATCAGAAGTAGTATGATCTATCTTCTCTGAGTTAGGATTGATTTATAGACATGATAAATTTCTAATTGCATATATTTTTGAGCATGGAGAAGATGAAGGTATCAAATTATCAGATATTGTACCAATGGAAAAAGAGTAAGAATCAAATTGTATCATTTTTTTAATAGAATTTGGATACATGGTAAGGGAGTGGGATGTGTCATGTGTGTATATCTAGTGATAGAGGTTGTATTATGAGGTGTTTATGTATGTTAAATACCCATGAAATTAGATGGATAAGTATCTTGAATAGTATATAAAGTGGGAAAGTTATTATAATTATAATTATAATGTGGAAAATGATAAATATATGATACTACACATTGTATATTGTTCATGCTAACTAAAATTCTATCATTGGTTAAAGAATTAGGGCCAAATGAAGTTTTTAAAACATTTGAGGTAGAGTAGTAATAAATTGATGATTAGGAAGTAGACTTTTATAGATATCAAGGTTAGCATTATCTTGATTAAGATCTTCATGATTAACTTTGGAATCATGAGCTTTAGCTACCTTTTCATATGGTTGTTGATGCTCATAAAACATAGTGTATACACATAATATGTTGAATCTTTTATCAATTATTGATGCTTTCTATCTTGGAGAAACCTATCAAGTTTCAATATCTCTAAGTACATGCCTTAATAGGTGCATCAAGAAAGGGGTGGGTAGACCATTGGTGTTTCATATGATTATTGTCCTTTTTCCACATGCTATCTACACACTTATCTCATAAAATCATTCCCTTAAGCTTTGCCTCCTATTTTACACACTCCTCTAGTCATTTACCACCTCCATTATCCCTTTCCCTAACCTAAAACCCTCTTTGATAGTTTACATGACTATGTCAACTATGTCAACCTTGTATTCTTATTGATAAAACTTATTAAGGGTTTAGGTCAGCCCCTGGCCAACCTAGTCTATAACCTAGTAAGTTTTTTTCAATTATAATATTAGGTCAATTTGGTCGACCTTGTCAAATAAAACTTTTGAAATGGTTTAGGGTTAGATCTATCTATTTAAACAAATCCATTTTTGTTGGGGAATCCAAGAACAAACACACCTGTTTTGATCCCACTTGTTAGGATCTTGCTCCTCAGAAAGAGCACAATATGATTAACAAATACAAGCAATTAAACATGCAAAATTATCCAGAAGTACAAGTAACTAGAATTCACAAATAGCACAGAATATGAGAGACAATACACTATCTTGTATTAATACTTGTACAGAAAAGAATACAATAGAGAGACGCCACACTCTCCCACCTTACAGAGGCTTGCCACACCTCAAGTGTATAGTAATTCTTCTTCAAAAGTTCACTTTCCTACCAAAAATGGTCCCAACACACAACTCACACATAGAATTGGTGTTCACCTCTCCAGCTAGTCAGTAATAACCTTGCCAATACACCAAGCACTCTAAAGTACTTCAAGTAGATCTCCCATGAACTTGCAACCTGCAATTCAATAGACCATACTTACACATGTAGATCTCCTATGAGCTTGCAACAACCTGCAACTCAATGATCTTACAATGGAAGGATATTCCTTGCCTTCCTTTTCAGCTCATCATTACAATACATGCCAATGGGTCTATAAATAGATCCTAGACTTAAACAATAACTTAGACTCTTAGTTTACTAATAATAGGCATGCAGCTCAAGACTTGAAATAGCTTTTACATGCAAACACTCAGTTTAACAAACTAACTATTCATGCAACGAACAGTTTTGGAACACACAGGTGACTGACGTCGGTCCCTATCTAATTGGTGCTGACTGACATTGGCTGACTTCCTATCGATGATGGTTGCCTTCTGCATTCATCTTGACTAACGTCGGTCATACTACCAATGCTGGTACTTCTAGAACTTCAGCAACCTTCTCTTCTTCATCTACATAGTTGAAGCTTTTAGCTCCACAACCTAATAATCTCCCACTTGGAGATAAATAGCTACAAATGTACCTATACCTGTACATCATCTAGTTTGTTCCCTTGGCTCTGTATCCCTCTTCAAGATCACTCTTGAAGACCAACCACCATAAAACCTATGGTGCAACACCTATCATCCAAATCACCTACCACATCCACATCTACAAACCATGTAGAAAATAACTTGACCCTACATAACATGTACACCTGCTATTGGTCCCTCTAAGAATCCACTGAACTGCCCTCCAATGCTTCTTTCCTGGATTGGCTCCAAACTTATGACAACTCCCACTACTTGGGAAAACTCAGGTCTAGTACATACCATGCACTTAACCTCATTATGTGAATCAAGACACTATTCTGTGAACTATCCAACCATCGGCGTGCTAACTGGTCTCACACAATCATCCTGAAACAAAGTCAACATGTGACCTTCCATGTCCCTAGAACACACTTATGCCAAAGAATCTTGCTACTCCCAGATTCCTCATGACATACTTCTGAACTAGCTTTACCTTTAGTTCAGTGACTCCCTGTATATGTAGCCCTGCAACAAGCACACCATACAGTAATAAGATAATGTAGCTAATATTATCCAACTTGGTAAAGAGAAACACAATGATCAAACCTCCATTGCCTTGCAGCTTACTCAAGACCATATACCCTGGCCTTCTGTCTCACATATCCATTTTTGCTCTTCTTCATCCTAAACATCCATTCATCTCTCAATGCTTACTTCCAGCTGGCAACTCCACTCAAAACTCTTATTTGGTTCTCCTCCAAGGAATCACATCCTTCATCCATGCCAAGCTCCCACTATTTCCTAGATCTACCTGCTCTGCTTCTTTAACAACTTCCTAGTTCTTTACCATCAGTGAGAAACAAGTAGTGTAAAGAAGGGAAATGATGAATTTGAGGCTTACTTACCCTTTAAGTCCTTGATATGGGTGCTTGAGACTCCTTGACAGCTTGTTGTCCACCCAAAATTCATCTCAGTGATTGATGCCAGTCACATCTCAGTCTGCATCCAACCGACGTCTGTTTCATACGACTACCTCATCACCAACATTGGTTTCCCCTGGCTGATGCTAGGGTTTATCTGTCCTTGAGTCACTGATGTTGAGCTGCACATAGCTGACATCGATCCCTGTCTGGATGCCAACGCTGGTTTTCTAGTTGACGTTGGTCTCTATGTTTTGCTTGTGAGAATTGACTTCTATCTGGGAGCTCTTTTTAGATCAAACCCTTGTCCAAATAACCCTTGTTCTGCTCAGAATTCTTCTGCCCCTTGTGCTAAACTCTGTCCATCACCTTCTCCTTGAAAACCAAGGCTTTCCTGCTCTTGTCACTAACATCAAATTCTTCAAGAAACATCACCTTCTTCTTCTGCATACAGAAATCTTGATTCATGCTTTTCAAATCCAAAATCATACCCTTTGACTCAAGAACATGCATCTCCTTCTTATTCATGTGACCAAGCCTATTAAGCCACATCTTCGAATCTACAGCTGAAGTAGATAACCCAGAAAGAGAATCAGTAATACAAGTAGATAGATAAAGCGTACCTACTTTCTTACCTCTTGCTACAATAAGTGCACCCTTGGTAACCTTCCAAGAGTCCATTGTGAGAGTTACTGTGCAACCCTCATCACCCAAACTTCTTACAGAAATCAAATTTTGCTCCAAAACTTGGACATGCATGACCTCCTTCAACACCCATGTGTTACCTGTCTGCAATTTCAGCTTCACTTTCCCTTTGCCAACCATCTAACAAGGCTTACCATCCCCTAAACAAATTTCTCCAAAGTCTCCCTGGACATACTCATGAAAAAATTCCCTATTTGGGGATGCATGAAAAGAGGCACCAAAATCTACAACCCAAGATTCTACTTTATCCAAAGAACATACCAGAGCATCCTGTGCAACGTAATCCACAACATCTGCTTCTTCTTCATGTCTTTCATGCTGATCTTCACCCAACTTGCAATCTCTTTTTAAGTGCCCTTGCTTTCCACATTTCTAGCAGGTTATTCTGCCATACCTGGACTTGGATCTCTTGCCATTAAACTTCTCCATTCGTAGTCTACTTTCTTCTGCCATTGCTCTACTCCCACTCAAACAGAAACCCCTGTGAGTAACCTATAATCAACACACACTAACCAGATCTAATCCAACCTGTTAGTATCCCAACCAAAAGCTCTAATACCAGTTGTTAGGGAATCCAAGAACAAACACACCTGTTCTGATCCCACTTGTTAGGATCTTGCTCCTCAGAAAGAGCACAATATAATTACCAAATACAAGCAATTAAACATGCAGAATTATCCAAAAGTACAAGTAACTAGAATTCACAAATAGCACAAAATATGAGAGACAATACACTATCTTGTATTAATACTTGTACAAAAATGAATATAATAGAGAGACGCCACACTCTCCCACCTTACAAAGGCTTTCCACACCTCAAGTGTATAGTAATTCTTCTTCAAAAGTTCACTCTCCTATCAAAAACGGTCCCAACACACAACTCACACACAAAATTGGTGTTCACCTCTCCAACTAGTTAGTAATAACCCTGCCAGTACACCAAGCACTCTAAAGTACTTCAAGTAGATCTCCCATGAACCTGTAACCTGCAATTCAACAGACCATACTTACACATGTAGATCTCCTATGAGCTTGCAACAACCTGCAACTCAATGATCTTACAATGGAAGGATCTTCCTTTCCTTCCTTTTTAGCTCATCATTACAATACATGCCAATGGGTCTATAAATAGATCCCAGACTTAAATAATAACTTAGACTCTTAGTTTACTAATAATAGACATGCAGCTCAAGACTTGAAATAGCCTTTACATGCAAACACTCAGTTCAACAAACTAACTATTCGTGCAACGAATAGTTCTGGAACACACAGGTGACCAACGTCAGTCCTTGTCTAACTGGTGTTGACCGACGTTGGCTGACTTCCTACCAATGCTGGTTGCCTTCTACATTAATCTTGACTGACGTCGGTCATACGACTGATGCTGATACTTCTGGAACTTTAGCAACCTTCTCTTCTTCATCTACATAGTTGAAGCTTTTAGCTCCACAACCTAATAATTTTTCATTATTAGAGAGTAGATAAGATTTATTATTCATTTGCACTTCTTTATAATATGCTCTTCCACCATTCTACTTGAGGAGTCCTAGCTTAGGGTTTCTACTTGGAGAAGAATCTAGTCTTGTGGAGAAGTCTTGGATTCTTTGTCCTTTCTTAGTTATCCTTAAAAATAAAAAAAACTCTTGTAAATCAAATTTGGCCAATGGAGAGATTGAGTCTCAATGGGTTCATCTTCCAAGTAAGTATCTCTAACTTTTTCCCTCTCTTTAGTAGATAAAAGTAGCATAAGTAATAGCTTTTGAATAATATTATCTCTCTCAATGCATTAGGGATTGACCTATACATAGCTTAATTAGGTTTCTCTTATTCATTTTTATTTTATGATTACTAACCCCCACTTTGTGCCATAAGCTTTGGTGAGCACTAGATTAGATTTTTTCTTTACTTGTTATTAGTATAGTGAATATGAAAACATAAAACTTAGTTAGGGTTATTGCATAATTTTTCTTGATTGAAGGCTTTGAAATCCTCCATAGTGATATTATTGTGGAAGATATCCATTGATTAGGTCAAGTAGATCTATATTGGTCATGACCTAGATTATCTAATGTATCCCCAATTGGAAGTGTAAGTATGATCTATTGAATTTGAGTTAGGATTGATTTATAGATCTAATGCATTTATCATTACATACATTCTGGTGAACATAACATAAATACTATCCCACCACTAGTTGGGTTGTCTTCACATTTCCACTTTCTTATTAGCATTATCTTCACTTTGGCTTCACCTTCATAATACATTTTGGTGAACCCGATGTGAATATAATCTTTGCAAGTTTTATTTCATGCTTTTCACTTCTATCATTTTATTATTTTCTATATTTATGATATTAGCTCAACCAGGATGGTATAGTTATAACTTATATGTGTAAGGTTAACACATAATTGCATAAAAATGACTTTATTATTTCTATGTATGTATTCATTAGATATATGGCACTATATCAAATAGGTTTACATAATACTCTTATTCAATCCTAGAACAGTAGACTATGTTGAACATGTTGACTTAGTATTACAATTAGCATCTAGATAATAAACTAGGTCAACCAAGTCGACTCAGTCATCTTAATGGGCTTCAAAAAATAGGGTTTCATAGAATTAGGTCAACCTACTCAACACAAATAGTAAAAATTGCAAACAATATTCAAGGCACTTCAATATAAATTTCACAATCCTCAACATCTTCCAACACACCAAGGTTCCTTTATTTCTCTCTCTTTCAATTTAGTTCTTCATTACAATTTTGTTTTACACAAAGTTTGAAGTGTTCAAAACTACAATCCTATAGTAAACTAGGTCGACCTGATCAACCTAATTCTTTAGTTTGTCTTCTATCTAAAACACTAAGTCAACTTGGTTGAGTTAGTTCTTAAGGACTCTTATTTTTACAATATAGTAGTGATCTTTTTGACTCTATTATATATTTTTTTCATATAATGTCATTTGAACTAACTCTATACCATTCTTAATTTGGGATTTAACAACTATATGCTAGTAATTAGTTCACACATTCATTTTTAGTTGTTTCCATGCTTAGATTAGCTCACATAGTCAAATTAGGTGTTTTTTTAATATATCATTTAGTTCCACTATTTTACTTTATTTTTTTCACACACTAACAAATCACATAATTTCAAAATAGATTCAACATTGATCTACCCAAGGCCTACCTACTTGGATTTCATCACCAAGGGGGAAGCCGACTTGGTTCTTTAGATAAGTATAAACACTTAGTTAATGGTATATATTTTCTAAGCACTTGACACCCTTATCACTATGGGATTTTGAAGTGATGGGGTAGGCCCCAATACCAAGCCTATACCATTATCAACACAGAACCCTTTCAGCCTAAATATCCTAAAACAATCCATAGATTGATTTCTAGTTCCTTATTTTCAACCAACTTCTTTATAAAACTTAAAATAACACTTTATAATAATCTAAAAACATTCAAGATGAACACTTAGTTATCATTTAATTTTTATTTGACTACTTGCTCTCTACTTATTATATGTTGTATTGTCAAAACTTACATTGGCTAGTGTTGGTCCAAGGTTTTGTGTTGTGTCTAATTAGATCATTCTCACTGATCCAATTTTTTGTGTGATTGCTTCCATTTCTTCCTTCAATTATATTGAAAACATTTTCCCTATTTTTAGTACACTATCATTCTATTTGACACAGTCTCTTACAAATTATATTTTTCCCTAACCATGGTACTGATTTGATCTAGTTGATCCATTACTCTTTTTTTCCTATTAGGTTATAGTATTAAATCAACCTTGTCAACTATATATCTTAATCAGACTACGCTTTTCCCTATTTGTAGAATAGAGTCGACCTAGTCAACTCTATACTCTTCTTAGGCCCTATCTAGTAGTACTAGGTTTACCTGGTCAACTCTTTACTTTTATTTTTGCATTTTCTCTCCTATCTATCCAAATTAATTCCTTATTTTTCCTTTTATTATCCTTCTATTCATTTACCCAAAACATTATGAAGCCCTTATTAAAATCTTCTTGGATAACTTGAATCCATTTAGACACTATATGGGATATTCATTTATCCCCCTCTTTTCATCCCAAAAGAACCCTCATTCTTAGAGAACCTCTTTCCCTCAATTTGTGGATTGTAACATGGTTCAAATCACACCTCAAGATGAAGTAGGTGGATCCAATCCTTGTTCTACCTATCAAGATAATTCTCTTCTTCAAAAATTTCAACATAATGTGGGATCAATTGACACAAGTCTATCCAATAATCCCACTTGTAATCCACCTTCCAATAACCCTCCCCATAATACCAATTTGGGGATTTCTCCTACAAACACCAACCCACTAATTGATATGACTCAATTTCTTGCACAAGGCATACACCAAATGCACATAATTCAAACTTCTAACATATCTCAAATGATGCAATTTCAACATCATTTGATCAATATGGCTAATCAACCTCCGATTCTAAATCCTCAATCCAATAAAATTTTTATTCCTCTACCTCTTAGAGATGCCTCAAAAAATATCATTCTTCAACCTATTATGAGTAGAAAAATGCTTTAAAATATCTAGAATGAGCCTTTAGATCCTTTCATCATATTCATTGATATTGGTAATATATCTCCAACTACCAAGTATGATGGGACCAAAGACCTTACATCCTTTCTCAAATAATTTAGCAATCTTTATAAAGAGTGGATCCAAACTAATACTTTCTCCACAACTAAACTTCTAGTTAAAACATTTAATGGTGATGTATTGGAATGGTATAACAAAATTTACTAGAATTTCATCTAGAAACTTGAGGATTTAGTCAATCTTCTATTTAAAGAGTTTCAACATAATGATCTTCCCAAAAATTTCCTTAGAAAATTCATCAATGCTAAGCAATCCTATCTAGGCAACAATTCAGATGAAAATTCGGGTGATGGTTCCACACCAATTGATGACAAAACTTCTGGGAGCCATAACTTTTTCACCATAGCTCCAATTGACTCACCATTTGAACCATTGGAAAGATAATAATGAGGAGAATGAAGTGGGATGGCATGGATATTTTCTCAATGAAGTTTGATACTCAAAAACCCAATGTAAGTGCCCCAAATTTCAATTTTAGTAATGCAGTCTAAAAATAGTAATTCCTCAAATTCTGTATTTGTTTTAAATCATGTAAGTAAAAATAATTCATCTCCCTCAATATTGGTGACCTTCCACATCCTCATCCTAATTAAAAAATATGTATAAATGAAGATGTAATCCAAAATGGAAATCAGACATTTCTTCCCAGAGATAATCATATAGTTTTATTGTGATCTTGAGTAATAAAACATATCTTCTTAGAGAATTGATTGTTACTGTGTTATTTTTGTGTTCTTAAAATATTTTTCAACCAAAAATTCTAAGTTTTGGATCACAATATCCTACCGAATCAGCTCATGATTTTATCAAATGATGGAAATATCTGGCCTATAAGGTTGAGCATAACATGTTTGATGATAATTTGTTCAAACTATTTATATTTGCTTTAACTCATTCACTTCAATATAAGGTTTAAACTTTTACTCCTTAATCACTTAACAAAGTTCTTGACCAAGCTAAATGTCAAGACTTCCTCATGAATCAATTCAAACCCAATATGAAATTCTTTAAAGGATATTTTCAAACTTCTACCAATGCCATCACCAAAATTAATCCTCAAACCAAACCAAGATTTGTTAAAGCTAACACCCCCCATATTCTCACATACCACTAACTATGTAGCAAATGAAATAATTTTTACTACTCTCTAAACCCTTTATTTATCCTAATAATCCTCATAAGTGGTATAACCCTAATTAATTGTGTTGGTTCCATGCTAACATTGGTCAATCCCATGAAAATTGTTGAGGGATTACTAAATTTATTATCTCCTACATGCTTGGCGATTCCTTTAATCATGAAGCCATGATTCATCTCCATCATCAAGAGTATAACACCACTTCTCAAAAATGACAAGCTTCCAAAGCTTCTTCTTTTAATAATGTAAAATCTTTTTCCACATATAATATTCAACAAAATTCCAAGGATGTTTATGTTATTAATGTTGAATATGACCAATATTAAAATAATTCTCAATATGTTAATACTACTAATGTCAAATATCATTGAAATATAGCTCACAAAGATCCTGTCACAGAACTTGAGAAACCATCTTTGTAAGAGCAACTTCTCAAAGATATGACAACTTCTCATTTAGCTTTAAAAGCCCATGAGGCACCACCTCCTTTTGAACCCCAAACAAATTCCATTCCTTCAAAATATACATTACCTTCTAAACCTTGCACTAGTTCTTCTTTTAAATCCCATAGGAACTTTCTTGAAGAACTTAACTCCATGCCTTGCAAAATTCCACTAATGGAGTTAGTTTTTAACTTCCCTTATCATCACAATTTCTTCATGCAATAATTATAATAAATTGAATATCCATCTTTTATAGATGAAGAATCACCCTCTATTAATCCTCAACCTACCAATGTGCATACCATTGAGTCCATTTGTCCTTCCAAGCCTTCTACTGAATTCCTTGAAGATGACATGATTAATGATAAAATCATTTTTCATGACAATTATCCACCAATATTCATTAAAATATCCAATAATACTACCCTTATTCATAAATGTTTAGTTGATGAAGGGTCCTCTATTAATGTGACATTTTTTTGGCTTATCCATTAACTTGGCTATAATAAGGATCATCTCAAGCAAACATGCCTCACCTATCATGGATTTGATAAAACTAATCAAAATCCACTTGGTTACATTTGGATTCCCCTAACAATTGGACCTAATACCATTCAAACTAAACTAATGGTCCTTGATTTGCCCCTATCTTATAACATACACCTCAGTCACCCTTAGACTCATAGAATGAGGGTCATTACCTATTCTAGTAGCCAATGCATTAAATTCCTATTTAATATCAAATTGTATAAGTATGAGGTTGATATCAACCCCTGGATTACTCAACTTCCTAATCCAAAATCTTAATATCGTATTCCTATCATGCCTACCATCAATAGTGCTCCCTTGCCTAAGTTCATCAACATCAATACAGACTTATAGGTCACTCTCATAGATTTAGATGATGATGAACCTAATGACTTGAAACATACTTACAACACTACTAAGCTACCTCCTGATATCTTAAAGTGTATTCTTCCTTATTTATTACCTTGTGATCACACTATTCCTATCATTAATGAGGTCATTGATTTCCCCCTTCATGCAATACTCCATAACCTTCTTACCTAGAATGTGCCTTCACATGTAATGATTATGGAGTGGCCAAATTATTTCAAGATCCTCTAATCATGTCTCCATTAAATTTTAGTGACCTTGGAATTTCACCTTTTGAAAATCCTCCTAAATCACAAGCATGTACAATTTCTCCAGCCTATGATGATAACTACATCATGGCCTAAGCTCAATCTCAAGACTTAGATGTTTAACATTATCATAAAAATTTATCTCAAATATATGCTTTCAATCAGGATGTTCACACCATTTCTACAAATTCTAAATTAGCTCTCAAAGGTCATGTACCTCCTATTAACTCTCCACTTCTGACACTCCTTGGGTGGTATAGAAAATCATACCTTCCAAACCTTCAAAAATTACTACATCTCCTCTAACACCTACAAATCCCATCATTTCCTCCAAAATTTCCCCCATCAAATAAACTAATGACATACCAATCTCATCAGATTAATCTACTCCTACTCTTGAGATTACATTAGATGGTAAGGCCAAATGTGTTTGTTAGATACATTCTGAATATGATAGCCATGGTAATCAAATTCTTAATCTTGAATTAGACATTGATTATTATGGTCCTCTTCACACTTTTCCTAGTGATTAAGCTACCCTTGAATTAATTCATGATTCATAACCTCAACTTCCTCAAAAACATCACAAACATAATAATTTCAAAAACAAAATGCCTTATTTTAAAAACTTCATCACTAGCATCCATCCTAAAGCTAATCTAATTTCTTCTTTTCCAAATATACCATATCATTTACAAGATGGAAATGCTATGATTATCAAATAAACTACATGCATTGAATATGGTACTCCATCATACCCTTAGTGTATTATAGTTTCTCATGAACTCACACCTACTAAACATGATAATTTTAGCTTATTTTTTTATAAATATCATGATATCTTTGCCTGGTCTTATGAGGACATGCCTAGTGTTGACCCTAGAATTATGGTACACAATATCATCACTTATCCTCATGAAAAACCTATGTGTTAAAAGTAAGATAAATTTCCACCTGAGGTTTCCACCTTATGTCACAAAAAAATTATCAAACTTCTCGATGCTAAGTTTATCAAACTAGTGGACTATTTTGAATGGGTTTTTAACATAGTTCCTATTTGAAAAAGGTCACCATGGTCATTCACATTTACATTGATTTCCATAATATTAAGCTTTCTTATCTTAAGGATAATTTCCCTTTATTTTCAATAGATGTCATTGTCAATTCCATGACCAGTTATGAAATGTTATCTCTTATTCATGGTTTTTTAGGCTATAATCAAATTCACACACCCCTAAATATCAACATAAGACCACTTTCACCATAGAACGAGGTACCTATTGCTTTGTTAAAATGCCTTTCTACCTAAAAAATGCTATAGCTAGTTATCAATAAGCAATGACTCATATCTTTCATGATCTTATTCATAAAATTGTAGAAACCTATGTGGATGACCTCATTGCTAAGTCTAAATGTTTCCAAACTAATATTTTTGATCTTGCCATCATCTTCGACCACCTTATTAAATATAAATTTAGAATAAATCCTTACAAATGTGTCTTTGGTGTCAATCTAGTAAACTATTAGGATTCTTAGTTTCTCTTTATGGTATCGATCTTGACCCTGCAAATATTAATGTTATCATCAACATACCCACCCTTGATCCATTATAGACATTCACATTTATCTCAATAAACTTGGGGCAATTAGATGATTCCTACCCAAAATGGCTTACCATATCGACTCCATTAATTCTCTTCTTAATAAAGATAATGCTCTAGAATGGATAGATCCTTATCGAAAAGCATTTGATAATATGAAAGAATCATTGCTTCACCCACCTACTCTTCATCCTCCTTCAATCAATCGACCTTTGATTTTATATGCTTCTTCAACACCCATATTAATTAGGGAAATCCTTGCACAATAAGATGATATTAGAAGATAGTATGCCATCTACTATATAAGTTGAGGCCTCATTGATTATTAAAAATGTTACACAAAAGTCAAACATGATTTCCTCACCATATATTTTACATATGAAAAACTTTGACATTATATGCTTTACCAGACCACTTATGTTATCATCATTTTGATCCCCTTCATCACTTCTTATCCAAATCCTTTCTTCTGAGAGATAAAATTGTCAAGTGGATGGTCCTTCTCAAGGAATTTAATCTCCAAATTATTACTTAAAAATTTATCAAAGGACAAATCATCATTGATCAACTTGTCACAACTCCCATACCCATTATCGATCATCATCAAGATAGTCTTCCACATGACAATATCCTCTAAATTTAAGGTCTCAACAAAGCCATATCTCTTAAAGATAAATTTCATAACTTCACTGCTAATCTTGATGCAAATAGTCTTGATAGATCCACTTTCTTCCCTAATACTACTAAACCAGAAGTATTTATCAAAGAACTTCCCAAAATTAATGTTGATTTACATGAGTATACTTGGACCCTTAACTTTTATAGTGCTAAATGCCTTAAAAGAGTTGGGATAGGTTGTATTCTTATGATATCTCTTGTAAAAATCATTCCATTAGATTTTTTTCTAACATTTAACATCACTAACAACATGGCAGAATATGAAGCTTTAATCTTAGGCATGAGAGATGCCCTTGATTTAGATATCCAATACTTACATACTTTAGGTGACTCCCAACTCATTTTACACTAATTTAATGGTGATTACCAATGCAAAAGTGATAATCTCATTTAATATCATCAAATTTCAATAACTCTCACTATATATTTCATTTCCTTCACTATCGAGCCTATCCCATGAGATCAAAATTCTATTATTGATTCCCTCACTTCTTCCCAATCCAAATTTTCTTATCCAAATAATAAAATATCCATATTATATCCAAATAGAACATTCACTTATCTACCACATTAAATCCATCATGATTTGACAAAACCCATAGTATAAAGACATCATTCAATTTTTAAAACACCAAACCTATCCTCCCAACCTAGATTCTTATGAAAAGACTCACATTCACAAATGAGATTTTAAGTATGTA
The DNA here is from genome assembly GCA_037957365.1 of Torreya grandis. Lineage (NCBI taxonomy): Eukaryota > Viridiplantae > Streptophyta > Pinopsida > Cupressales > Taxaceae > Torreya > Torreya grandis. The sequence goes on from JARHVA010002675.1 coordinate 1,043,554, forward strand.
TTTTGTTATAACATCCTATATTATTTCAATGCTAAAGGTACCTTGATCCACTAAGTTATACAATATGAGGTTCATCCTCTTCTTAAACAAGCACATGGGGGAATTTTTAGTGGTCACTATAGTGGACATATTATAGCCTACACTTACTTATGTATGGGATACTTTTGGACCACTATTAAAAATGATGCCATCAAATTTATTAAAAAGTGTAAAACTTTCTAGCTTTATGATGACTCAATTCATTCACATCCAACTGAGCTTCAAAATTTAGAATCTCCCTAGCTATTCTCCATGTGGGGATTAGATCTTATAGGCAAATTACCTCGATCTCAAGATGGACATGTCTTTATAATCATAGCCTCAGAATATTTTACTAAAAGGGTCAAATCTATGCCCCTTATTAATTTCATTGGTAAAACCATATCCAAACTCATCCTTAATAAAATCATTTTTCACTTTAGTGTCCCTCATACTATCATTTCAAATAATTGTGGTAAGATGTCAAATAGATTTGTGTTAAATTTAAAATCCATCATAAATTCTCCACACCCTATCATCCACAATGTAATGGCCAATATGAGGCCACCAACAAAATTATTAATAAAATTCTCTAAAATATAATTCATGAAACTCATATGGATTGACACCTTTATCTCTATCTTGCTCTTTGGGGCCTATCTCACTAGCATATGTATTACCACTGGGGCAACACCATTCTCTCTAGTCTATGGTTTTGAATCAGTCCTTCCATTAGAATTTGAGTCTCCTCCCTTCCATATATATCTTGATGGTATCATACCTGATGAAGAATTATGTGAAGCCAATATATTGGAATATGATAATTCAAAAAACTCTATGGTGCTACCTACTTTCTCACATAATTACCCAATCTCTTAGTTAGACCAATGGCTCTATAAGGGGTCTTAAAGAATGGGAAACATGTTGTAGGAAAGTAGTCCATTTTTATTTTCATCCATATAGCCTTCATGGGATGATCTATATATTTCATTTATTGACCTAAGACTTTTGTGGCTAAGAGAAGTTCTTTAGGGTCCTTAAGGTTGATAGTCCTCTTGTTTTGAAAAACCTAATTTTAGTGTCTTGAATTCAATATAGAGTTAATATACCTCAGATTTTCTTTCATTATCCCCTCCAACCATTTCATTTCCCCCCTTGATAGCCACGTGTTATTCTAAATATATTTTCCCTTATTCTATACTTCCTTTTTCTTCGCATCTTAAAAACATAATAGCACTCCTTTGTTTCAATGTTATCTACCCTTAAAACAAAACATGTTTAAGTGTCTAGGATTCATTTTATTTACACCATGACTCTACATTTATATAGATGCTTTATTTTACCATTTGTCATTAGTATACCACCCTTTTTGTAGACACTTGAGTTTATTTCTACTTTCATGTACTTTTTTTATTTTTGAGTGAGGTTGGCTTGTTACTTCTCACTCACCAATGTTGTTTTCCCTTTTATGCACCTTTTTTCATTGATGATTAATTAAGGATTATTATTGTTCACTCATCAATATTTTTTTACAATTTTACTTTCCCATCTTTATTTAAGGATTATTACTACTTTTAAATTTATGCTTGATTACCATCTTTTTGACATGTATCCTTGGTTTGACTTGGTGAGTTTGCCTTTATTGCTTAAGGTTTACTTATTTGAGTTTTTAGGTCTTTAATAGCCTTGGATTTTCAGTTACCTAATTTATTTTAAATTTTGACTTGGTCATTTGGTCTAAAATATAACTTGTCACCCTAGCTTGCCCAATTTACAATTACATCCCATCGACATAATACTAGTTATCTTGGCTTTCTTGCATTTATTTTTTGTTGTTTAGTTTTATATTCTTGGGTTTTTTGAAATCAATCTTTGTGCCCTCCAAAATCAAAATTACAAATATAGTAAACAACCATCCAATGATAAAGGTAAGCCAAGGTATGCATTACATTTACTTTTTTAGTTATTTCCCTTTTTGTCATTTAATTTTAGTTATTTTTTATTTAAAATATTGCAACTTTATTAGCCTCAAAATTGTGTGTTACTATGTTCTTTCTCAAAGTATCATCCCCTATTATACCTGAGTGACATGTGATGAGCTTCGAATGGTTCATATGTATACACATAATATTTTAAATATTTTATCAATTACTAATGTTTTGTATCTTGCAGGAACCCATCAAGTCTCAATCTCTCTTAGTACACACCTTAAGGGGTGCATCGAGAAAGGGGTGGGTAGAAAATTAATGGTTTGCAATATTTTTTCCCTTTTACCACTTAATATCTACACATTTATCTCCTAGAAACTATTTCCCTAAGATTTTCCTCCTATTTTACACACTCCTCTAGTCATTTGCCACATTCATTAGCCCTTTCCCTAAGCTAAAACCCTCTTTAATAGTTTACATGACTATGTAAACTATGTCAACCTTGTATTATTATTGATAAAATTTATTAAGGGTCTAGGTCATCCCTTGACCAACTTAGTCTGTGACCTAGTAAGTTTTTTTCAATTACGATACTAAGTCGACTAGGTTGACCTTGTCAGCCAAAACTTTTGAAACGGTTTAGGGTTAGATCTACCTATATAAACACATCCATTTTTCCATTATTATATAGTATACAAGAGTTATTATTCATTTAAACCTATTTATAATTTTATCTTCCACCATTCTACTTTAGGAGTCCTAGCTTAGGGTTTCTACTTGGAGAAGATTCTAGTCTTATGGAAAATTCTTGGATGTTGTGGCCTTTCTTAGTGATCCTTACAAACCATAACAACCTCTTATGAATCACCTTTTCCCAAGGGAGAGATTGAATCTCAATAGATTTATCTTCCACATAAGTATCTCTAACTTTGTTCCTCTCTTTAGTAGATAGAAGTAGTATAAGTAATGGCTTTTGAATAATATTTTATCTCTCCATACATTAGGGTTTTACCTATACATAGATTAATTAGGATTATATTATGTATGTTTAATTTATGATTACTAACCCCCACTTTATGCCATAATATTTTGTGAGAACTAGATTAAATTTTTTCCTTATTATTATTATAGTGAATATGAAAACATGGGACTTAGTCAGGGTTATTACATATTTTTGCTTGACTGGAGGCTTTAGAACCCTCCCTAGTGATATTATTATGTTAAGTGATCCCTTTATTAGGTATGGAGGATCTATATTGGTCATGAACCCAATTATCTAATGTATCCTCAATTGGAAGTGCAAGTAGGATCTATCTTCTTCAAAATAAGATTGAGTCATAGATTTGATGCATTTCTCATTACATACACATAGTTTCATGATCAAAATTGGGACCAAGGAGAAATTTAAGAGAAAATTTATTAATTTTCCTAAAGGTTTCATGAGAATGTACCCAACTTGAATGATAAAAAAAAAATTGTGTGGATCATACCAATGTTTGGTTCAGTAAGTAGGTTCAAGTTCTCGTGTTGAATATTTAGGAATAATTTTTTGGATTTCCACCATATAAATAAGTTAGTGAGTATCCACATTGCTCACATAGGAGGATGTGGAAAAAGGATGTTTAAAGAGAGTATGAATGAATGGTTGAGAAATGGTTGCATCATTTTAAGCACCTATGAAAATAACATGGATGGTGTGAATATAATCATAGGTATCTTTGACACCATCAGTAATAGTGTGTCATTTTTTAAATTTCATAGGCATGTGAGTTATTGTTAGAAGTTGGGAAGGCTCAAAATATCTTATGAATAAATCTTCATTTTTAGCTTGGTTAAGGGATTCCTCTATAATGAAATTACTTCAATAATAAAGTAGAATGATAGTAATAGATCAAAAAATGATTGAAATATAGTAGAATATATGACTAAAATACAAGCTGCTTCGAAGAGGCAACCTCCACAATCTTTAATAAGAGTAGAATTATTAATATGATGATAAAAAAAGTACTCACTACCTCCTAGTTATAGCCTAATTAGGCCATTGTTACTCCATAGGCTGACCTACTAATGAAATGAATGCATAAATAAATGTGATATAACATCAAAAAAGGATAAGGAAGCCACAAATCAATTATTTCTATTCTAATACATATGATAGGTTAGGGGCATAACATGACCTTCCCCTTAGAAAAAACATTATCCTCAATGTTGAACAACTTTATATGTTATTGTAGAAAATATTCACTCTCCCAAGTTACATACTCACTACTCAGGTTCTTTTACTTGATCAAATATTCCTTAATCTCTATGGTTCTCAACTTCTTAGTACATGTTTGTAGGATCTTCTTTGGTTATAAAATGATTCATCCTTATTCATCTACTTATCATATATCTAGGATGAAACATTCTATCTAATGACCTTATTCAAGTAATAAACATGAAATAATGGTTGTATATGGGATGAATGAGGCAACTCTAGCTTGTATGCCACACTTTCAATTTTTTGCAAAAATTAATAAGGGGAATAATACTTAGGAGCAAGCTTGTTATCCTTTTTATATTATTTTAATGACTTTTACTTATAAGGATATACATTCACAAATGCCTTGTCACCCATGTCAAAATTTAATTTACTAGGGTGTTGATTTGCTTGTTGCTTCATCATGTTTTGTGCCAAGACCAAATTCTCTCTCAAACCGGCCAAAACCTTAGTTTGTCGCCTTAAGGAAGAAGTGATATAAGGTGGATGATAACCATATAGTGCTATAAATGGGACATTTTATAAGAGGAATGGAAATATATGGTATATCACTATTCTACAAGTGGTAGCCATTTAGCCCAACATTCTTACTTATCTAATATAAAATAACGGAGATACCCTTCTAAGCATTTATTGACCACTTATGTTTGTCCATCAGATTGGGGGTGGTAAGATGAGGTATGAGATAGCTGAGTGCCAAAATAGGAAAATAGTCTAGTCCAAAAATGAATAATAAAAATAGGATCATGATCACTTATAATTATTTTTGGGTTTCCATGTAATTTAAGAATTGCCTCCATAAAAATATTCACTATTGTACTTGTTGTAAATGGGTGTGAGAGTTCACAAAAAAGGTAATATTTTTTAATCTTGCACATTATTACCAAGATAACATTCTTACCTTCAAAATAAGGCAACCCTTTGATGAAACCATGGAAACCTCCTCCCACTTTTGACTAGGAATTGCTAAATGTTGTGACTACCCGAGGCATTAAATGTCTTACCTTTGTTCTGTTGGCATATCAAGCATTCTACCACATAATTTTATGCATCTCCCTTTATTCCTTCCCAAAATACTTATCAATTGATTTTTTCATAATTTTTCAAGAACCCAAAGTGTCCCCCAATTGGATATGCATACAACTTTGCAAGAATCTTATGCTTCAATTATGAATCTTTATACAAGCATAACCTATCATTATACCATAGGGCATTACCTTTCCATTCAAATTTTTCAAAGGATATATAACCTTGCTATATATTCTAAATCAAAACATATGTATATTTATCTTTTTCCCACTCTAACTTGGATTCATCTACCTAATATACTTAAAACATGGACATTGCACAAAGTAATGCTTTTGTGGATGTATCATGTCTAGATAGTGCATCTACTATTACATTATCTTTACCCTTATTGTATATTATTTCAAAATTATAACCTAAAATTTGTTGTTCCTCATATGATAATATTTTCTCATAAAAGTATTTGAGACTATCATGATCCATTTTCACCTTAAAGTGTCTACCCATCAGATAGGGCCTCCATTGTTTGAAAGCATGAAGAATAGATATCATTTCTTTCTCATAGATAGGTTTTTATAGATTATTACCTTTGAATTGATGACTCTTAAATGTAAGTAATATTCCTTCCTAAATTATTATTTCTCATAACCATAATATGGAAGCATCACATTCAACAATGAACATTTTTTAGAAGTCTAGAGTAGTCAAAACTTGAGTGGTGTACATAGTTACTTTTAGTTGCTCAAATGATTTAGTGGTTGCATCATTCTAGTGAAAGGAATCCTTATTTATCAGCATAGTGAATGGAGATATTATGTTGTCATAAATTTTCACAAATATTTGATAGTAACCAATTAGTCTTATGAACCATCAGAGGTTTTTAAGAGTTTTGGGCATTGGTCATTCCACCATAGCTTTGATCTTCTAAAGATGAACTTTGAAACCTTCATGGGATACAATTTGACCTAAGTACTTTACCTCATGTATTTCAAAGTCACATATGGATGGATTTGCATAAATTTTATGGTACTCCAAAACTATCAACACACATTTCACATGTTGCAAGTGTGCTTCCTATGTCTTACCATAAATCAATATGTCATCAAAGAAAACTAACACAAACTTATATTAAAAAAGGCCTAAAAATAGTGTTCATCAACCTCTAAAAATTAGATGGTGAATTTGTAAGACCAAAAGGCATTACCAAAAATTTCATAATGGCCCTCATGAGTTCTAAAAGAGGTTTTATGAACATCTCCATCCCTAATTCTAATTTTATGGCACATCAAATGAAGCTCCATTTTTTTGAAATAAATAGCACCATTCAACTCATCAAGTAAATCATCAATTAATGGAATAGGAAACTTATCTTTGATAGTGTACTTGTTGAGTTCCTTAGAATCTGGGTACATCATCCATGTGTCATCCTTCTTATGCATAATAACCATTGATGATGAATATGCATTTTGGTTGTGCCTGATGATCCTTGACTCTAGCATCTCATGAGTCATCTTTTTTATTTCACTATTTTGTACATATGGATATATATATGGTTTGATATTTGGTTGTTGACTACTTAGAAGTAGTTGGATGGCATGATCATGTTCCATTTTTGGTGGTAGTCCTTTTGAAATGGCCCCAAAAATAGATGGGTGGTCATCAAGAATCATCTATAGATTAGGATGTGTAGATGCCTTTATGGGCTGAAATTATATGGAACATAATTATGTTATAAATGCTTATACCCATTCTTTTAGCATCTTTGTCATCTAGTGTGAACTAACAAATTATGTAGATTTTTCCTATAATCCACTCAGTTCAATTTTCCTATCTTCAAAATTAAAGCACATGAATAGTTCCTAGAAGTTCATCTCAACTGTACCAAAGGTTGTAAGACGTTAGACTCCCAAAGCAATGTGTGTACCACCTATGGGAATATCAAACATAGGATAATCTAGATTGTACTCACCCATAGTAAGCTTAATACTATGGCATTTCCTTGAACAATTGATTGTGCCACCATATACAATCATGACCTAAAATTATTATGTTAGATAAATATAATAGTTTAATCAAGTGGCCAACCTATGGTTGATGAAATTATGTGTGCTCCCTGAGTCAATGTCACCTTTTATTTATTGAGGAAACCCACCACCTTAAGTGTTTGAGGAGTGTTGATACCTCAAAGTGCATGACAAGAGATTGTAGGTTGTGAATCTTCAAGTACCTCCTTTCTCTCTTCCTCATCATCATTAGAGGCATCATCCTCTTCATCATATTCATTGGATCCCTTAATGTATAATAGTTTATTCTCATCACATCTATGTCCTTTACTTGATATCACAACCAAACATAATCCTTTTGAATGCTTCGCTTTAATTTACTAAGGGGTTAATCTGGTAGGTGGAGGAATTTTTCCTCTATGCTACATGACATGATAATAGAATTAGAAACCTTAAGTTGATTAAACATGTATAACTCAAGTTTAATTTAGGTTCTCATTATAAATTATGTTCTAAAAATGATGAATATAATCCTTAATTGATCTAATCTATCACAATTTTTATAGTTGGCTAAAGTAATTCTCTGTCACATTATTACTATAAATTAATCTCAAATCCTTTGTAAAAATTGACTAGGTGACATTGAGAGTCATCTTTTTATTTTGAGCACATAACCATCAATACCAAATGAATTGTTAAGGGTATAAATACAAGGATGCCATGGTAACCTTCTATACACATGAAATCTAATGTAGATCAAAACAAATATACATTTTTTTGATCTAATTGAGTGGATCCTTTCCATCAAATTTATGCATATCTACCATTGGTAATAGGTTCCTTTGTGGCAATGTACTTGGATATAGACTAGGCTGGTTGGGAGATCCACAATGGTGGGGTTGTGTAATAGTGATAACTAGATGATTTAATTAATTATTTTTTAAAGCTATCATGATAGTTTCCAAAGTATATTATTTGTCTTTTATATCAAATTATATGCCTTTCATTTCACTTTGAATGCCTTGAAAATTGTATTCAAATTGGCTCATTTTGTGATCTATCTCAGATAACCCTAGTATAAATGATATAGTAATTCCCACTTATAACTCCATATCTTCTCTATGAGGAGTTTTACCTAGATTTTTGGCACCCTTTCCTTGGCACTTATTTTGTGTTCCTACCATAAAATGGATAGACAATGTCGATCTTGATTGGCACTTTTGACCCAATTTTGACCAAGCATTTTTATACTTTTGTCAGCATCAAATCATAAAATACAAAGAACATACCCAATCTAGATTTTTATAATTTTTCCAAAAATGTAAATAACTCATAAAAAAATCCTTGAATTTCACACTATAAAGTTATTTTATTAAAAACACTAAAATTTAAATAACTCACACAAAACTAACCTGCAAATTATAAATTTTGTTTTGTGATGTCCTTGGCTGGTTTCCCAACTTTAGTAAAATAATTGCATAAAACTTCATAGTGGATTGAAATATATAAACAAATCTATAGAATTACATTTTCACCCATAAGATTGCCCAAATCATATCACTAATACCACTTGTAATTAAATTATTTCAATAATAAATTATAACTACATCAATAGATCATATTGTGACTGAAATATAGAAGAATATGAGTAAAATATAGGCCAATTTGAGGGAGGAACCTCAAAAAGATTCAATAAAAGCATAATTCACAATATGATGATTAAAAATACCCATTACCTCCTATTTATAGTATAATTAGGCCATGGTTACTCTATTGGTTGACCTACTAACCAAATTAATTCATAAACACATGTGATATAACATTAAAGAGGGATATATAACATCCAAGAGTGATAAGTAAACCACAAGTCAACTATACCTATCTCAATACATGTGATAATTTAAGGGAATAACATATTATAAATATTTTAAGAGAGAGTGATCACTCTGTGTTGGAGTTTAGGATGGATAGCATTAGTAAAAAAATGGAAGAGGTTATTTTATAACATGTGTGTTAAATTTTTTTGGATAAGGCTTTCCATATTTTAATCAAAACTTGAGCATTTTTAGATTATGTGTGTTTAAAATAAATAAAATGGGTTAAACTATTTTTAGGTAGATCATTGGTTTAGAATTCCTAATTGAATACATTGACTAAATCTTATATACTAGAGTTAACATTAGACTTTATTTTATTTTACCAATCTAAAGTATCAATTGAAAAGGTTTAATCTAGAATTTAGATTGTTGTAAAAGTATTTATCTTAATCTAGTCTTTATAAAGGTTTTAAAAGATTTTAAATGCAATGTAGGATTGATAGATCTGTTGTAAGTTATATTATGAGAAATACTACATATGTTTATGTTTGAAATGTGATTAATTAATGGTTATTTTTTAAGATACTTGATTGATTTATTAAGAAGTGGGGTTGAGGAATAAGATTACCATGTGCATCTCTAAGGTGGGTGTGGGGGGAATTTAGATTTTTCACTCCCCATTGAGGTTGTTGAGGATGAATTTTCAATTGAATTTTTTAATTTTTCATTTGCATCATTTGATTGGAATTATTATCTTGAAAGATAGCCATTTGGTTCATGTCTTACAATAAAATTTGATTAGTATTTAAAGTTTGTTGACTAGTAGAAGCATCTTGAGATGCAATAGTTGTAGTATTAATGTCAGTATTAATATTATAATTTTAAGTAGGCCCAAAAGAGTAAAGACTTTCCATATTAGTAGTTATACCTAGCATAGTTGAAGAGGAAGGAAGATAAGAAGTCATGTATTGATTTGCCATAAAACCTATTGAAATAGTATGCATAGGTGACGAGGGAAATCCCATGTGGGGACCCATCAAGAGGTTGTAAATGATCATAGGATTATTTCCCCTATGTTGAGGGTTTTCATTATTAAAAAGGATAATTTTACTATTGTATTAAAGATCACTCTCATCCTCAACCATGGACATGTGAAGAGGATAGTTAAAAGGATCTAGAGGTTGGGAAGTAGAGAGTGAATTATAATTAGTTATTCTAATAGTTACACAAATATTGATTTTATCTTAATTATCAATAATATTAAAATGATATTTAGGATATTTATGGGAGTTAATCAAATCCATCATATCATATTGTGTTACTTATTCAAAATTATCAAAGATATATTGTAGATGGAGATTTAAAGTGAAAACTAAACTAGGTTGGATAAACTATAGAAAAATGTACTATATCGGCCAACTCAAAATTTAGATAAGCAAGAACATAGATCTATAAAATGTACTATATCAACCATGACTGATGTAGTGACACAGATAGAGATGTAAAACATAGACTATGTCAAGCCTGGTCGATGTAGTTGGTTAAAGACAAACAAAACTAATGATAATAAAATGTACTATATTGATTGTCATTGATGTAGTTACATAAATGAAAGGTAATAAACAACCTATATCAAACTTGGTAGAGGTAATTAGTATAGTATTTATATGAACATAGTGATCATAAAATGTACTATATCAACCATGGTCGATGTAGTCACATAGATTGAAAGGTAAAGATAAAACTATATCGATCCCAGTCAATGTAGTCAGATTTGGGAAAATTTAGTAGTAATATAAATAAATTTTATTTTTCATGGGTGATACAATTTGATAAACAAAATCATAGGAAAAGTAAACTCAATAGACTAGATCAAACCTGGTCAATGTATGATGCTCACAAATAAACAAATATATTAGCATTGGTCGATGTAGTTGGAACACATCATAAAATTGTATTGATGTTAGATAATATAATATACAATAAATAATACAATAGCAAGCACAATTATTGAAATTTAACTATTTTTGTTAAATATTCATCCAAAATGAAGATTAGGTGGATGTACTAAAAGGATGTGATTGTATTTTAGGCTCTCAAATATACTTTACTATCCATTAGATAGTTTCAGTCCAATATTTTAGAGTAGTAAATATCTAAGATGTACCATTCCCATTGTATACATCTAAAATTGTTCACCTTATTTAGCATCACTAATATTCCTATTAGTCAACACTAATTTCACCTACCCCATCTAATATTATTTATCTCATCTAATTATACCCTAATATCACCCCTTTTAGTCATTTATCTAATACCCCTTTCTATTAGGCTTCATCTATTAACCTTATTCCTAACCCAAATCAATTAATTCTCCTAAATCACCATTATCTACTAACTAATCCCACTTGCCTAATATTTGATAATTTTAAATTCCCATGACCCACCTATCCACCTACCATAGCCTATTCCTAGGCTCTCTTACATCCCTAGTCCCTAATCACCTATCCTAATACTTTACTAATCTTAGTTAGCCCTTAATAGATTTTAAAATTATCCAATTCTAGAAACCTCTCCAACTTAGCCATTCCTCTCTAAAATCCTCTATTCTAGAGGTTTCTAAGGAATTTTTAATTCATTTTCAATCCTACCTCTCTCTTGTATTTAAACAAGCCACTCCTCCATGGCTGACATGAAATAAAAACTAAATAGAGGAATTCATAAGATCTCCATGCTAACATTATCAATCAGACCACACTCTCATCCAAATCATTGATAAAGTCAAAATCATGACAAATTTTTGAGTCTATCCATAGTAATCCAACAAGAAAAAATCAAGAATCATTCAAAACCTACTTGAATATCTTGGAGAGAGGATAAGAGGAATAAGGCAATGGTAAGATTATTCTTATTATTTATTATTTGATTCCATAATCTCTCCCTTTGATGTTAGTATGTTTTGGGTTAAATTTGCTATATATAGTAATTTAAATTCATAACTCAAAAATATGATAATACATTAGTGACTATGGTGGGATGACCCCTTTAATTTAATAATATTACATGTTAGAAGTATTTTTGATAGCTTGTAGGGCTAACTAGGTGGAGAACAAGGTCTAAATTTCATCAAATTGTCACGCCCAGGTGAAAAGCAATTTTGCTTTGAAAAATCATAGATTTACAGTCACAGTTTTGTCATAAAATATAATATTTTTCACCAACTACCACCCCTTAACCACTAGTGACTAACCTTCCTAGCAGGTCATCATCCTTATGTAAAATTGTAACTCACAAAAAGCAATTTTGCCATGAAAACTATATTTTTGTCTTTAAAGTTGTGATTTTGTGAAAAATAGCTCTTAGGGTAAAAAATAAGTTATTGCACAATTTTGTTGGTATTCTATGTGTCTATGCTAACCTTTTATCTTACAAGGTTAGAGTTTAAAATTGGCAATCTCAAAATTATTGGGCCTTTCTTGATACTAAGTAAAATCATAGAAACATAGTCATGGTTTTACCATAACAATCATGATATTGCTTTCAAAAGTAGTGATTTTGATTCTATAATTAAAATTACTAACTATAGCCTTAATCATTTTTATGCCTCTGTCTGAGTGTTGTTTGCTTGGATGAAAAGGGGAGGTGATACTTAGATCACCATCAAACATCCAAAAAAACCTCTTTTATCACCTAGTGCAAAACTGCCACTTTTAAGTTATGAATTTACTTAAAATAAGTGATTTGTATAATTATAAGTGATATTGATCTGATCAAATTTTGACCATATAGATATAATATTAAGACATTTCAAACACTTTTTTATTTTATTTAAACATATTTTAGCCTAATATAAATATTATGTCATCCTATTAATACTTTTTTGTAGTCTAATTGTGAAATTTTAAACATTTTTCTTTATCAACAAAATTGTCAATTTCAAATCATGATTCTGCACCTAGACTCATGGTTAAATATAACCATTCATGATTTTTTAGAACCTTTATGGTCAATTTCACGGATAATCCACTGCCTACAAAATAATGACTTGACAGTTGCCATATTACCAAAAATCTATAATTTTGTGCTCTCTAGAAGTGAATTTGCATTAGTCTGACTATGTATCTACAATTAAACCTTTTGTAGTTGCATTTTTGCACTCATTTTTTACATTCAAATAGTCTTTTTTAGTACATTTTTAGGGACACTTTCAGTGAATTTTGAGTCATTATAAGGGTTCCACAAGTCTCAATTTGTGTTTGATGTCAGGGGTATTTCCCCTTGACCCTACCTTATACTACAATAGGGAATGCACCTAGGGTACTACCCCTTAAACCCATAAGGGGAGCTTCCCCTTGACCTCATAATGGGTTCCACCACTTTACCCACAATGAGTGTTATCCCATGACCCTATTGGGAACTACTAACCCTAGAGCCCTACATTGTAACCCCTCATCTAAATAAGTTATAAATCCAAATTGCATTTTTTTAGTGGTTATTATTAAATATTATTGGACTAATATTTTATTTCTTATAGGGTTAAATCTAGAATCAATTTTGACTATTTAACATATTCTTTTTCAAGTCATATATTTTTTCTAACTTCTTGTCTTGTAGGTTACCCCTTGAGGTTGATAATTAAAATTACTAATTAATTTATTTGCAGGTCACCTGTTAAAGATATTTTGGCATTTTAAAATCATCTTGTAAATATCTTGTATATATTTTAGATATATCACATCTAAATTAATCAATTAATAAATATTTTCATTTATTTGTGTCACTCGATGACTATAGTGGTGTATGCTCTCCTCCTTGCATCCTTGCAATGATTCTTAGAGGATCAAAAAACAATAATAAACCCTCCCGTTTTTATTTTTCATGGGAAACATGATGTGGAATTCATACCCACACACTTGCCATAGTCCTAAGAGGATAGTGATTATGGATTTCACCACCACACACTAATTCACACTATGTGTTCTTATGGAGTATAAATATCAGGGGAAAATGTCGTTAGACTAAGTGGTTGACCCCATACAATTCATCCATGAATGGGAAGAGTTAATTATATAAACTAAACATTATATATAACCTTATATGTACTTGGGACCCATAGTACCTAATGTATATTGGGGATGCCCCTAGAGAGATTGTTCAACTTAGCATAGGGCCTTTTGGTTGTAACAAGTGACTTACTGTCAAAGTCAGTATCAACTCCCAAGTGACCGTCATGTATATATAAGGTTGAGAGGGTTTGTTAGATTTTTTAATGGGTTACCATCCTAAATTCTTACCTATAAAGTTGTTAGATAGTGTATTCATTAAGTTACACACCCAAATCAATTTAATAATCTTAAGTTTGTGGTTTGCTTGATTTGGTGAGTGTCATGATATACCCATATTATTTTTGATCTAAGTCAACCTTTTACCCAAACCTATACATACCTATCTAGGTCTTATCCTATATCATCATCTTTTATATCCTTATCTCATCATCCTCCTGTATATATTATCTTTTTACATTTGTGTACATCTTTTTAAACATATTCCATCTTGCATCCAGTCTTATCTCTTATCACCCCTCTCATCTTAGTCGCATCTTATCCTAGTCCAATCTATATATCTAGAATCATACCCCCATCCCCTACATATCCCAATCAAATATTTTCATCCCCATCTTATCCTAAGTCCACCTTATCCATAACCAATCACACATCATCTTGACTTATCAGTTCCCTAGTCTAAAATGGTCATTTGTCTAGACTTTGTCTAGCCTAAACACTTTGCCCACCACTTTATCTCTTTTAACCTAGCCAAGACATAGTCCAATTATCCCATTAACTATACTAGTCATCTTATTAAGTTTGTAGTTATACCTACACATTGGAGAACAATTATTTATATAATAGGGTCCTCATCATTAGCTTGTTTGTGTCTAATCAAGTTTTAATAATAATCACAATCTTATCAATCAAATGATCTCATCTTATTTGAGATAATCATCTTAGTCTTGATCTAGTCTAAATCTTATGAATCCTAGTTGAAATTAGTCTATTAGGCTAGTCTATCCCCTAATCCAATCTTAGAGATTATCATAGTTCACCCAGTCAAATCCAATCCCAATCATCAAAGTCTTGCTCATGTCTTAATTATTATACTTAAATATTATCTTATCCCATCTAATTTATCACATCAAATATCCAATTAAACTTGAGATAGGACTAAAGCAAATATTTATCCAAATTTATTCCATACATCTCAAATTCATCCCTTAATCTTTTCATTCAATCCCCTACACCTATTGATTGGGACTGGTGAATCATATCATTCATACTTTCTCTTTTATTATTCCATGGCATATTAAACAAATTTGGTCAATACCCTAATTAAGTAATGCCTTATTTCCAATACGTATATGCTCCTTTCACACCTCCTTGAGACGAGAACTCCATGTCCTATAGACTTTGATCCCATCCATCTGATATTACCTCCAGTATGCACCCATCTTATTGAGTCTCATTCAAATCCTCTATCCATCAATCATAACCAATCAGGTACCCCTTCCTACACTAGTAAATGGAATCCAATCCTAGCCACATCATCTAATACCATACCAATCTACTCATCTATTCATGTCAAAAACCATTTGATCTAAAACCCAATTCTTCCACATATAAATCATGAAGTGAAGAGATCCCATATCCTCATCTTCTTATATCCCTAGAAGACCTCTTTCACCAACCTATTACTACTGAAATGATGGTTTATCCACACATACAACATCTTAATCCTACCAAGCCTAAGCCTTCTTGGTATAAATCTAACCAATACTATGTATACCATCAAACACAATGGCATAACATTAATTGATACATTGCATTGCATAAAGGGTTGCATTTGGTTATATATTGCATTGCATTTGATAGTTAAGGTCTTCCCTAAGTAGGAAATGAATTCAATTTATCCATTTTTTATATGTAATACATTGTTAATTATTTATCTTATTATTGTGTCTAACTTGGATGAAATATCATATTTTTGTGTACAAAAACACATCCCAATGGTGGGATAATTTTGAGAAGACATCAAACATTTTTGGCAACTCTTTTTGGCTACATGTTTTAGGATTTAGTGAATGAGCTCTAAAGATCTGATGCTCTGAATATGCTCTAGAAGTGCAATGAAGATTATCTAAGGGATATCTAAAGACATATATAGGATGATTTGAATATGTCTATACATGATTTTAATACCTTTATTTAATACTTTGAAGACCTATACAGAATGCTTCAAAGACACCCAAGCATGTTTTTAAGACATCTAGCTGGATCCTATTGATCAAGATAGTGATTCTAAAAATATCTATTGTATATTGATAGATGTTATATATTTAGATATCTTATTTTAGACATTAACATTAATGGTAATGGCCTAAAATAATTTAGATGTATTTGTACTTCTATTTTCTAAATTTGGATAAGTATCTTTGGATCTATGTTAGTTATTTTTTGTCTATATTTAGTTGAGTCAATTCCAATGCCTTCCTAGAAGTGTGAGATCTAATTCCTAAATTATATAATATTTTAAATAAATAAATTTGTGTATTTATATCACTAATATTTTATATTATATGAATAGATGTTGAGATGTGCCTAAATACATATCTCCTTCTCATTCCAGATAGTTGGAAAAAGTTGGTAGTTGGTGAATTAAAAATATGTTAAAGTTAGAAATCAAAATAAGTGTTGTATATTTGTATATGTTCCTTTGATAATGAAATAGAGTTAATATTTATTTTTATTATTGAGTAAATCAATTTCTATTCTGAGGAAGGAGCAAGGTCCCACTTCTCTCTAAGGATTAGGATAAATTGGTAGTTTTAGTTTATAATCTAAAATTATTTCTTTAATTTAGGTGTATTTCATTTATTACAGAGTGTAATTTCCTTTTAAATGCAAGAGTGATTTATTTTAAATGCAAGTGTAATTTCCTCTTCAAAATCAAAGTTTGAATTTCTTTTTCAAAATCAAGTGTGAATTTCCTTTAATACAAGTATGTTTCATTTACATGGAAGAGTTATTTCAATTCAATACAAGAAGGTTTTCTTTATGAAAGAATGTGTTTTTTAATTCGAGTAAGTTTGTTAATTCATATAATATTTAGAATTTGTTAGAAGTTTTTTAAGTGAAAATAGATAATATTCTTAAATTATGTAATACCAAACTATCGTATGTATTCGAGCAAGTCAGAACATCATATGTCTTATGCCAGATGTTTAAGTTCTAGATGTTGATGGTGTGAATGGCAATAGGAGATGTTAAATTAATAAATAGTTTAGATTTACTTTCTTATAAACTAGAGTTAGTCTTATTTATTATTTGTAGGATTTATAAATCGAATCAAAAGTAAAACCCCCTAAATAGTGAGCCATACAACTCCAATATGAAATGATCTCATTTCATATAGCCATTGAACACTAGCCCTGATTAAAAAATGACACCAATCCATTAATTTGTTAAATGAGAGGTATAACAATATCCTATCCTTTTTACATCATTTCTAGGGAAACATTCATCAATAAGTGTTATTGAGATCTTACATTAGAGTTATATACGGAAATACAAAATCATTCATAAAATTCAAAAACATAAAAATAATCTTGGAATCTTTAGATCTATGAAATTCCCAAGAGATTATTAAGGATGGTTTATCTCTAAGGGATCCCAAATAAATAAATAATAAAATAGGATCCAATGTTTGCTTGATAGATCAAGAAGTGAAATAAAGGCACTTAAAATTTGTACATTAACTTTTTATGATTCCTCTACTGAACAAGGTTCATCCTCACAAGAAGGTCCTACAAGAAGAATATTATTTAGAATATATTCTCTTATAGGGATAATTGGTCCTAAAAATATTATTTTTGGAATAGTTGGATTTGATCTATAAGATCTACAAGAATAATATCTTATCACCAATGAAGATTCCCCTCCTGAGATAGACCATAGGTTAAGCACCCAAGAAGAGAATTTAGATTAGATTGATAACCAAAGTTGGGAAGAAAATATAGGAGATGAACATGTACATGTATAAAACCTTGATCGATAGCCCCAACAAGATAGAACCTTTTTTTTTATCTAATTAGCCTAGGTCTTGATGATAGAACTTCCATGAAAAACATTTTACCATTCATTTTACCTAATTTCATAAGTAAATCCTTAGAGGATCCAAATCAGTTCCTCTTTGAGTTTTAAGTTCTTTTCCAAACATATGATTATTTCATATACAATCAAAAGTTTAAATTATTTCCATCTACATTCAAGGATGCAACCATGATATGGTTCATGGTCCTTGAGGGTAATTCTATTACCAGTTGGGATGAATTAGAAATTGTATTTCTAACCAAATATCAGGATTATTGTAGAGTTAGAGAATGGAAGGAAGAGTTTTTCAAGATCAAACAAAATAAAAATGAAACCATAGAAGATTACCTTGATAGGTTTATATTTACCCATAAAAGGAGTGGTTACCAACTCACTAAGGAGGTTGTCCAAACATTCCTTCTTAAGGGGTTAGATGATGATACACATGATGCTTTGAACCTAATGGTAAATGGTGGCATAGACAAGTTAACCTTTCATCAAATTTAACCATTGTGTACTAACTACTCCAGGATAAGACCTAACATAAGGAAATCAAGGTTAGGGAAATCACCTAAATTTGGCTAATTAATGGAAGAATTTTTTAGTTTAAGATAGACATTATAACACAATTTGCATCTACATTATATGGCCTCAAAACAAAATCCAATGCTACCAACACTGAACAGTTGTTACTCTATTGTCATAGATCTAGACTTAGAAAAACTAGATCATTAGAGGTATGTGATATTTTTGATCTAGACAATGAAACCAAGAATTGAAAACACCTTCCTACTATAATAAATCAAGTGAAAAAAACATCATATACCATTGAGGAATTAAACTTTATTTAAAGACAAGGAAACCAATACTGCCAGCCTTAAAATCAGTTTGATCCAAGATTTTCTCCCAACCCATGGATGGCACCATAGGGTGGACAAATAAAACCACTAATGTGGGGACCAACAAAAACATAACCATGGGGTACTTAAGAATAGATGCCATAGATTTGAGTAATGCCTCAAAATTAACCTTGGGTATAACTACAAAACCAATAACCACATTGGGTACAACAGTCACCACCTCAATGGTCAAATCAACAATATCAACCACAAAGAATATTCCCTTTGTAATAGGCCTTGATGCCTTTACAACCTCAGCCATCACTAATTTATTAGTAGGTCAATCAACCATAGTTACCTACCCAATCAATGGAAAATCCAAAAAATAGGCAAAAAACATCTATCTATGGAGTTGATCAAGAAAGTAATATTGCAAGTGGTTTAGCTAAATGTAATAACATTTAACTCAGATTAGGGAAGGTAGTAGGAGATCCACCTATCACCATAAATGAAATTATCAATGATTACAACACTCCTAATCTACATGTAGTCTAAGAACCAATTGAATAAAAGGTAGAGGCCATAACTACACCAACTACAATTCAAGATCCCCTTATTGTTCCATTTCCTAAAATTCTCAAGGAAGAGAAACCTAGGGAATATTTTGAATTGATGCATGGATTAAAATAAATGAAGATATAAATTTCACTATCAAGATACATTAAATATATTTCTAAGTTGAATAAAATAATTAAGGGATTATGCATCAAATTACTAGGAAGAAAGAAGCAACATCCTAAAATAATTTAACTAGAAAAATTGTTAATTTACTAATAGGAAATATACTTTTTCCTAAATATGGAGATCCTATCAGTCCTATGGTGATTGTGAAAATTATTAAAAAATCTATTCCAAATTTTCTTATAGATCTAGGTGCTGATATAAACATAATGATGATCAACATAGTATAGTCTTCATCTCTCATAGGGCTTCAACCTATCATAACAATCTTGCAAATGGAAAATCAATCCACTTTTACCCTTAAAATAACCATAGACAATGCACCAGTCACCATATAAGCCTAGGAATACCCTATTTATTTCATGATCCTTCAACCTAAATTAAAGAGGGTAGGGTATCCAATCACACTTGGTAAACCTTGGTTAACTATAGTTGTAACACAAATTAACTATAGATCTGGAAACATGATCATTTCTAATAGAATTCATGATAAATAGATATCTCTCTATCTAATTTTTAGGCCTTCAATGGATTTTTATAAATAAATATGGGTAGATCAACCTAAACAAAACCAGACTAGTGTGTCTTCCTTAGCCATGGTTACCATCAAAGAACATGCCCAAGATTTTTAGGAACAAATAACAAAATATTTAGAACAAGAGAGCCTAGCTCCAAAGTTTGATAGTTTTCCTCCAAATTTTGATATTTATACTCCAAAGTTCAAAAATTTTACTTCAAATACCAATAGTTTTGCTCTAAATTTTGAAAGCTTAGCTCTGAAGACTAGTAGCTTAACTTTGAAGACTAATAGCTATGCTTTGAAGACTAATAGCTATGCTATAAAGATGAAAACTCATGATTAGAAAGAATCCACCTCTATTATTGAAAATCAAGACAATTTAATAAGACCACCAAACATGTTATCTAGTCCACAAGATATTCAACAAGCCATAGTTGATTGGGTTTAAAATGGACATAATTCATTTTTATATGATTTTCATTATCCATTGACCAATGTACTTTCCACAAGTGAAACCTTTTATAAATATGTAGCCACACTTCACATGTTACTACCACACACACGTCTATTGAATGCCTTGATGAGTGAATATAAATAATTAAATTCCATTGTCCCAGGAACTAAATAGATTACAATACAACTAGGTAAACTATTAATAATCAAGAGTTAGTTAACTAACCAGTAAGAAAGAAAAGTATTTGATGCTTTGGTACAACACACAAAATCTTTTTCTTGGGATTACATTGACATGAAATGAATACATCCTAGTGTCTGTACACATCACATCTACATTGAAAATGTTAGACTAGTCAGATAACCACAATGGAGGACTAACCCAACCTTGAAAGAAATTATCAAGAAGGAAAAAGAAAAGTTATTAGAAGTTGTTTTTATCTATCCTATATCCACTATCCAATTGGTTTCACCTCTAGTTATTGGGCTAAAAAGAATGTAAAATTGAGATTTTGTATAGACTATAGATAATTAAATAAAGCCACTATGAGAGACTACTTTCCATTGCCTTTTATTGATCAAGTTCTAGATAATTTGGTTGGAAAATAGTATTTTTATTTCTTAGATAGATTTAATGGATACAACTAAATCATAATAGCACTTGAAGATCAAGGCAAAACAACATTTACCTACCCATAGGGAATATATGCTTATATAGTCCTACCTTTTGAATTGTGCAATGCACTTACTACCTTTTAGAGAGTAGTGTTAGCAATATTTTATGATCTTAAAAAATGACTGCATGGAAGTGTACAAGATGATTTCACTATCCATGGTACTACATTTGATGAATCTTTGAATAACTTGGATAAAGTGTGATCCAAAACTCAAAAGATTTGGTTGAAAGATAATTCAAGACATAATAACATCACAATTGAAATAATGTTATCTCTGAGAAGAGATGTTTTATTGATCAAATTTGTAGACCCAAACATATTCCTATCTTTTAGAAGAGATGTCTAATTTCCATTTCAGGTTACATCTTCATTTATACACATTTTGAAGGTAGGAAGAGGATGTGTAAGGTCACCAATATTGAGGGCGAATAAGTGGTTCAACTTCCATGATTTACAATAATATAGAATTTGAGGAATTACTATTTTTAGAAACTTACTATTTTTAGACTAGACTAATAAAATTGAAATTTGGGGCACTTAAATTTAATTTACAAGGGTTAAAACCCACCAATAAAATCTTGGTGTATCTCATGGTGTTCCCCTCATTATTAACTTTCTAAAAGTTCAAATGGGGAGTCAAACGGAGCTATGGTGCAAAAGTTATGGCTCCCAGAAGTTCTGCCACCAATTGGGGTAGAATCGTCGCCTGATTTTTTGCCTAAAATATTGTCTAGATCACCAAGTATCTTTAAGTCATGAGAAATGCATCATAATGGTTGATGAATGGATAGTCTTAGGACATGATATCTCTTCTCAAGAAATAAAAGTAGATCCAAAAAAGATTGAGGTAATTTTTAACCTCTTCATTCCATAAACACAAACTGATGTTAAAAGTTTTCTTGGTCATGCATAATATTACAAAAGATTTACTGAAGACTTCAGTGAGATAGTTGTCCCTATGTTTTCTTTGTTATCAAAAGATAATGAATTTGTATGGAATGAAAAATGTCAAGAATATTTTGAAATATTAAAGAATAAACTCATGATTGCTCTAGTATTGAAAGGACCTAATTAGGAAAATTCTTTTCATATCTATACTGATACTTTCAATATTAAATTAGGAGTAGTATTAGGTCAATAAATGAATATGGAAATATGTATGCCATTTATTATATCAACAATAATATTACTCCCACCAATAAAAATTACGTTACCACAAAAAAAAGGTTTCTTATTGTAGTCTATGTTATAAAAAAGCTTAGGCATTACATTACTAGTTATCAAGTATTCATCTATATAGATCATTCAAAAATTAAGTAATTAATAAATAAACTAGTAGTAATCAAGATAATAATTAGATGGCTACTATTGTTACAAGAATTTGACATTACCAGCATAGACAAAGTAGGGAAGTATAATGTAGTTGCTGAATTTTTATCTAGATTGATCACTATAGGTGAAGATGAACCTGTGAAAAACAATTTTCTAAATGAATAGATATTTTCTATATCCAAATACTCCCCATGTTTTTTATACATAGAAAATTACTTATAAATAAGTAATTTTTCTCATTATTTTACCTCTAAAGAAATAAAATGTTTGGTTAGAGCTAGTTCTCATTTCAAATGGTTCAAAGTCATCTTGTTTAAAATTGGACCTAATCATATGCTTCATATATGTGTTATAGAATATGAAGTGTATAAAATAATTATAGCATGCCATAGTAAACTATAAGGAGGACATTACTCAACAAAAAGACCATTCATAATATCCTTGGTGTAGGTTACTATTGGCCATCTCTTTACAAGACTATCAAAAGTTTTATATAAAAAATGTGATCCTTGGCAAAAGATGGGTAAGCCTACTATTTCCTCTAAAATATATCTTCATCCTCAAATAATTTTAGAACCATTTTTAAAATAGGGTTTGGAATTTGTTGGACCAATCAACCCACCATCTCAAGGAAAGGAATATTTATTAATGTGCATTGATTATGTTACTAAGTGTGTTAAAGTGAAAGAACTTACCTTTGCTAGGGAATAAATGGTTGTTGATTTCTTATACCATAAGATTATGTTGAGATTTAGATCTCCTAGATATATTATTTTAGATTAGGGTCCCAATTCATGTCTAATATGATCAAAGATTTTAGAGAGTTGTATCAAATCAATCACAAGAAATATTCACCATATCATCCCCAAGATAATGGGAAAATAGAGGTCAATAATTGAGTATTAAAAAACATCTTAACCAAAATAGTGAACAGCAATAGAAAACATTAGGTAAAAAAGGTACTTGAAGCAATTTGGGAATACAATACAATATGGAAGACAACTATAGTATTCTCTCCATATGAACTTGTGTATGGAAAGAAACCTTTGTCAACAATAAAATTTGAATTGTAGATATTAAAGACAACATCTTATATGGTAATTGATATTTATGAATCACAAAAATAAATAATAATGTAACTAAATGGGTTGGATGAATTGAGAATGGATGCACTCACTCAAATTAGCATGATTTACAAGCAGAGAAAGTAGAGGCATGACACTCACATCAGAGAAAGATAGTTTCAAGAGGGAGATTAGGTACTTTTATTTGATTTTAAATTTTACAATTTTAAGGGTGACATAAGGACAAGATGGTTGGGACCATACCTAATCAAAACCATTTTCAGCAATTGCTCTGTCCAACATCAACCAATTGATGGTGACCAAAGGACACTTTTGGTCAATGATCATAGGCTTAAGGTGTACAGAATACCTCTCAATAAGGGGGAGTTTATTTATTAAAATCAAGACCAATTTTACCTTGTGGAAGAACTTGTTTCTTCCACTAAGGCCAAATGATCTTCGTAGCAGACATCTAATAAAGGAGGAGTGTTGAAAACTAGCAAATGGAAATTCTCATCCCTTTAAAATTATATATATATATATATGAAAATATAAAATATAAAAATTATTAAGAAAATATTGAAAAGTGAAAACCATCAAATGGCACTTTTAGAAGAAAATTTATGCAATAAAATATAAACTATTGTCAACTAACCTATATTCTCAGAGTTGTTTATCTATGAAAGATACATGGAAAACAATAGGAGATATGTATGGATTCATATGATAAGGTATAGTTATATCTATTTTCCAAAAAGACTGGGCATTTTGTGTTTCATGTCATGCATGTGTAATCATTAGGTAGTTAACACTTTTCACATGGACAAAGTTTTGGTTATGTCACGTGGATATGATGAAGTCAATAGCATCATTCACCACATTAAATATTTGATGTGATGGTGTTTTCAAATGACCTTTTCAAATATATTTGATGATATGGTATTTTAATGGACCTTTTTAAAAAATAATTTGATGTGATGTGCAATTCATTTCAAATATTGTTTCAAGTGCTACCAATTATGGTCTTTACAACACATCATTAATATTGATTAGATAAAATGCCTTCCCATTAAATCTCACATGATTTGAAGTGATCACCATAATTATTACCATAATTCTTGTCATAATCTCATAATATACCCTTATTTACTTTTCATCTTTTATATTATTGTCGTTATCCATTATTGCATCATATCCCTAATCTCTTGCCTTCCTTTATTTCCTATGTAATTTCAAGATATGTTTTTCACAACACTATTATATTTTCAAGTAAATAATGCCATATCCAAACATGGGCAGAAGGAAGAAGAAAATCAAACCACAATCCTCAAATTCATTATTGTAAGATGAGGTAATAGAATATATCTTTGAGTTAGTAGGGTGGTTAAACTTCTTTAAAAATATTTTAGGGTTTTCATGAAGAGATTATGCAGGAATTATTTGATAATTTTGATGAATACCATTCTTTAATCAAAGGTAAACACATTCCAATGGATCCTTTTTTTATCAATGCACTCTTTAGAATTCCTAAGGAGGGTGTAGTTATTTCAAATAAGATAAGCTTTGTTGACTTGATTCACATGTTCATTGAATAAAATGAGCCCTACCCTAGATTAGCTAAGTCCCCACAAGGAGTGGCTAGAAGAATTATGAGAGAAAACCTTACATAACCATGGTACAATGTTGTATTCTAGATTATGAAAATATATTACATGTGATGGGTAATTTACAATAATTGGTGGAGATGCCATGTAACTTCTTCTTCATCTAAGCAAAGGAGCTACCAAAGAAGAATACAAAGTAAATATTCCCTCTTTTCTTTACAATCCCTGATAAATGTTGCATGAAAATTAAAAAGAGGCATTGGGTTTGTCTAAAACCATGGGTTGGTTACCCTTATCTATCAACATTATTTCTTGTAAAAACCTAGGGGTCAAAAGGTTTGGTCCTCTTTCCTCCATAAATTCTCTCAAGTTTATATCAAGAAAACACCACACCTTATCTCTCCTCTTTCCACCATTGTATATATTGAACAAGGCCCATCTTTGATGCCCTTGGTTCTAAAGATGTTGTGTCAAAGATCAAAAAGACAAATGGGATTTTCCTTAGATAACCCTAATCCTCCAACTAAACTCCAATACAATCATTGACTTATTCTATAAGAAGAAGAATAAAAAGTACAAGACACTAAGACTTTGATAAGATTAAGCTCTCCTATAGACATTACATATGATAAACAAGTTGCTGAAGAAGAACCTCATGAATAAGAAATTATATTTGAAGAAGAAACCCTTGTAGAAGAAATGGTGACTTAAGAAGTAGAGTAACCTTTAACCTTTGTAGCTGATAAGGGTAATTCACCATTAATAGAAGAAGTTCCATCTTACTCCCATCCTACTAATGAATAATAATAATTATATCATGTCATGGCTTTATCCCAGCATGAATAAATAATCTAGAAGTAACAAACAGAATTAGATTTTATTCATTTAACTCTACAAGGTAAGAATTTGACTATTTCCAATTTGGAATGAAGATGTGAAGAATATATCATTAAAACTAGATAACAAAAGGTAATTCTTATAGTGATGAATGTTGAATAGAATAAAGAACATTATTTAATGTTTTCTCAAAATCAAGAGTTGAGTACTTTACAAAATTCTCTTACCATTAAGGAAACCCAAATTATTTATTTGAAAAATACTAATGTTGATAAAAATAATCAAATTAATAATATGAGATAGACTATTTCTAATAGAAATATGTTGATTATTCAACACATTGATATAATAAAAGAGTTAACCACTCAGATTGCTGAGTGACAAGCCTCTATACAAGTAATGTAGAGAGAAAGACAAGAAAAATAGCAGTCCAGACTGAGGGACCTTTAAGAGTTGTTCCCTCCTTCCCCATTTCACTTCATGAAATGATCTCAATATGAAATAGAACCAAGCACAAAATTTAGAAGTTGGAGGAAGAAAATGCTAAAATTAAATTAGAATCTTAAAAATAATTGGTAGATTCTCAACAATAATTACAAAAAGCTCAAGCCTCCATCTAACATATTTATGAAATTTATAATAAATTATTAGCATGTAGGTAACCTTCCTATATTTATATTTTTTTATCCATAATAAATTATACAAGTGGTAGATAAAGTAGATTTATCTTGGATTTCCTCACATTATTGAAGATGATCACATATTTATGGATGTCTTTCTAAAAATTAATAAAGAAAGACAAGATGAAATTTGTGAATTTTATATTTTTAACATGTTGTTAGGTTATCATTTTGGTTTCGCAATAAATATATTTATTGGGGAGACACAATTATGTTCCTTCCTCTCTACTCTGAGGAACCAAATTGCATGGCAATAAGCCAATAATAAATTTATAGAAGTACAAAACACCACTGGGATATGTATGAGACCCTAATTTCTATAGGCAAGGAAGCTTCTTGATTCTTTTCAACAAATATACCACATGTATATGAATAATAAATACCATGTGTTATTGAGAGCTAATATTTTATCCATTATAACTTTTCTAAACCAACATTCTACTAATGCCATCAATGTCAGCATTGCTAGGTGGGAGACTTTATCTATTGCTTTGAATTATAGGGAAGTTTTGAGCCCCACCACCATTATATGGAGTCTTAAGAGATCTTTATAAATTTCCCAAATTATCACTCATATCTTATATGAATATAATTTAGATGTATGGATTAGAATGATATTTGGGCCTCCAATAATTCTTTGTTCTCTATCTCCATGGTTGAGTTGGCACAATCAAGCAGAAGTTGAGTTTCAAGCTTGGTTTCACATAGTAGTGATGGATTTTGAATTCTTTCCTAGAGGACACCATGATTTGGTCCACCATTTTCATATTTATGATCTTAGTCAGTGGCTAGGATCATAAATTTTGGATTGAAGACCTTCATCCCACTTGTTTACAAGAGGACTTGCAAAAGGTAAAGTGTGGGGGATAAATGATGAGCATTTCATATAGCTCATCATATTTATAAAAACTATCCATAAATTTTTGCCTTTGGTTATATATTGCATTGTATTTAATAGTCAAGATCTTATCTAAGTAGGAAATAAATACAATTTGTCCTTTATTTGTATGTAATACATTGTTGATACTTTATCTTGTTATTGTGTCTAACTTGGATGAAATAGAATAATTTTGTGTACAAAAACACGTACCAATGGTGGGATAATTTTGAGAAAACATCAAATAATTTTGGAAACTCTTTTTGTCTACAATTTTAAGGATTTGGTGAATGAGCTCTGAAGATTTGACACTACAAAAATTCTCCAAAGATGCTCCAGAAGTACTCCAAAGATGCTTTGAGGGTACTCCAAAGGCATATATAAGATGCTCCAATGATGTATATGAATGTTATAAATACCTATATATAATTCTTTGAAGACCTATATGGAATGCTCTGAAGACACCCAAGCATGCTCTAAAGACATCCAACTGGATCCTACTAATCAAGATAGTGATTCTAAAAATATCTATTGTATATAAATAGACTTTATATATTTAGATATATTTATTTTGAAATTACCATTCATAGTAATGGCCTAAAATAATTTGGATATATTTGTACTTCTATTATGTAAATATGGATAAGTTTCTTCAGATATATGTTAGTTATTTTTTATCTATAGTTAGTTGAGTCAATTCCAACACCTTCCTAGAAGTGTGGAGTCTAATTCCTATATTGTCTATATTTTGAATATATAGATTTGGTCATTATATTGCTAATATTTTTTAATCTATGAATATATGTTGAGATGTGCTTAAATACATATCTCCTTCTCATTCCACATAGTTGAAAAAAGTTATTGAAGTTAGAAATCAAAAGAAGTGTTTCATATTTGTATATGTTCCTTTGATAATGATATAAATTTCATCTTTATTTTTATTACTGATTAAATCAATTCCTATTCTGAAGAATGAGCAAGGGACCACTTCTCTCTGAGGATCAGGATAAATTGGTATTTTTAGTTTATAATTTAGAAGTATTTCTTTAATTCAAGTAGATTTAATTTATTTCAAAGTGTAATTTAACTTTAAATGTAAGAGTGATTTATTTTAAATACAAGTGTAATTTCCTCTTCAAAATCAAAGTGTGAATTTCCTTTTCAAAAGCAAGTGTGAATTTCCTTTAATGCAAGTGTGTTTCATTTACATGAAAGAGTTATTTCAATTCAATATAAGTAGGTTTTATTTATGCAAGAGTGTGTCTTTTAATTCAAGTAAGTCTTTTTCTTCATCTCATTTTAGAATTTGTTAGAAGTTATTTAAATGATAATAGACAACATAATAAAATTATGGAATACCACACTATCCTATCCAATCAACCAAGTCGAGTGAGGACATCATATGTCTTATGATAGATGTTTAAACTCTGGAAGTTGATGGTGTGAATGCTAATAAGAGATCTTCAATTAATAAATAGTTTATATTTACTTTCCTACAAACTAAAATTAGAGTCTTATTTATTATTTTTAGGATTTAAAAATGATAGTAAAAGTAAAACCCCCAAAATCAATGAATTATACAACTCCAATATCAAATGGTCTCATTGCATATAGCCATATAACACCAACCCTGGTTGAAAATGACACCAATCCATTGACTAGTTAAATGAGAGGTATAATGATAGCCTATCAATCATCTTGTCAAATTTAGTATCAGCTCCTAAGTGACCATTATATATATGGGGTTGAGATGGTTTTATATATTATATAATGGGTCACTATCCTATAGCCCTACTTGTAAAGCTATTAGATAGTAAAGTCATCAATTTACACACCCAAATCTATTTACTAATCTTAGGTTTACGGTTTTCTTGATTTGGTGAGTGTCATGATATACTCGTGTTGTTTGTGAACCAATTCAACATTTTACCCAAGTCTATACACACTTTTATAAGTTTTTTCCTATATCATAATCTTGCATATCCTTATCTAATCATCCTCTTGTACATATTATCTTTGTACATTTGTGTACATCATTTTAAACTTATTCCATCATGCATCTAATCTTAAATCTCATCACCCCTCTCATCTTAGTTGCATCTTATCCTAGTCCCATCTATACAACTCTAATAATACCCTCATCCCCTCCATATCCTAATCAAATATTTTCATCCCCACCTTATCCTAAGTCCACCTTATCCATAGCCAATCACACATCATCTTGACTTACATAATCCCTTAGTATAAATAGTCATTTATCATGACCTTGTCTAGCCTAATCACCTTGTCCACCACTTCATCTTTTATAACCTATCCAAGCCATAGTCTAGTCATCCCCTTAACTATACTAATCATCCCATCAAGTCTATAATCATACATCCACATTGGCCAACAACTATTTCCATAACAAGGTCCTCATCATTAGTTTGCTTGTGTCTACTCAAGTTTGAATAATAATCACAACTTTATCAGTCAACTCATCTCATCTTATTTGATTTGATCATCTTGGTCTTGAGCTAGTATAAATCATATCAATCCTAGTTGAAATTAGTATCTTAGGCTAGTCTATCCCCTCATCCAATCTTAGAGCTTTTCATAGCTCATCCAGTTGAGTCCAATCCCAATCATCAAAGTCTATCTCACATCCTAATTGGTCTACTTAAATATTTTATTATCCCATCCAACTTCTCGCATCAAATATCTAATCAAAATTAAGATAGGACTAAAGCAAGTATTTGTCTAAATTTGTTCCATACATCTCATCTTCATCCCTTAATATTTCCATTAAATCCCCTACACCTACCGATGGGGAATGGTGAATCATATCATTCATAATTTCTCCTATATTATTCCATGGCATATAAAAAAATTTGGTCAATGCCCTAATTAATCAATGACGTATTTCCAATAGGTATGTGCTCCTTTCATACCTCTTTAAGATGAGTACTCCATGTCCTATAGACTTTGACCCTATCCTTCTGATATTACCTCTAATATATACCCATTTTCTTGAGTCTCATTCAAATCCCACCAATCATATCCAGTCACTTACCCATTCCTACACTAGTAAAGGGAATTCTATTCTATCCACCTCATTTAATACCATACCATTTTGATCATCTATTCATGTCAATAACCATTTGATCCAAAACCCAATACTTCCACATATAAATCATGAAGTGAAGAGATCCCCTGTACTCATCTTCCTATATCCCTAAAATCCCTCTTTCACCAACTTATTACTATTGAAATGATGGTCTATCCACCCATATGACATCTTAATCCCACTAAGCCTAATCCCTCTTCATATAAAGCTAACCAATATTGTGTATACCATCAAACCTGGGAGCATATCATTAATTGATATCATAATTTCCAATATTATTTCCAAGACCTCATCAATCATGGTGATATATAAATAAAGAATTAATCAGATGATTTTACATCCATGGGTGAACAATAAAAGGTATGCCAAGATTTAGTTATTGTTCATGATCAAGATTTTCCCTCTCTAAGCCAAGGTCAAGACAACACATCCATCTTCCATGATCCCCTCATCTTTGAAAAATCTTTTATTAAAGATGAAATTGTCCCCCATGATCCTAGTCCTCCCTTCCCTCATGAGTCCTTATTTCATGGGTCCATCCTTGGTGAATTCATTATCCCTTCACCATATTCCCCTCACCCATCATTTCATAGACCCCATGATGAGAGGTCACTTATGGAAAATAAATCTTCTATTATAAGCATCATAATAGAGTCAACATCAAATTCAATACAAGTGTTATCTACATCAAGATCATGTTCAACAACATTATATAAATTAGAAACATCATCCCTTATATATATTAGAATAGATGATTACTATGCATATCTATTTTAGGATAACTCTATTATAGATACCAAATAATCACAAGGCATATCTTATAATCCCAAATATGATGATGAAGTTAGAGTAGAGTATTTACAAGATTTATCTATTGAAGATAGTCAAAATGGATCTAATATTACTTTAGACGCATGTCTTATAGATAGTCTTAGTGATCCTTTTATTTATCTTGATGAGATCTTTTCCTCTGTCAAAAATGGGTATCTTAGGAAACCTTATAAGGACCATGTTGCCCCATCACCACTCATTAAACTCATCATATCATATCCAATGCCTTCATCCATCATAGATCTTTTTCTTCCCATCAATGATCATTTAATTACCTTCTTACACAAGGAATCACATGAAAATACATTGTTAGACTCTTCTTGAAGTAATATAACATGTGCCACAAATATAAAATTTCAAGACCATATTCAAAAATTCAATCATAATGATCAAATCACCTTTAATCCAAAAGTAAAAATCAAGAAAATTTAAATCATTGACCTAATCCAAAATTATTTCTACTCATGAAGCCCAATTTTAGGCACTAGAGGTATCAAATTCAAAATAATCATCATCTATCAAGTCAAGAAATAATTTCTTCTATTGAATCCCAAAGTCAAGCACCAAGGGATAGTTGATAAATAATCAAGTATGAAAATCAAAATAATGTCAAAATAATTATTAGTATGGTTGATAATTCTTCAAATAATCAAATGAAAGATGAACCTCAAAGTCAAAGTGTCTTGGATCTCCTATAGTCTTTTTTCATATAGCACCAATCAAATACAAAATGTCCAACATCTCCATCAATTTATGCATCTATTAGTCCTAATCCTCAAACACCCATCACATCATCATATCAAAATTCTATCATTCATTCAAGTCTAATACACCCCCATCATCATCAATATCTATTCTAATCCATATCTCACACCACCTTCTTGGGTATCATTACCTCTCATAGGGGTGCCAAAGACACTTGATCTAGATATCTATAGGGGTATGAATCAAGAATCAATAAAGGTAACACTAATATCAATACATCTAGTTTTGATAACATGTAGGTGTAGGCTAAAGATCATGAAATTCATGGAATTTCATACATCTCACATATATGTCTAAAAAATAAAGATTCAAAAAAGGTCAAAAAAAAAAAAAAAAATCATTCATCCAATGGTGAAAACCAATCTTCTAAAGCCTTAAGGAAAGTACCATGATGAAAACTAGTTTCTATAATCATGGTAAACTAATATATTATTTGAATTATACCTCAATACTTAGGGGAAAAATCCACTTCATCTCTACATTCATATCTCACATTATTTACCAACCTCGTCCATGTCATGTTCTAAACATCTTTGTCCATCATGTCCATCTATCCCTTATCCCTATTGGGTCTTGAGAAATTTTATGGAATCATCTTGGCATATCCTCCAATCCACACTCAGGAAACTATATATTTAGTTCCTTCATGATGTGGTCATTTGTGAACCTTAGTCCGTTCTTCCTTGCTCCTCATCTCCTTTTTAACATTACCCTCATCCTTTTGTTGTCCCATCCATTATGCCATCCATCCTTATCCTAGTTGCTACGCTCAATATTCCCTTTTCTAGTAACCCCATTTATATAGTGTACATACATATCTAAAAAGACCACAAAAATTAAAATATTCCAAAAAAACCTTAAAAATTATAAAATCCACAAAATCCAAAAAATGTCTAAGTTGTCTTGTATTTTATCATCTTGTCCTATGTCCTAAATATCCCAGTCACCCTATCTAAAATCTTATCCATCTTGTCATCTTGTCATATTTCCTTGTCCTAAAATCCTATTCATCCTATTTTATGTCTTCAGCATCCTTATCCTAGTCATCATCACTAGTCTACTCCAACTCCATATCCTTATCCTAATCATCATCACTAGTCTACTCCAACTCCATATCCTTATCCTAATCATCATCACTAGTTTACTCCATGTTTATATCTTATCCAAATATATATCCTCAATCCACTCATCATAATCCAATTCATCATCCAATATATTATCCCATAGACTCTAATTAGGAACATTAGATAAGACACACTGATACTACATGTAGATACTTTTGTGTATTACTTGTCTGCTCTTTGTTGTTTGACTTATTTTCATGTCTATCTAAATGATTGTCTTATGTTTTGTTTACTTGTCCATGTTTCTTTTTAAGTCTTGTGTTGTGTCTCTTTTTGTCTATTGGTAAATTAATGAGGATGTTATGATGACACCAAAAGTTATAATGATGATTTTAGGTACCCTTAATGATGAAAAGTTCACTATTTGCCCTTTTTATTTACACTTTGGCACAATGTCCTCTTGGTCATACTTATATTATGGGTCATATTACCAAGTAAAATATCTATAGGATTTCTTAGAGTATGATGAGCCTTATTACAACAATGATTACTTTATTATCCCATCATCCAGTCGATCATCCCAATCCACTCACTCAATATCCAAGTATTCCTCCAATTCATTATTCATCATATCTATATCCTCTAACCAATCATCTATCATCTCTCTAGTCTTCACCACAATTCACATATATTTAATAACTAACATGTCTAATATTCATCATAATCCTAATATTCTAATCCATCATCATCATCCTTTAATAGATAAACTACATTGGCATGAGGTCTTGTCATAGTATGTAGGTAGTGATCAATCACATGGTGTGCTTTAGGTTAGCTCAACTACTCTCTAATATTTCCCCATCATTTTTCATCACATATCTCATGTCCATCATCATCCTAAAGTATTACATTAGTAAAATCTTTGAGATATAATATTAATAATTAATAAATTATTCTAATGATCAATCACCATCCTCACAATCATCTTCCCAATCTTTTCATCAATTGCCTACACCTATCGATTGGGCATGATAATTCAAAACATCCATATTTTCTTCTATGACCATTGATTGGTTAATTCATCACTTAAATTTTATGTATCTTCATTAAAATGGGGTATAACTAAAATTATAACTTTATCATCATTTATCACTCCCTTACATGTGTCCTTGTTAGGGGCATCATTATTATTAATTACATTATGGCTCATTGATTTGATTATGTTGTAGTTCAATTCTTTCCCTTCATCTTTTGGTCACTCAATCATATTATTAATTCTCTCTCATCACCTTCATCATATTATTCAACCTTTAGCTTTTAGCTACACTCATCATTAATATTATCAAATCATTGTCTTATCTTTGGCCTAATGCTCTCCCAACATGTGTCCTTTCTTGGGATATGTCGATAGATCCTAGCCTTTATCACCCTAGTTTTAAGCCCTCCCTAGCATACTTCCTTACTTAGGATATGTAAAAATATTGTGACATTTTATCTTATCATCATCATGTGCCCACTCTTAGTGCATATGTCTTTTTCAAGGACATAATCCATTTTTAGCTCACTACTCAAGTTGATTTTATTTTATTCATCATCTCTCTCACATCTCACATCCTATCCCCTTATTTATTAAGTGAATTTTTCCCTTCATTTCTTATTTTTGAGTGGCAATCTAGATCTTTAATCCCCATATATCCCCTCAAGGGGGCATCATATCCCCTCAAATGGGAATCATTTCTACAAGCATTCATCCATGAAATGGTTTTTCTTTGAAAGGCCATTACTCCTTCCACTTCATCCACTCGCAATACCCTTTCAAAGATGGGTAAAATGTATAAATCTAAAATTAATCACCTCATTTAAATTCACTAATATTCCTATTAGTCAACACTAATTTCACCTATCCCATCTAATAGTATTTATCTCATCAAATTCCACCCTAATATCACACTTTCTAGTCATTTTTCTAATACCCCTTTCCATTATTCTTCATATATTAACCTTATTCCTACCACAAATTAATTAATTCTCATAAATCACCATTATCTACTAACTAATCCCACTTATTTAATATGTGGGAATTTAAAATTCTCATGACCCACCCACCTACCTTATCTTATTCCTAGGCTCTCCTACATCCCTAGTACCTAATCACCTATCCTAATCCCCTATTAATCATAATTAGCCCCTAATGGATTATAGAATTCTCCAATTATATAATCCTCTCTAATTTATTCCTTCCTCACTAGAAGCCACTATTCTAGAGGCTTCCAATGAATTTTTAAATCCTTTTTAATCTTCCTTCTCTCTTCTATTTAAACAATCAACTCCTTTATGGTTGATATAAACTAAAAACTAAATATAATAATCCATAAGATATCCATGATAATATTATCAAGCATCCCACATTCTCATCTAAATCATTGATTAAATCAAAATCATGCCAAAATGTTGAGTTTATTCATAGTAATCCAACAAAAAAAATCAAGCATCATTTAAAATCCACTTAAAGATCTTGGAAAAGAGGATAAGAGGATCAAGGCAAAAGTAATATTATATTTATTATTTCTAATGTGCTTCCATAATCTCTCCCTTTGATGTTATTATGTTTTAGGTTAAATTTTATATATATAATTTTAAATTAATAGCTCAAAAATATGATAATACAACCATATCCCACTAAACTCAATTTCAAGGGTATATTGATAATAAATTCTTGATGTTAACTATTAATTGGTGCAATACATAATTAGATAGATGGTTGGATTCAAAAGGTTCAATGAAAAGGTAATCCTAGGTGTTTTCAATATACTGTGAGGTACACAGAAACTAATGTCTTTATTTAGATCTATACTATGACTATGAGTACTGGGGAAATACCCTCACACCATAATGTCTATAAATAATAGACAAAGATTATAAATAGAACACCATGTATCACTTTATGATAATAGCTAAGTAGTTTGAAACTATCAAAACATAATTTCTAGATAAATCCAAATAAAGATAAAATAAATTTCAAAAATCAATAAATAGCATTTAGTGAATTGAAATAAATAGGTGATCAATATTGAAATGAAATGTTTGATTAATTGTTGAAATAAAAAGTTTATTTGCCTTGCTTATGCTAAAAAGTGAAAACACACAGAGCTAGATCAACATAGGCTAATATATTTATTCACATAATAAAATAATGTATTAACTTTAGTCTATATAGTCTTTGTAAATATAGGTAAAAATAATAAGAATAAACTAAATCAGACATGATCAATAAATTTTGTTACAAATATGCAAACACAAAACTATATCAACTAAGGTCAATGTATTTTTTATAGGGAGCTAAAATGAATTTAGAACTAAATTAGATATGGTCAATATAGTTGTTTGATTAAAATAAAATTTGATAGAATTAAAATTTTAGATACATAACTAAATTTAGTTGATTAATAAAATTGATTGGGAAAAAGATTAAACAAAACTATATTAGATAGGATTGATATATTTGGGTATAAAATGACTTGGTAAATAAAAATAGATTAGACTTGGCTGATATAGTTGGATAACTAAAGAAAATAATATGAATCTGAGTGTAATAATGTATCGACCCACATTGATGTATTTGATCAAAATGAGAGTTTAAATTATATCAAACTATGTTGATGTAATTTCCTAAAAATACACATAAATTAGACTAGGTCAACCTGTGTCGATGTAGTCTGTTGAAAAAGATAGGAATAAAATTATATTGACTTGTGTTGATATAGTATTTTGAAGGATAAAAAATTATCAATTTAATTAGGGTTTGCTATAATGTATGCAATGAGCTAGGATTGACCTAAAACTTATCATATCTAAGATATCTGAACTCAAAAAAGGTAAATCAAAGAGATCCCATTGATACTTAATGTATTGTGATATGACCAAACAGATATGATAAAACTATAAAGAGGATAAATTATGATAAAATATTAATAGAGAGGTTTAAAATAATCTAGGTAATCAATATAGTGAAATAAATCTAACTAAGCCTCTAATATTAGAATTAATATAATATAGTATTGCTAAGCTAGTAACACAAATAAGGGGGATGGTTATAAACAAACTAAAAAGGATAAAGAACTATGGTAAGAAAATGAGGGCCTAAGTCGTCTAAGGTGAGAAATCATAAGCTTTAAAAACCTTATAACTATATTAAGTATAAGTGTAGAGGAGATTCAAACAAGGAGTTATACATTCTTTCAATATAATAATTATATCTATCAAATGAAAGAGATAGGGTTAGAATATACTTACCTTGAAAAAAAAATATCGAGACTCAATCTCCCTCCTAGCTAATGGTGCTTTGAAAGATATTGTTGTGGTTTTAAGGATCAAAAAGGTTAAATCAAACTATAGGATAAAATGACTCCTCCTATGAAAACCAATATTCCACAAGATAATATATTTTCCTCAAATATAATATCTAAGCAATGGCTTATCCAAATGTAGACATAAGTAGAATTATGAGCAATCACAATGAAAAAATTAATGTTCCCCTCTATTGGATTGAAATGGAGACTTGCCTTTATAGTGGTGACTGATCTTAACCCTTCCTAAATTTTTATTCGATGCCATAAACCAACCTTGATATAGTTAAAAAAATGTTGGTTTAACATTGAACTAGGTTAGTTAAGGCCAATTAGTTACAAAGCATCTGTCATGACTATCAAACTAAATAAAAATGGGAAAAACTAGTTTTAAAATTAGTGGGAATCGGGAAATACCACAACAATATATGTTGATATAGTTAATAAATATGGGCCTTGGTATAGTTATGGGTTATAAGGAGGAAGATTGCTCTAGGGATCAAGTATGAGGGAACTATGGTAGATATAAGAATGATAGATTAAAAAAAATGTGTCTCAAAAATAATCAATAGTCTACCCACCCATTTCCTTTCACCCTTGAAGGAATGCACTCGAGGAGATTAAAACTAAATAAGTTTCTATAAGAGAGAAAACATCAGTAAATGAAAGTTTTAATGTGTATATAGGATGAACCTACAATTCTCTACCTTCATAAAAAAAATAGATACCACTCTCTTCTCATCTCTTATAGAGTTGTAACCTTGATATGATTAAAAAAATGGTGAAATAAAAAAATAAGGGGTCTAATTAATGACTGATTTTACCTTTGCATTATTTGGTTAGATACTCAAACTTTGGACACATGCATGAGCACACTCTATGCACTTGAAATTCAAACACACATATTCATTGAATTCAATAACATTAAACTACTAAAATAAATAAATGTGCACTCTAACATTATCATATTCACACTCATTCATTCATAGGATTATTGCATACATGAATAATATTTATTCTCTTTCACAGTCCTTCCTTGATTTTAAAACACCTTCCCTAATGTTTGTTTTTTTATTTGAGAGCTCAACTCTTCAAAACTCTCTCTAGGAATCCACTTCACACTAACTTAGAGCTATATTGAGTGATGTCACTCACTCCTCTATCTAATTAATTTTTTCCTAACATTCCTCTATGATATACAGTGTCTTTTCAACTTCTTTGATGATTTATAAACACTCAAAGCTTGACCATTTTTCATTCTAGGTTGTTACTTTATTTTTACATTACAAACAGATGAAATAACTATTGTATGCAAATCATAGGTTTTCTAAACATTGTAGAAGTTAAAAAACTACCACTTTAATAAAAATAGTGTTTAAAAAATTGTCAGGATGGTTTCAAAATATTTAAAAACTACCACTATATGTAGACTGATGATTTCATCATAAGGAAAAGTTTCCAACTTTTAGAGGCCATAACTTTTGCATACAGACTTAGATTGAGATATTATTATTTTTAAATTGTAAATTTTGTCAAGATAAATAATAATATGTAATCAAATTTAGTTTTATGGAATTTCATGATACCATTTTTCTCCTCAAAACCTATATATTTTATCTTTTCAATGCACATGACTACTTTTTAGATTTTATTGATGGTTGAGAGACTCAAAAAACTTGATTTATGACACTAAAGTTTAGGAGTAATAATATTCCCTTGGATCATATTCACCACGTTGAAAATTAAAATTGCACAAATAATACTACATGAACACAATTTTTTTTTAGTTGATGCAAGATTTCACAAACCCTTAAAATCTCCTTCATTAGGGGAGCATTCTATATTTTTGAAAATATATCATCAAATAAATAAGGATATGTTTTAATAAGGACTCAATAATGATATATATAAATTTATGGTTGAATGCATGGTGTGCCAACAAAACAAGGGTGAAACATTTAAGACACCATGTCTTCTGCAACTCTTATTAATTCATATCCAAAGGTCAAAGGATGTCTCTATGAATTTGGTAATAGTTTTACCCAGGTTGAAAGGTAAAAATATCATCATGGTAATTTTATATAGGCTAAAAAAATATTCTAACTATTTTTCCTTATCATATCCATTTGAATCTAATACATTAGTTATTATTTTTCTAGATATAATTCAAAAACTACATGATACCCCTAAGATCAGAGTGAGTGACCATGATCCAAGTTTTACTAATAATTTTTGGATTGGTTTATTTTCATGTTTAGGTACTTAGTTGGCTCATATTTCATCCTTTAATCCTCATTTTTTGTTAAAAATGGTGGAAAACAAATTACTATAGGTTTATCTTTGTTGTTTGACATCGAATAAATAAGAAAGATGAGTTCATTGCCTACCACTCATAGAATGATGGTATAACACTTCCATGATTCTTCTAAAATGTATCCATTTTTTGACTATATGGGTATCAACCCACCTCCATCACCTCATCCTTGAGGGTATAACCCAAGGACTATGTTTTGGAAGTACACACTCAACACTAGCAAGAGGTTCTAACTTGCCTCAGAGAGAATTTATCAATGACACATAATAAAATGAAGAAATAAGTGGATCAACCTAGTATAAAGAGGCATTTTGAAGTGGTTGATTTGGTATTTATATGCATAAAACTATATAATTAATTATCATTTAATTAACATAAAAATGAATCATTTCCTAAGTATTATTTCCCTTATTAGATCCTATAGAAAATTGGTAGTGTCGCATACAAGTTGGAACTATGCTAATCTACTCATATATACCTAGTCTCTTATTTTCATTCTTGAATAAGGTAATTTAAAAATTAGTCTCTACACAATATCAATTACTTGAACTCAACAAGGATGGATAGGTCATTTTTTGAACTTGAGAATATCCTTCAAACATGCACTAAAAGGTTACGAATAAGAGAGATTAAGGAGTATTTGATCAAGTAGAATAATATACCCAATGAAGATATAACATGAGAGGAAGCAAAATTTTTTAATAGAATCCATTTTTTTTCAATGTTAATGATAATTTTGTTTTGAAGTGGGTAATGTTATGACCTTAACTTATAGTGTGCCCAAGGATATGTGTGGGCTAACCTATGGCACACTAATCATTTATCTTTGAATTCATTGGTTAGTTATTACTTTAGGTAGACTTACTAAATATAAAGGGATGGGATGAATTATGTGACTCTAACTATTATGTTTGTATATACGTATGAGTATGGCTTACCCAAATCATCATATTATGAATTATTCTTATTTTAAGTTTGTAGAAGTTGTTTCCTAAAAGTGGCTCATCATATATTCATATATTATGATATATTTCAATTATATTATAATAAATTACTTTTTTTTAATTAATTTCATTACTCAAAAAAGGAAAAGGGAAAAAATAAGGGACATGAAGATGCCATTATAAACAAAGCTAAGGGCTAAAAATAAGGGATATGTATATGTCACAACAAACAAGTCTAGGGCCATAAATAATGGATAAAATAAATGTCACACAATAAAGCCCAAGGGAAACATAAAATCATTAATTAGTATATAAGAAAGGATAAACAACATCAATGAAGCATAAAACAAGTCACACTACTCTATATTGTCAATATATACCACTGTCACAACCTAGTAGAGTAACATGTAAATGTAAAACTATATAAAGTATGTGTGATAACAAGACATGAAGTAGTAAATATATCTCAATATGGTAAATGTAAAAGGTCATATATATATATATATATATATATATATATATATATATATATATATATATCATTTTAGCCTATTGAATATGATTTTTATAGCATTAGAATGGCCTTGGGTATAGGAGTGTCTAACATATTTATATCTAAATATCATATATATTTGTATGTCTTGCATTCCACTCTTGTATCTCATGAAATGCACATGCATGTGAAAAGGAATATGTAATATACCAAACTTGTGATAAATAACATGTGTAAATAGTTTAAACTAGAAATAATGTCATGCTTAGGTCTTGAATTTTTATTTTTTAAAATATTTTGAGTGTTTTTTACACTTTTTAAATATTTGAAATTATGACATGTATCAATAAAATTAAGTAATTCCAAGTAGTAGGGATTATAAAATAGAAGAATGGGATGGATTTTTAAAATACACAACATGCATAAAGTCATAGTTTGCACCAAATATATTATGGAAATGTGGAGAAACTAAAATCAAGTAATATTCCCCCACAATATGTGTAAATCATAACAATGTAGCTTAATACTACATAAGAAGATAATAATAGGCATGTCTGAGTCAATGAGAAATAATTAGTGTCTTTTCATGTAATATGTAGATATATATGTATGGTATCATGTAATCTTCATGTACGCCATAACATGTATAGATAGTTAGTATGTAGGAATTAGAAAGTAAAATGTATTTAAATATGTGCATTGGAATGATATTACTAGGAAATATGTATCATCATAAGATAAATTTTATGTATGTATGGATAAAAATGACAAATAAAATTAAAGGTCCATGTAAAAATAAATTTGAGGGTTATAATAATTCTCAATGAAAGAACATATGTACACATGTGTGTGAATAGATAAAAATAGATGAAATAAGCAATCAAGAAAACATCAATAAGATACATAAAATGGTTTATATTCTTTCTAACCAATGATCCCCTTAATGGGATGCCCATATGTATGTTAGGTAACGTATATGTAATAATCATCTAGTATATCTCCA
Source organism: Torreya grandis (assembly GCA_037957365.1). Classification (NCBI taxonomy): domain Eukaryota; kingdom Viridiplantae; phylum Streptophyta; class Pinopsida; order Cupressales; family Taxaceae; genus Torreya; species Torreya grandis. The sequence goes on from JARHVA010002675.1 coordinate 1,086,239, forward strand.
TATTCATCTTGAATTTGAGACACATCATTTAAATCATATTCTATATCCATAGTAGGATATGTATAACCAACCACACCTTAATGTGCAATTTATTTTCTGATCTTTGTTAATTTTCAATATGGTTTGTACTATTAGTATCATGCACATCTATTATGATTATAATAAATGTTTTAGTTTGAGTATTTATTTAATAAGTGTTTCCTCTTTTTATTCTTGATTTATATATGCCAACTCTTGAAATATTAGTAGTCGTATAATTAAAATAAAATGTAACACAATCATAAATCTTACCAAGTTTGGAACCCATTATATTTATCCATGTTCTACATAATAGTGTATTGTATTGAATCAAAATATGATCAATGTGAAATATAAATGAGTTTGTTTTAAGATTAAAAATTACCAAAACTCAATGGATCCAATACATTTATTAGGTTAAATAAAATTATCCAAATAATTAATGTCAAATCTAATATGTTTTAGAAATTTCATGTTACATAAACTAATTTCATAAATATTTTTAATCTCAACATTAGTGCATTTCATGCTATCTACATAAGGGATAAGAATCAAAGGCTCTAGATATGATAAATGTTTTATAGTTGCCTCCTTAGAAACCATGGTGATGTCATTACCCTTCTTATGTATCTCTTTCTTTTGAACATCCTTAATAATAAACACTTTCTTAAGATTTTTTTTTGCTTGGCCTACACCCCTTTTTAAAACTTTTGTATTTATATATTTCTTGTTGCAACTTTTCCTATTGTAATTTTTCTTTTTCCAATTTTTCCTTTTGTAATTTTGATTTTAATAACTATTCCTTTTGAAATTATTCCTTATGTAACTTTTCCTTTTTTAATTTTTCATTTTTAAAATTTACCTTTCCATTTATTCCTTATGTGATTGTTCCTTTTGCCATATTTCCTTAGAATATGTAATTATCATTTGAGTAGGTTGCTTAACTATTGAATGTATTCTTGAATATGGTGGTGCTTTGATGGATGTATCTAATTCAAGATCACCACTATCAATAATATTTTTATTTTTCTCTTTGAGGCCCAAAAATTATGTGTATGGTGTCCATATATTCTATGATATGAATATTAGTATTTTGATTTCCTTACAAGATGTATAGGATGTAATGTAATTAATTTTTTTTTAAGAATATCCCTTAAATTTTCACTTGGTCTCTTATTAACCTTATGCAAACATCTTGATCCATTAATTTTATATGTATATTATTTTCAAACCCATATTTGAGATGAAACCTTTTGAAGCACAAAGTTCTGAAATGGGAGGGAAATTTTGTAATTGACACTGGTGTGTTCATGATTCTTGATATATGTAATTTTATTCTTGAGTGATGTAATATTTAGACTCATTTTATTTTATAAAGCTTCTATTAACTCCCTTATAGTAATTATTTGATATACAATTTTTTCATAATCACCAACCTTAAACACTTTTGATCGAATATGGATACAAAGACTATCAAGAGGTTGTGTGGGAGGTATAAAGTGATGAGGAGGAACATTATTATGACCTCAATTTTGTATTATAGGATGGGTCGACATACCTCTTGGCATAGTGAAAATGTGGACCACCATAATAGAGGTATGGTATCTATCTCAACCTTGAGACATTACTAAGAAAGGAACATATGAAAGTACTTGGGACTCCACATTCATATAAAATATATTATTAAGGAAATTTAACAATTTATCATCATTAATTTTAACCTTCATTTTATTTTACTTGAATTTTATCCATTTCATTACATGATTATGAAAATATTTCATATTTTAGGTCAAAAACATGTAATACTTACGTTCATTACTTGAATTAGAAACTATACACTATGAATATCACTTATACTCATCATACATTTGCCAAAATAAAGAACTGACCAACCATAGAAAATAAATATGATTTTTTTTAAAATAATGTCTTTGATAAAAATTAGTAGATAAAATTAACTCATGAATTATTTTTAAAAATAGATACACCATTCACCCTTTAGATGTAATTTACTAAATAATAGTAAATTAAAAATTGATGAAAAAGTATGGTATATTTTAGAGGATAAAAATAGGATTTTATCCACTTAATACGACTAGAAATAACCTCTAAACATTTGAAAAAATATTTGATTTGGATTATATAATATCCAAACAAGTAATGACCCTTCTAGAGGAATCCCTAATAGGATAATAAGTATGAAACCTTGGGTAAAAAAGGGAAAGGCATCAAATTTACACCTGTGAACCTAGAAAATAATCAGAAATTAGGTCTAAAAATGAAATCTTAATGTAAAAATATAAAACTACTAGAAAGAAGGATAAAACCCTAAGGTAAACCTAGGGTTTGACATATTCAAACAATATGGGTTCACAAATATGTTTTACCCTATTTTGGATTAATGATAATTATAATAAGATATAAATTATATGTATTAATTTAGATTGTTATGTATTATAATGAAACATAAATCTGAATGTAAAAGAATAAAGTTATTTTTTCAATTGTATCTAGTAAATAGGGAAAGCACCCAAGAGAATAATATACTTAGTGTTATTCTATTATATGTGAGATTGAGACTATACAAAGGTGGTACGACATTTAATAAATTGAATTATGAGTCACTAAGATCAGGATCTAAAGTTACCATCGATCTTTGGCTACTACTATCCATCTTTATGTTTTGAGTCTAACGGTTCTATATTTTTAAATATCACTTTTATGCTTTATAAAATGCCACTACAACTGATTATAATTTCTATGTTCTAAAAGTATGATTGTACACACATTACCTATAAATTTATATCCTTCACTTGAAACCCTAGGTCTACTTTTGGCACTATGTTATGGGTTATAAAATGGCAAGAAAATGGGTTGATCTAATACCAATCTCTCCTTGTTTAATGGTTGATCACTACCTACAAATCACATGTAGTTATCCCTATTAGGTGAATGTATACAATAGTACTCCTTGAATATATGTAACTTGTAATTCAGCTTTTGATATTTGGAAAATATCAAATTTTGCATAGGCTTGAGTTGTTTCAGACTTGGTTGAGATCCATTCCTTGTGAGTGATTTTTAAATTAGGATGAATAGGGTAGTGCCTTTAAATTTACAAGTGTTATAGTATCTTGGTATATTCTTGCTATATATTTAATAAATGTACACTTATTTTTGTATTTATATGAGACTCTTTGGTTAATTTATCATGCCACTAACATGTTAGACAACTGGGTTAATCCATATGAATGATTAAAATTCTAAATGTGATCATTATTGGGTATAGGATAAAACTATCATGTTTAGATGGTACTAGATGGATGATATTGTCAAAGTCTAATGTTTTTGTCTAGGAGAAAGTATATTGATTTTATGATCTAGAGATGTTTGAACATGATAATTTAATGGTCTGGTAGAAATTAGGGAATTCCTAAAGTGATTGATAGCAATTAGACAAGATCAAACACATGGAGAGCACGTGGATATGATATAATGGATAATATTAGGTGTATATGTATGCACAAGTAATGTAGGCTGAAGGTAGGTCATACTGGAATTTCCTATTAGCTAATACTATATTGTATTATTTACAAAAGATAAAAGTGTTATTTCAAAATTTTAGATCTTAGTCAATTAATTTTCACTTAACTATTGATGGTTCTACAAGTTATATTTTATACTTCCTTTAGTACTACAAATAGATATGAGGGTTTGAATTTTAGAAATAATGTGCATTTACATTTATCCAAGGTCTAAATAAATAATTTTGATTGTTATGAACAACTTCCATTATGAGAAATATCTAAAGAAATAGTGGTCTAAGGAAAAATCAATCACCAATCTTAACTTCTCAAGCTCCTAAAGCTTATGTATTTTTGTTTGGTGAAAATTGTCTGCAAGAATGGTCATACTTGGAAAAGGGCATTTCCAAAGCTACAAATATGATGATCATGATCATGTGGGAGACATGTAATATTTTAATTTTTTAAATAATTGTAATGACTTTAGAAACTTTTATCAAATAAAGAATTTTCTAGGAAAATAAAAAATTATGAATTTTAACATTATTGTTTCCTTAAATACAAGATTTGTTTTAAAAGCTTCCCACTTAATTCTATAATGAAAATTGGTATGATTTTTTTTATGATGGTTTTTTTTGTGTCAATGTTTATAATTTTTTTTAGTTTTTTGAGGTAGATACATTTCTTATTCAATGTATATATGTTATTTTTTTAATTTTGAAAGAAAAACTTGTAGGAATGGCAATGGTTATGATTCTAAATAAGACTATTTTGAAAAGAAACAATATACCATACTATAAATTTATTATGTATTTCCATTAATATAAGTGGCTCTAAATAAAATCTGTGTGGTCAAATATTATATTATCACTTGTCAAAAACAAAAAAAAATCTCTAGCATGTGTCCAAGTTCTAACCCCCAAGTTTCCTTTTAGCTATAGTTAGATCGACCCTTGTTTCATAATTTTTACATATAATTATCATAATTACAACCATGTAGTCATATTTTAATCCTTTCCATTTTCATCATTTGCCATTATCTTTCCCTTCATGTAAGTGTATGTTGTGTAAGTAACTAGCACCAATTATAATTGGTTAGTTCACATAAATGTTTAAGCCTATTGAATGAAAAAATATTAAACATAGAGATCTATTTTATTACTTTTTCAATGGACTTGAATTTTAATTGTTTATATTAAGCTTTAATTATTTTTTTAAATTACAATAAGATATTTAATTCAAATGTGAGGGTCTTTATACCATCTATTAAAATTTATTTCCCTACTAAAATTGAAATGCAATCAAAATTTTAATGAAAATTATACTTTTTATTTATTAAATAAAAATAAAAAAATTATAAATATAATTTTTGAAGTAAAAATCAAATTTAAAATGTTGAATATGTCATCCCATGTCACTATTACAAAGCTAGATGTAGTGTGCATTAGAAAAGGAAAAACTACCAAATTTGTATTTTTCTTTGTCGATTTTAGTTTCGGTCATGTCTTGATGAAATTTGCATCAAAACTAACATTTTTTTCATTAAAATTTTTTTCACACAAACCTACGTCAAAAATCATAAGAAAAATGGACACAAAAAGTATATCATAAATTCATACAAACCTACTAGTGATTTGGGGCTGTTAAATTTACATTGCAATTATTTCTTGTCCATTAGAATAAATCTATCCATTACATAAGTTTTGATGTTTATCCTCATTCCACTTCTCTAAAAAGAGAGTAGCTTCTATAAGATATGATAATTCTATCACAACATCCCCCATTTCACAACACTGTATACCAATTCCATTTCAAAGAGATGGAACATTTTTTGTGTAATAAAATGATCTTTAAATCTACCAAACAAATTTCTATCTATCAAGGGTTGTGAACATTTTATATAAAAATTATTCCAAGTTATTAGCTTAGCTTCTACCAAAATATTTCCAATACTTAAGCTATTGTAGCTCATCGTTTTGAGCTAAAATTACTAGACCCTTGGTTGCTTCCTCCCAAGATAAATTATTATCCATATTTTCTATTTGAAGCCTCTTTTCATGAATAAAAGGAGGAAATATATATAGTTTTATATCATGTGACTAAATATGCCTTCAGGGTCATATTTATACTTAATATTTGATCTAAATTTAGTAGATCTTAAGATTTTGGGAGTTATCAAAAGGGTTATAGTCTAATTGGTGAGGATGATGGTTACTTATATCCATCCACCAAGGTAAAAATTCCTCTAGATAATCAACACATAAAGTCAAGTGGTTAAGGCCAAGATTGTGCCTTAGGTGATTTTTATGGCATGGATGCCCCTTAATCTTGGTTTCTTAGCCAAAATAGCTCACTGATTTATATGTATGCTTATTCAAAATTTTAAATATTTTATATGGTTATTTCTAAAATATGGGCAGAGATGTTGACATTCTATGTAATTCAGTGACTCCATGTAATACTTTCAAGCATATAATTTTTTAATTTTTATTTTTTTTTAGTGGGGGAGTTATATGTAATCCTTATCTTGAGAAGGGTAAACTTATATGACCTATTGATAATAGTGGAATTTATTTTTATTCTTTTTCCCATAAAAATAATGAGCATCTATCTCAATAATTTTATTAATGTATTATAAGAACAAAATCTTGCATGGGACATAATTTGGTAATATATAAGGATTTTAATGTTCTCCATATAATCTTATCATTTTTTTATTCTTTAACCTATACCAATAATAAAATGACTCTCAACCTATAGGTTGTAATAAATATATAAGATATTGATATAATCTTGGGGAACAAACCCCTTGAATGATCTCATATAAGGAAATGTAATTTTTTTCATAGAAAACAAAATAATTGGACTTAATTCTATATATCTTGATGTGAGAACACCATTCAAAAACTATCCTTTATCATTGATGGAAAACTCTTTGAACATGTGTTTAAATTCATAAATAAGGATATAACACATAATAGAGAAGTATATAAATATATTGACTTGACTAAAATTTATCAAGTGATACATTATGAATTGTGAAATATAGTGATGGAAGTTGAAAATAATTAGTCCGAAAAATATTTAAATGGGTGGCACCAATCATGTCTAACATGAAATAATCTACCTAAATGTATTTGGGGACTCTAGAATCTAAGTTTATCATGAAGAAGAGGTCCCTAGACCAATTATTCATGAGAATTAAGACAAAAGACTCTTATTTACTTATATCTTTCCTTTTAAGAATGCATTCTCTTAACACTAATTTCTATGCTAAAAGATTTTTTATCCATCTTCAAATGTATGCATCATTAGCAATGATCATATTTATTTTGATATGTGGAGGAACTAAATTAGTAGTTACTCCATTTGCATAAGTGTTTGTAGTCATATAAAATGTAAAAATTGGTAGTTTGAGTGTGGATTATGACACCCAACCCACAGGTCCCTCTTGCATGCTCTCATGACCCTTTTAAACACCTTTTTTCTTATTTCTAGTCATTTCTAGACTTTTGAAACTTGATTCTAGTTCAAATAGGTTACATTTCCCATGATAATTCCATCTCTCAAGTCCCAAACCTATAGTACAATATCACCCAACTTGGACTATAGCATCGAACCCTAGGATTTCTTATTTTGATGATCCTATCTAATTATATTTTTAGCTCTAGCAGTCATTTCCTTTCAATTATTATCCTTTGTCATGTTGGCCTAGCATGAATACATTCAACCCATGAACAATATATCTCTATAATAACCCATTAAAATTTAATTTAGAAGTGGTTGGTAAATATTACAAAGCAATCAAGAATACAATCCAAACCACTAAGGTAAATTTCCCTATTCTCTGCATATAGCCATCTAGTATAGCTACAAAAATATCTAAATCCTCACACCAGTTCCTAACCACCTCAAGCACACCTAGTTTGGAATTTTTCCATCCTTATTACACTATTTCATAAAGCACATTAAGTGAGAGAACTACATATAACTTGATCCCTCTTTGGAGTATTGGTATGTAGGCAACATACTCTCACAAGGGATGTGGATACACATTTAGTGCATCTTGTTTCTATGCTATATTTGCTTTTCACATTCAAGAAAGAGAAAATTAGAAACTAAAAAGAATGGATGAGGGTTTGTACGTACCCAGATTGTAGATATGCGCACTAGAATTTAGACGATAGCAGGAACTCCTCTTTGGTTGTGGAGGATGACACCTAAAAGAGAAAGACACTAAACATGAAAAATGTTAGATGACAAAAGGGTGGATTGCCAAGCAAGAGCTTGGTCCTAGAAGCGCAAAGGCTTCTTCAAGGATGACAGTCCGCTATTAAAAATAGAATGCTGATCACAAATAGAAAGTGATAAATGATGAAAAATAGAAAGAAAGAACTTAAGGCAAATGCGTACCTGTTTAGCAGCAATCTACTTTGGACAGTCATCGATGTCGATGGTATTGCTGGCATCAGTCAGGTAAGGTCGCCGATGTCAGTTAGGCTACCGATGTTAGTAGGGGAAATGGACGAGGTCAGTCGGGGTAGTAGTCTTAGACAGGGTCTTGTCGAGTTACAGGCTAGTTTTTGGTCTGCAGAGTGGACTGTGGTCTTGTTTGAGGGTCAGGGAGGTCTATTTAGAGGTCTGAGAGATTGCCTGGAGGTCTGAGGGACTTGTTTTAGGTCTGAGGGACTGAGAATGTTATCCGAGAAAGTGATTGGTTGAGAACCAGAAGCACAAAGGGGAATGAATGAGAGGCAGGGGTCTGAGAAGGCCTTTTAGCCTCTCAGGGGAAGGACAGGGAAGGTCTTGGTAGTGGTTAGCTAAATAGATAGATTAAACAAGAAATGAAATGGAAAACAACACTGTGCTTACCTCTTTCTTGCTAATTGAAGAATGGAAAAACCTGTTGTTGGAGCTATTAAAGGACCTGCAAAAGGAGTTGTTGCTTGGAGCTATTCCTGTAAGATCCCTGTAGCTGCTGGCATTGCTGTATGAGGGGGAGGAGAAGAAAATATGAATGCAAAAGCATTAAGAGAGTTCTATTCATGGGGGGGGAATGGTTACAAAAAATGGTCTTGAAGGCTGCCAATGTCGACAGAACCACCGACGTCGGCCGCATAATGACCGACATCGGCGGCCGAAGAATGGGGACAGAGGCTAAAATTAGCCTCTGTCTGTTCTTGTACGCTGTCGGGTCAAGGGGCCATGGAAAAATGGTCAAGGAAGGCATAAATGGATGTGAGAGGGAGGATAAAGGGGAGATTTGGGCAATAAAGGCTAGGAGAGAGGTGGGGAGATCCAAGGAGGGGATCTAAGGTGGCATGGGTGAGGTGGAAGAGGGCCAAATATTTAATTATTTTAATTTGATAAATGGAGGGGGCTAGAACAAGGGTTAGGACATGGGCCAAGGGGGGCCAAGGGTGAAAGATGACCTAGGGGGTAGACACGATTTCAGTGTCTACATTTGCCCCTTTTTGTCTTGTTGGTTGTTCTTGATGAACTACAAGACAAAAATAGGAGTTGGTTGCCCTAGGTATGGGATGAGGTGTTCCCCCCTCAAAGTGAGAGTCGAGGGAAGAGAACCTGATGATCGAGTGCCAATTTGAAAGAGAGATGGATAGAGAGAGGGTGAGTCTGAATGTTGTAATAGTCGTGATTATGTGTATACCACTTCATAGGATGGTTAGGTCAAATTATCATAGGTCAAGGTCGAGGAGTGCCAAAATTGAAATAACTAGGCCCCAGCATTTGGTCATAACTGATTGGGTTATTCAATCTAAGTTGAAGCTCCAATGGTCATCATGTTCCAGGTATCCCAAGCTCAGGAAGTGCTCCTGGAAACATGAAAATGCCACAAGTAGTGGGGATCAACTAGCTTGTGATCCTATACTTGTGAAGGCCATAAATAGTCTGCGCATAATTTTGCTAACCATTCGTGAGGTAGCATACATGCAAAAACAACCAAGGCAATGTTTGTCTTAGAAGTGGTCAGAGTCAGAGGAGATGGTCATGATCTCCAAGGTTTGGTGGTCGAGGTGGGTGGAGGCAAAAGTGATCTCAAGGGTGCCCTAGGAGGCCAAGAGGACTTCTACTGTGAAAGCCGACTGATTGGGGGCATGATTTTGGGGCAATAAAGAAAAATTGGAGGGCTGAAAGGTGTTGACATCGGTGATAAAACTGACATCGATGGAAAAAAATTATCGACGTCGGCAGAAATATGCCGATGTCAGTGGCCTAGGGCACAGATATGCCAACGTTGGCAGCCTGCCAAATCTGACAAAACCAGATTAGCGGCCCACCAAAAGTCATTTTCTACTTGTTGACTAAGAGAAAAAAGAGCTCTAGAGTTGATTGAGTGAAAGTGACACTAGGTTGACCGAGGTGCAATGCGAGGGGTCAGAGAAGCATTGGTGGAGAGAGAGAGGTGTGACACTAGTACGGGCTACTACAGGATGTACCTCTCGCATTCCCACAGTACAGGCGGGATGATATAGAGGCACTGCTCCCACTGCTAGAGGAGACAGAGGGGTCAAATTTTGAGGAGTTTCGGTAGGACCTAAGATAGCCAACCCAGGGTGTACAGAGGCCTACATAGCATGGTGGATAGGATGGTACATAGGTGTACAGGTGGGTCCCCAGCTAGATCTGTTGGCTATCACCAGGGAGTGGGATATAGCCCATGAGGAGAGGGACATAGCGTGATAGGAGAGGGATGCAGCACAGGCTCAGGTGACCATTTTGTAGGGATAGGTCATAGTTTTGTAGGGGTAGCTGGCGGGGGTGATAGGACAGGTGATAGAGATGACAGGTCGGGTGGCACGCTGATAGGGCAGGTCACTCTATTATAGGGATAGCTGGCCATAGCCCAAGCATAGGCAATAGCAAGTCAGAGTTTTGGAGGGTAGGGCCCATTTCAATAGCCATCTTAGTAGCTGGCATTTTCACAGGGGTCAGGACAGTCGGCATCAGTACAGCCAGCATTTGCACAACCACAAGGGGTAGTACAGGGGATAGCAATAGGGTGTATGGGTCCACCGTAGACCGTACTTATAGTTAGATATAATAATTCATTAGACGAGATCGCATATTATGAGGGAGCCATTAGGGGGTTTCCTCAGATACAGGGATACTCAGATATGAGGGCAGAGCTGAGTTGATAGCAGTCTATGTCACGGGTGACTGCTATAGATTCATGTAGATGGCACAGATCAGAGGGGGGAGAGGATATAGTGTCTTTTCAGCCATTGCCACCACCACAGCCATAGCCTTGAGGGTAGATTTTAATATGATGTATATACCGGCCTGCATGTTGATGATGCGAGATGTATGTGATTTTTTTGAGAGAGAGAGAGATGCATAGATTGTGCGATTGTATAAAACTTTGAGACATATATGATGAGATTATTTTGGATTATTAACATGAGTTATGAGAAATTGTATGGATGTGTTTAATGTTTATGGCACTTTGATTTGATGCATGTTTTGATATGATGTGTATAATGATGATGCTATGATGTTATGTTTGTGATTATGATGACTAATGTGATGATGAATGTGATGTTTAATGAAATGGTTATATGATGATGATTAATGATATTGATGTTGATGTTTGATGTGAATGGTTATGATTTTTAGATTAGATGGTGATGTTTAATGACTATGGATGGACATGATGAAAATGATTATGCTAATGATTATAAAAATATGTGACTAACTGTGATATGATTGACAGATCACGAGAGAATGGAATGGAAGAAAGTGACGAAGAGGATGGTCGAGCTAACCCCAGGAGACCCCATGTCAACTGAGTGCTGCCTACATAGCCCTTATCCTAAGGGCCAATGTAGTTCTCCCAAAGAGGGAGGAAGAGAGTCGAAGTGATTGATTGCTTATGGTCGAGGTCAAGGTAAAGGTCATGGTCAAAGAAAAGAAGGTTTGTCCATCAGAGAGATGAACAAACAGAGGTGGTCGAGCTAACCTCAAAAGATGTCATGTCATCTAAGTGCTGCCTACATAGCCCCATTCTTAGGGCCTCAGACCAATGTAGTTCAAACAAAGGGTCCAAGTGGTTGATGATGGGTTGGTTTGGTCATGAGTCGAAATGATGAGGAGAAAAAGATGTTACAGCCCTTTCCAAATGGTGTATGTTGTAACATTGGTTGAGGTCTTTCATCCCTAGAAATTTTACATATTCATGATGGATGTATGCTAAAAATGAATTGAGGTCTACTTATGCTTCAGCAAGATTTGGTTTATGTTTAACATAAATTGTGTAGTCCATAGTCTCCATGTGTATTGGTGTCCATAGAAACTAGTGTGAATAGGCTATGTGAGTGGTCTAAAAAGAGTCGAGTTGATTTGATTTGACAAATGATGAAGTTTGAATGTGACCAAAATGTAAGCAGAAAGTGAAAGGCATAATCGCCCTTTCATTGACAAGGACCAGAAGGATAGCATAGATAGGGGTTGTTAGAACAAAGAGCCCCATTCATGCATTGCGTCGTTGACCATAGTTGTGTTATAACGGTAATCGAATCACTTTGACATTAAAGTGAGCTCAAAGTCCCTTAAGCAGGTGTTATGATAGGAGGAGGATAGGGTAACCCATTTTAAGAGCAGGGATAACCTTGCCCTTTTTTATAGGAGACCCTGAGACAACTACAAGCCAAGTCCATGACCCATTTTTTTTTTTGGTGCAGACTGATCAATACAAGAAGTCTACATAGAGATGTCATTTTTCTTTGTGGTCATTTGTGAAGCTGATCGATGCAGGAAGCTTCTAAGAAAGCACTGTTTGTAGCAAGATTTAATCATAACCATCCTTCGAGGGAGTGGTCTATATTTTTGCCTTATATAAGTTTGAATATCTGTCCTTTGAGGGAGGAGTCTATTAGCTACAACAATGATAGTACAGCTATCCTTTGAGGGAGCAGTCTACTTTTTGATTTGATTTGGTGACCTTGGATATGTTTTGACATCTTGATTTATTTTTTGACAAAATTTGGAGTCATGGACAAGACTATAGAAGTTCAAGGGCTTCCCTTTTATTATGACAAAGCATCCATGCATCATAAAAGGGTTATAGAGGATTTCTTTAGGGGAATAGGGTTGAAAGGAATGAGGATTAGAAGGATGGGGATTGCTCAAGGGATGAGCTCAAGTTAAATGTCAAGTGGATGAGTACTCAACTAACAGTAGAATGGTCGCAGATGCAAGGCATTAAGAGGCTCAGGTTCTAGCCATCTGTCGAGAGAAGATAGATGATAAGTCCCTGACCCATACTTGTGCATGATGATGAAAGGTACAAGCCAGTTAGGGGCAAATTTGCCTCATTTACTTTGCTCCATATTGGTGACATGCTAGTTTTCTTTGAGGATGAGGTCTCCAATGTTGAAATCTCATTCTTGTATATTTTTGTCGTAGGCTCGCTTGATGTGATTTTGATAGACATGGAGATGGTTGAGGGCAGCAAGATGATGTTCATCAAGTAACTTAAGTTAAGCTAAGCGATCTTAATGAAATTCATTATTGGAGAGAATGTCATGCAGAGAGATGCAGAGAGATGGGATCTATACTTCAAGAGGTAGGATAGCCTCTGTTCCGTACACTAGAGAGAAAGGGGTAGCACTCATAGAGGTTTAGATGCTAGTGCGGTAGGCCCACAAAGCGAAGGGAACATGAATGTGCCAGTCCCTTCCTATGTCGTTGACCACCTTCATGAGAATTTTAGTCAAAATTTTGTTGGAAGCCTTGGCCTGCCCATTTGCTTGTGGGTAGTAAGGCGAAGAGAAACTGCGCTTGATGCCAAATGAGTCATAGAGTTTTTGGATGGTCTTGTTTTTGAAGGACTTGCCATTATCAGTGATGATTTTGTGAGGAACACCAAAATGACAAATGATGTGGGTGTTGATGAAGTCGACAATCTTATCGGCTTTTGTGAGAGAGGAATGGCTTCCACCCATTTAGTGAAATACTCAGTGGTGGTGATGATGGACTAATGACAAAGAGATGAGTGAGGGTTAATCTCACTGATGAGATCTAAGCCCCACTGAGAAAAAGGCCAAAAATCTTGAGTGACTTGTAAGGCATGGCTAGGGAGATGGATCAAGTTAGAGTGCTGCTGACACTTGATGCAACACCGAACATAGTTGCTACAATCTTAATGAAGGGTGGGCCAATAATAGCCCAGACGAAGGATGTGCTTGGTAACCGAATTCCCACTAAAGTGTCTGCCACAAATCCCATCGTGGACTTGTTTTATGGCATGAGAGGCTTTAGTGGAGGTTAGATAGCGAAGAAGGAGGCCGTCAAAGCCTCGCTTATAGAGAAGACCCCCTAGCATGGTGTAGCAAGCTGTGCATTTGATGAAAGCTCACCGCGTAATGCTAGAGAGATGGGGAGGAATGACAGAATGAGATAAGTAGTCCACAAGTTGGTTACACCAATCATCTTGTGGACTAGAGTCTATGGTGTTGACATGGTTGGTGTTAGGAGAAATGTATGAAGGCAATGGCACATGATGCACCATGACAAAAATTCTGGATGAAGATGATAAAGATGGAATATGTGAGGCAAGAGAAGCCATGGTGTCAGCAAACTTGTTCGTGGATCGAGGCTAGAAGAGTGTTAACACAGTTTTTGTACCTTTGTAAAATTTTGTTTTTACAAAGGTATGAACCGTTGATTTGATTGACGACAAGTTGTGAGTCATCGAAGATGTTGATGGACTTGATGCTGAGAGAAAGGGCAGTTTGAAGTCCCAAAATTAAGGCTTCGTATTCAGCCATATTATTGGTATAATCAAAGTCGAGCTTGAAAGACAAAGGCATGGGCTCACCTTCAAGTGGGATGAGAATGACTCCCGCACCTCCACCGAGTTGACATTTGGAGCTGTCGAAGAACATGGTCATTTGATAGACGGTATCGTCAGTGGAAAGTGCAGCGATAGATTCATCAAGAAACTCGCACTGTGAAGGTTGATTGTCGAGAAGAGGGGCATCTGCCAGTTGGTTAGCAACGATTTGCCCCTTGATGGATTTCTATTGGATGAACTCGAAATCAAACTCAACAAGCAACATGAGCCATCGAGCCATATGTTGATTTTGATATGGCTTGGAGTGCATGTATTTAAGAGGGTCAGTGTGAGTGATGACAAAGGTCTTGTGGTTGAGAAGATAGTGGCAGAGCCTGGTAGCAGCAAAGACTAATGCCAAATAGAGTTTCTCAATATGAGTATATCGAGTTTCATAGTCGACCAGTGTTTGGCTGATGTAGTAAATTGCTTGCTCACGGTGATGCTTGTCTCGGTGCGCGATCATGGCACCTAATGAATGGTTGGTGGCAGAGATATAAAGGTAGAAGGGTTGATCATCTTTAAGTGGAATGAGGACTGGTGGAGAGACTAGATAGCATTTGAGGGCTTCAAAAGCCTCTTGACAGTCCTTATCCCATTTAAAGGAGATGTCCTTCTTAAGGAGATGATGAAAAGGTTGGCAGTGGTCAAAAAGCTGTGAGATGAAGCGGCGAATGGATTGGAGCTTCCCTTGTAGACTATGAAGTTGCTTGAGATTGGTCAGAGGTGGAATTTTGAGGATAGCGCGGATCTTGGTAGGATCTATCTCAATGCCATGAAAGGAAACGATGAAGCCGAGGAGCTTGCCTGAGAAGACCCCAAAGATGCATTTCTTGGGTTAAGGTAGACATTGTATTGAAGAAGGTGAGAGAAGATGATCTTGAGGATGGCCAAATGGTCATGGCGAAGCTTGGACTTGCTGAGCAAGTCATCCACATAGTCCTCCATGATTTTACGGAGGAGATCGTGGAAAATGTAAGTCATGGTGAGTTGATAAGTGGCACCTGCATTCTTCAAGCTGAAAGGCATGACCCGATAGCAAAAAGTCCCCCATGGGGTGATGAAGGTAGTCTTGTGCTGATCTTTTAGTGCAATTAGGATCTGGTTGTATCTTGAAAACCCATCCATGAGAGATAGCATCTCATGGATGGCCATGAGATCAACAAGCTGGTCAATGTTAGGAAGAGGAAAGTCATCTTTGGGATAGGCTAGGTTAAGGTTGCAATAGTCTATGCAGATTTGGATCCCCCTAGTCGCCTTGGTGATAGGGACGATGTTAGAGACCCACTGTGGATAATCGATGGGTTGGATGAAAGAGACAGAAAGAAGGTGCTGAAGCTCCTCTTTGATAAGGAGCACAACACAAGGATGCATCTTTCGAAGCTTTTGCCTAACAGGCTTAGCCTTTGGTTTGGTGAAAATGTTATGGGTAGCGATGGTGGGGTCAATACCGGGCATGTCACTATAAGTCTAGGCAAAGGCCTTGCTATGGTCAGAGAGGAATTGGGTATAGTCAAGCTGCTCCTGGGCATTTGGAGATTGGTCAATCTTTAAGACGTGAGGAATATCAGAAGAAGGGAGGTTGATGTTAATGGTTGATTCATTTAACATAACTTGGGTCTTAAAAGGGAGGGAGTGCTGGATGAAAGAGTCATCAGCACCCATGTAAGAAAGAATGGCATCATTGTCTATGCAGTGGATGGTGTGAATGGTCACCGACTCATCCTCTATCATGCTAGGAAAAATTAGAGGGAGAGACCTAGACACCCCATTTAGCTGATAGGTCAGGGGTTCCAGATGGATGGTGTTTATGAAAAAAAACTAAGAGGGATGGAAACCACCGACTCTGTAGGTGAAGGAGGAGGAATGGGTGAGCCTGGAGGAGATTGGTCAATGTTTGGCATGGGGCAAAGGTTTGTAGAGGCTTGAGTGGGGTCGTGATATCCCAGGCCATGCCGTTTCTTAGCATCATCTTCATTGAGCGGCTCGATGGGCTGATGGGAGCCTTGCTCATAGCGTCTGAAACCAAAACCCTTCCATGCACACCTATAAAGGTAAGTGTGTGCAAAGGTGGGGTTTCCAAGAAATGAGAAGTCTGATGTGAATGGTTGGGGTGAAGAGAGAGGGTTGCCATTAGTAGGAGCTTGATTGAGCCCCCCATAGACAAGATTGGTTTGGAGGTGAGGAGGACCATAAGGCATGACCATCCTGATCTGATGGTCGTAACTAGGGCTATGGTGAAGGCATCCATACTCTTGCAGAGTTTGGAACATGTCTAAGGTTAGCAAGCGATATTCTCCAAGTGAAATTCACTGGAAGATGTCTTCTAAGGGGTCTTTGGTAGTCACTTGAAGAGGAGGGGTGAGGGCGACCGCCGGTTGCGAACTGGTTAAAGCTTTTGCGAATGGAGGTAGTGTAGGGGTTGATGGCTTGATAAAAATGAGGATGTCATTTGGATGGTAGGTTGTGTTACAAGTTTTGAAGGGTGAAGGGTCAGTGGGAATGGTGTGGTCTTGCCCGTCATGCTCAAATTTCACACAACGGTGCAGGGTGGAAGGGACACAGGCCATGGCACGGATCCAAGGTCGGCCCAGCAACATGTTGTATTGAAACTCTCCTTCGATGATATAAAAGAGCTCTGGGACTATGTGTGGACCAATGCGAATATGAAGGATGACTGTGCCAATGGTCGTGGCAGTGGTGTCATTGAAGGAGTGCAAGATTGCATAAATTTTAGACATGCAATTCTTAAGAAGAGCCAATTGATCAAAGGCATGGGTGGAGATAATGTTGATGCTGGCACCTCCATCAATCATAATGCATTTAATGTGTGTCCAATCAACATAGGTAGTGATGAAGAGGGCGGCGTCCTGATCTTCTGTGTTGGATGTGGGAATCTCAGAATCGCTGAATGTGATGAAGGCAACAGGGGATAAAGAGTGGATGAGGGCAGCAAGTGGTTGGGGGTCCTCAAGTTAGACCTCCATTGCTTGTAGGGCTCTGATGAGGGCTTGATGATGCTAGGGTAAGGTTTGAATAAGGTCATAAAGGGACATCTTCACAGGTGTTTGGTGAAGCTGTTTCAACATGGAGTCATGAATCGACCCAGAAGAGGAAGAAGAAGAAGGCTGAGATGTGCCAAGGATAGAAATTTTAGGCTTGGGCACTAGAGGTGGTTTGATGAAAGGGTAGGTCCAAGGAATGGCAGATTTTTCTTTCACCTTGTCCTTTTGTGACCTAGTGGTTATATGGATGGCATTGATTTCAAAGATAGGAGGTGAAGAAGGGGTCATGGCCTACTGGTGAGATGTTGATGTGGTTGAAGAGGTTGGATGGGAAGGTGTCGAGGGTCAGTCAAGCGTGTCCTCAAAGAGAAGAGTGTTCTTCTCCATGCAGTGGTGAATGATGGCCTTGAGGGCACAGCAAGTCTCGGTATCGTGTCCTAGTGTACAATGTTATAAGCAAATCTTCATGTCATCGAACCAGGAGGGCTTAGACCTGAGAGGTTGGAAAGGCCTGATGGGTGGAAGGGTTATGCTAGAATTCTACAAAAGTCAGTGAAATATCAACAAGTATGAGCCCACTAAAGGGTCTGTGCTAGTTGATGTGTGCAATGCTGGTGACTTTTGCTTAGGAAGAGTTGGAGGAGGTTTCTGTACCACCTTTTGGGTTGATGGTGCGGTGATAGGCAGAGATGGCACTTTCTTCATGAGAGGTACCACCTTTTTAGGAGAGGGTAGGCTGGAGGTAGGCAAAGGAAGCAAAGGAGGCAACCGGTTTTGATTAGAGGTTAGAGTGGGAAGGACTCTAGTCAGGGTCAAAGGATGGGGCCCAAAATGGAAGGTAATGGTGATGGGGGAGGAGGTGTTCACTTCTATGGTCTGGCAATCTTCTTCGACTTGGTTGGAAGACTACTATTGGTCGAGGTCTGGTCTAAGTCCACCTTCACTTGCGGGTGAGTGAGGGTCGAAACAGGGTGAATGCCAAGTGACTTGATAGGTTTAGATGGGGTAGATGCAGGTTTAGAAGTGGGAGTCTGGTCTTTGTTGAGAGTCTTGGGAGATTCTACCATGGGAGGATTGGCAGCATGAGATGAGAGGGCACAGGCATGTTAAAGAGCTTTAAGACGCTCCCACAATCCCTGATGCTCCACTTTCCTTAAAGGGAGAAGTCCAATTTTCTCCACTAGTCAGGAAAATGGTTGAGAAGATGTTAGATGAGTTTTGGGTCCTTGAGAAGATGTTGACAGTTGTGGGGCCAAAGATGAGATGGGTGTAGCAGTCTCAAACTCATGGCATGATGAAGTCGTGACAGATTCATCCTTGGTTGGAGATAAAGGAGAGGTAGGTTCTTCTCTGGGTGGAGAAGAAACTGGAGAATGAGGCTCCTTAAGCGGGTAAAGGGTAGGGATGATGGTTTCCTCCACTTGCAGTCAAGGAGTAAGAAGGGTCGGGTCCTCCATAGGTAGCAGGAAGGAGGATGGTGAGACCGGTGGTGTCGGTAAGGTTGAGGCGTCCTCCAAGATAAGAGAGGTTGACGGAGAACTAACTGGGGAAAGAGTTTTGTCCACACGTGATGGACTGATAGATGGACTAACCTCTTGAGGTTGGTCGGGGATGAAGGGTGAGACCGTATTAACTGTTCGAATGTTGTGTTCATGAGTGTCATCAATCAAGGTCTAGACATTGTTTTGGGTCGGTGGATGATTGGGGAATGGTTTCTTGAAGATGTCGATGCCTTGATTAGGGGGTTCATTGGGATTGTCTAGGATGAGGTCACCCTTTTCAAGCATGTCTTGGATTATGTTTTTAAGGGTCTTGTAGTTTCCTGTGTCATGTCCTTTAACACGGTGGTAGTTTCAGAAGTCATTTTCCCTATACCACGCAGGGATGGCGCATGAGGGATCAAATTGTGGAGGTGGTCAGATCAGGGGGAGATTGAGAACCCCCTATTTAACAAGTTTTTCTAGTACAAATGCATATGATTCTCTGAGAGGAGTATACTATCATTGTACGTATCTCTGCTAGAATTGGCAGGTGGCGCTCTGAGATGTGGATGGCTCAGGTTGATTGGTTGAAGGCAAAGAGGATGAAGGTCTAACGACTACAGCATTAGCTGAAGCTTTAGACTTAGGATTGGATGATGAAGGTTTAGAAGAAGAGGAGTCATTGGTCTTAGAGTTTGGATTCTTGCTCCGCAACTTGACTTTATTCTCCTCGATGGCACCTAATTCAAGTTTGTGGGCCATCGTGAAGGCTTCGTCGAAGGTGCAGAAGGTCTGAACCTGTAAGGTGGAAGAAATATGTTTGGTGCAGGCTTGGGAGAAAAGTTCAATAAGTTTAGGTTGGGGTAAGGAAAAGGAGAGTTGATTAATGAGGCCTCTCCAGCGAGCAATGAAGTCAGTTATGGATTCGTCTTCAAATTGGTGGATAGAATAGAGGTCTGTGATCGAGACCTTCTTGGTGATGTTGATGGAGAAGTGATCAAGAAAGAGCTAGGCCAGTTGTGTGAATGTGAAGAGGGAATGGCTGGCAAGAGAGTTGTACCAGTCAAGCACAGTACCAAAGAGAGACATAGGAAACATGCATAAAAGCAATGCATTGTCATGGGTAATAAGGTAACAGGCATGTCTGAATGCCCATAAGTGTTGTTGTGGGTCTTCCTTGCTTTGAAAACAAAAAAATTTAGGAAGTTCCCACTGGCTAGGATATGGCCTGATCGAGATAGAAGGATGAATGGGCTCATTACAAATCTGCTCATATGAGAGAGCATTACGTGAGCCAGAAACGGAGGTCTCTAGGCTAGACATCTTGTCTATCAGCATTTTGATGATATCTGCTGACGGATTGGTAGGTGGAGCACCCCCTGAGTTGTAGGGCACTTGGAGGAGGCTAGAGGAGGCATACGACGTAGTTGGTTGTGCCTGTAAGGGTGCAACGTAGGGATAACTAGTCATAGGGATAGAAGAGGAGACTAAGGGTGGTTGGGTAGAAGGCATGGCTAGGCTCGATGTTGCCACGGGAGGTTGGATTGTGGTAACAGGGGCCAATGGATAGGTAGCCACCCTGGTGTTGATAAGGGTTAGGGTAGGTAGAATAGATACAACTAGATTCTGGAAAGGAGTGGAGAGCGATTGAGTGGGCTGAGGTTGATAGGGGGCTGAAACCTCGATGGAAGTGGGCCTAAAGATAGAGGGAGAGGCCACATTTGGAAGGTTAGTCAAGGTCTGGTCATTGGTCGAGGTGATAGCTTGGGTGTCTAAAGGTTGAACTATGGATGCTATCGATATGGCCGTAGTCTCGATAAGAGAGGTCGACATTCCATAAATTAGATTGCCCAAGGAGTCTCACATTTGGCTATGCACGAGATAGTGCTGTAAGGCTTTGACGTTGAGGTCCAAGAATCATGCAAAATCTTGGTCCCCTTCTGGGACAATAGGAGTCTGGGGCGGGGTTGGGCGAGTAGGAGTTCTTTCAGTCTCTGAGTGGAACTCCATTATAGGACTGGTTATGGATGGGGTAGACGGAAGCGGTTGATGCCTCGCGTGGTTGACTAGAGCCTTGGCTTCATTACGAGTCAGAACCATTCAAGGCAAGAAAGGTCAGGTTTCAAAAACTGTGTTTTTTCAATTTCACAAATTTAGAATGGGGTTTTGGCAAAAAAAGGAGTGGGTTTTAAGGCTACTATTTTGAAAAAAAAGAACTGTGACAGTGACCGACGTCAGTTAAAAAACTAATGTCGGTGATAAAAGATGGCTGATGTCGGTCAGATAGCCAATGCCGGCAAGGAAAGTTACCGACGTCAGTGGTAAAACTGATACCGGTGACTGTGGTCTCCAGAAACCCAAAATATTTGAGAGTTTTTGGAGAAAAGGAAGAAGAACATCCTCACTAGCTCAAACAAACCAGATAGGAACAGAGAAATAGAGATGGAGACAAGCATACCCTAAGCATTAAACCCTAAGAATCAACTTTTAGAATCCTATGGCTTATGCCTTAAAGTGATGTTTTGGAGGTTGGTTGTTAGAAGGGTCCTAGAAGAGGTAGTCTATGGATGGTTTCATGTTTGTTTAGGCGCTCAAGAGTCTGGGTTAGGTTCCGTACATGGCCTGGTGCTAAGGAGCAAGCTCCCCTCACTTCACGAGCCCAGTGATAAGCTGGTCTTGCTTAGCCAAAATATACTTTCCCTAGAGATTAGACTCTGCCAGAGAACAGAGTGGGCTTTCCCTTTGGTGATGAAATCCAAGTAGGATCGCTGGGACGGGTAAGGTATCCACTGGGTGATGAAATCCCAGTCGGGCCTTGTCTCAGGTGAGTTTTGATGTTTAATTTGGTGCAAGTGGTTTGGTTGTGTAACATCAAGTGGACTACGATTAATTCATGATGCGATTTGTTAATTACTAGGTGTGGACTAAGAAATTCAAGCAAGTAGAAATGATATGCAATGTATTTTAAGCCCCAAGTCGAAATGTTAAGTTCAGATGAAACCAAGTTGAGAAAGGGTTGAAGGATATGATTTTTGACTAGTTTGAAATGCAAGAAAAGAAAGAAAAGTTCTTTTTATTCCTGCTTATGATGTCGTTTAGAAGAGAAGAAAGAGGTGAAAAGGGAGAAACCTAATGCACCTATATGAACACAAAGAAAAGGAACCCAAGGGAGACCCTAAGGTCCCACTAGGCATGCCAGAATGTTTCTATGCTATATTTGCTTTTCAAATTCAAGAAAGAGAAAATGAGAAACTAAAAAGAATGGATGAGGGTTTGTATGTACCCAGATTGTAGACATGCGCACTAGAATTCAGACGATAACAGGAACTCTTTGGTTGTGGAGGATGACACTTGAAAGAGAAAGACACTAAACACGAAAAATGTTAGATGACAAAAGGGTGGACTGCCAGCAAGAGCTTGGTCCTAGAAGCACAAAGGCTTCTTGGAGGATGACAGTCCATTGTTAAAAATAGAATGTTGATCAAAAATAGAAAGTGATAAATGATGAAAAATAGAAAGAAAGAACTTAAGGCAAATGCGTACCTGTTTAGCAGCAATCTACTTTGCACAGTTGCCGATGTCAATGGTATTGCCGATGTCAGTCAGGTAAGGTCACCAACGGCGGTTAGGCTACCAACATCGATAGGGGAAATGGACGAGGTCAGCTGGGGCAGTAGTCTTAGACAGGGTCTTGTCGGGTTACAGGCTGGTTTTTGGTCTGCAGAGTGGACTTTGGTCTTGTTTGAGGGTTAGGGAGGTCTATTTAGAGGTCTGAGAGATTGCCTGGAGGTCTGAGGGACTTGTTTTGGGTCTGAGGGATTGAGAATGTTGTCTGAGAAAGTGACTGGTTGAGAACCAGAAGCACAAAGGGGAATGAATGAGAGGCAGGGGTCTGAGAAGGCCTTTCAGCCTCTCAGGGGAAGGACAGGGAAGGTCTTGGCAGTGGTTAGCTAAATAGATAGATTAAACAAGAAATGAAATGGAAAACAACACTGTGCTTACCTCTTACTTGCTGATTGAAGAATGGAAAAACTTGTTGTCGGAGCTGTTGAAGGACCTGTAAATGGAGTTGTCACTTGGAGCTATTCTTGCAAGATCCCTGTAGCTACTGGCATTGCTGTATGAGGGGAAGGAGAAAAAAAATGAATGCAAAAGTGTCAAGAGAGTTCTGTTCACGGGGGGGAATGGTTGCAAAAAATGGTCTTGAAGGCTACCGACACTGGCAGAACAGCCAACATCGGCTGCATAATGACCGACGTCGGTGGCCGAAGAATGGGGACAGAGGCTAAAATTAGCCTCTGTCCATTCTTGCACGCTGCCGGGTCAAGGGGCCATGGGAAAATGGTCGAGGAAGGCATAAATGGACGTGGGAGGGAGGATAAAGGGGAGATTTGGGCAATAAAGGCTAGGAGAGAGGTGGGGGATCCAAGGAGGGGATCCAAGGTGGCATGGGTGAGGTGGAAGAGGGCCAAATATTTAATTATTTTAATTTGATAAATGGAGGGGGCTAGGACAAGGGTGAGGACATGGGCCAAGGGGGGCCAAGGGTGAAAGATGACCTAGGGGGTAGACACGATTTCAGTGTCTACACATCTTACACACACTAACCCCCCTTCTTTATCAATTTTTATCAAAGAAAAATGAATTCTAGGGTTTTAAGATTAAATCATCTCTATAAGTATTTTTATATACTTTCAATAGTCAAAATTTCATAGGCAAGCTCATATAGGTCTCTATGAGTAGCTTGGATAATAACAATAAAAGAGGATAATAGCACCAGATGTTAAGGTATCCTATTTTAGTGCTCCTATCCTTTCACAAAAGGAAATATATATCTTGATTTATGACATTGTCCTAGTCTTGCATAACCAATATCAGACCCTGTAACAACCATTTCAATTCATTTTAATCTAAGTCTTATTTTCTTCATATTTATTATTATTTATAAAAAGGTTAAATATACAGTTAAATTATATAATTCAGTAGTTAAATTATTGCAATATTATTTATTGATTTTTTCAACTCAAACCCATAACTAAATTAGGAATAAGACTCTAATATTCCCAAAATAGTTAAATCATTTAGTGAACCTGACTTACTTTGTGCATAAAAACCCTAAAAACCCTAGGGAAAATCTCCTAATTTTTCCAACATTTTTATGTTTTTTCTTGAATACTTAAATCATAATTCTACATTTAATTTTTAAATTAAATATACCTTAGTAAGTTTTAAAAATCATTTATTCCAAACCCTAGTTGAATTTACTAGGTCCTTTTACACACAACCCTAGAAACTCTAGGGAAAATTTCTTGTTAATTTTAGAAATATTTTTCTATTTTTTCCTACATATTTAAATTATAAATTCACATTTAATTTTTTATTTTACCTTAGTAATTTTAAAGATGATTTCATTTAAACCCTAGTTACCTATAATAGGTCCCTGTATTTTTTTATTTTTTTCCTGCATATTTAAATCTAAATTTCCTTCACAAATCCAAAACCCTAGGCACTCTTAAGGTTTTCCTCCACATTTTTTGTGCAAAAATTCAATTTCAAATTTTTTATTTTTGTATAAATTTTTGTACATTTATTTTATTAAAATTTATTTTGGAATTAAAATTATTTCAATAATTTTTGAAAAATTCAAAACCTCAACCCAAAACCCTAGGTTTCCAAATTAGGTCCTCAAACACCAAGCCTTCTTTACAATTTTTAGATAAAAATTTTTACAATTTTTGAAAATTGTTTGGATTATCAAAAATATTTTCAAAATCTCTATGTTAGTAGTTATTCTTTCATTTATTTTCTTAATAGTACTTTTACATATTCTCTTTGGTGAAAAAAATAAAATGGCTACTAAGGCACTTCTTCCCTCTCATCCCATAGATCAATTTCTAAATTTTTATCATAATTATGACAATGAATGGACAAATTTCCAAAATTACACATTAGCTAAAAATATGAAAAATGATTTCATTTACAATGAAGATAATTACCATTGTTATAATGAGGAATATGATGATACATATGAAAGTGATAGTGAAGAAAAAGTAGATGTGTCTTCTTCTCTCAAAACTATCTCTTTTTTCCCTCTTTTAAAGAAAATAATTTTGATAAATGGGAAAGGTACTTTTCACCTCATTCTCCTAGGAACAATTCATAAAATGAATAAAATAGTCATGTATTTCCAAGTGAACCTCTCATTCATGATAATTTGCTTCCAATTGAACCTAATCTATCTCTCTCTTTCACTAATTCTATATTCAAATTACAACAATATAAACACAATAGAATCAAATTACCGATTCATAGTTCAAATGATACATCTCATGTTCTTAACTCTAATTTGTCATCTCAAACAATGGAAAAATAATGTTTAAATGATAACTCTCTTACTCTTACTTCTCATATTACAAATGAAAATAATAAATACACTCCATTCAAGGATAACATAGATGTACATAGTATTCCAATTTCACATGACAATTTATTTCATATTAAAAAAGAATTAACATCTTCTCTTACCCCTTTCCCTAGTGATGATAGAAGTGATAATGAGTATGATAGTGAACATGCAAATGACTATGAAAATGAGAATGAATATAAACAAACTTTGATTATGATAATGCATGGAATAATGATGATTATTATGCACATAGTGAAGAAGAAAATGCATCTCATACTTCTAACTCTTCTCTAATTCCTTCTCTCAAACATAAGGCATTACAAAATTTTGATTCTATTTCAAATGATGCACATGTTAATGATAAATGTCACATCTTCTACTCAGTTAGAATGTGATTCACTAAATGCTAAAAAAACTAATGAATCTCCCAAGCCACCTCCTACTACAATAGCACCTATTTCTCACTCTTCACCCAAAGAGAATGGTAGCTCACATCCCTCTACTAAGGTCCAAGTTACCATTCCTCCAAAGGTTCAAGTGAGCACACCTCCTCTCTATGATAAAATTGATAAATTTATCATTCCCATGGCTAAAATAAATGATCAAATTCAATTATTAAATGATCCACTTTAAGGTACTATTATACCATCCAAGGAGATTATTTCTTTAATGCATGTAGTTGGTGAATTATAACACTGAGTACACCTCCTTACTTTGGAAAACAAGGCTTACAAGTATTGGATGGATGCCAATGACTTACATGATAACCCTCTTCTGAAGACATTTGTCAAAGATTCATTTCTTAAGCATTTCTAGATACCATCATTGCCTAAATTTGATGGAACTAGAGATCCATTCATACACCTTCAATCCTTCTAGAAGGCTTTATCATCTCATGTGAGTCCTTTGATTCTACTTAAGTTGTTCTAGTAGACACTAGTGGGTAATGCATAAAATTGGTTATTTCATCTACTCCTTTTTGGTTCCTTACATATATATGATCATATAGAGGAGGAATTTTTCAAACATTACATAAAAAACATGGGCCCTCATGTTACATATGAGAAACTTGCCACATTGCATTAGAATACTTCAGAGATAGTTAGCGATTATATCTTACGATTCAAGATGCACATGTTATGATTTACTTATAAACCAATAGATGTAGATATTTAGCATATATTTATCAAGGGGCTTCACCATCTGCTCAGAGAACATATATTGTATCAGACAGAGTCCTCTTTTAGGCACTTATGTTATACAGTTTTATCCCTAGAGAATAAACTAGGATTGATTGAGGTAGATTTAGTTGATCAGCTTACCTTGTATTTAAAAATAGTACCTCCATCTATATCTCCTAACACACAACATCCACCATGTCCTAAAAAATATAAGAGATCACAACCAAAAAAAAAAAACCAGTTAAGAATAGAGAGCTAGTTTCTAGAGCACCACCTATAGTATGCATTATAGAGAACATAAGTAAGGCACCACTACAGTTTGATTTAGAGTGAGATATCCCATATGTTATATCATCAACACTAATAGATATGAGGTTAATCACATTACCTTCTACTCATTGATGAGATCCACATCTCTTACATAGATAGCCACATCAACCCTTTTGTAACTATCATCATATCTATGGACATAGAAATAATGATTTTTATCGACTCAGAGATTACATTAATAGATGTGTTGATAATGGCATCATAGCATTCACATAGGGGTCACTAAGATCTCATCCATCATAGAATTATATACCTCATTCTTCCATAATTGATTCAACCTAGGGCATTCCTTCACAAGAATCATTAGTTACTCATCATGAGATTAATGCAATTTATAAGACAAAGCCTCATAGGAGATCTCATATTCCACCTACTCAGAAGGTTTAGAAACAAATATAGTGAGAGTAGCCTAAAAATAGAAATGTATTTTGAGGAGTACATAGTGTAGTTCCATATACATATCCAACATAGTCATTAGCATCACAACAGAGTACTTCTCTAGATAGATATTCAATACAACCAAATTTTTAGGGTTCTATCTCATGTAGCAACCCACTATGATTAATATTAAATGAACCCACATCATAGAGTATCACTTTAGATAGATATTCACTATGGCCAAGTTTTTAGGAACCTATTTCATGTAGCAACCCTCTATGATTAAGATTAAATGAGCCCCCATCATTAGTTATAGTTCCATCTTGATCTATTATTCAATCATATGTGTCATATTAGAGGCCATAGGGTGTTATTTCATGTAGCAATCCTTTATGATTATGGATAGATGAGCCTCCTTCATAGCACATAGTTTCAGTTATGCGTCCATTAATATTACATCTTACAAAGTCTACATGAATAGATACATTAAATACATTATAGATAGCATCAGATATAGGGCATGTTCCTACACAGCATGAGCTATATGTCCACTTGTTCAATTTTTCATCAAGATTCAAATAGTGATAAAATATCCATGGGGTTGGTATGCATAGATTGATATATTGTATCCCCTTCTACTAACATTCCTAGTTATAAATACAGTATTCACACCCAGGGAAATATCATTAAGGTCTCATACCTCTACACACATAGCACATTTTTAGAGAACTTATTTTATTACCAAATGGTTCCCTAAGAACCACATAGTTTTATCCAATTATTATATTTATAGGGGGACCCCATAGTTGGTTTCCATTATAAAAAATTCAAAGCACTTTCAACATACATAGATTTTAGATCCATATTCTCCGCACTTCCATCATGCTTCACGATCACACATGATCCTTAACAAATAACAACTAATAACTAAAAAGACTTCTATTTCTAGTTTACTATATTTCACATGTCATTACATTATTAAATCTATCTAGGCATACCTCTATTGATCTAACAATTTTCATTAAAAACCATGTTATATATTGAGATATATTATCAATTATCATTGCTATATCATGTATTTTTAGAGCATAACACACTTTTAGGGCCCTTTATTCTGAGGGAAATCATTTCAAGGTCTTCATTCTTACCCTCAAAAGAGGGGACAACAAATAGGGGTTTTTGTCATAGAGATAAAAGCCTCTAACCAATAAAAATTAGCTTTTAGAACACCTAGAACAGTATTCAGACTTTAAACTGAGCATAATAGACCAAACAAATAGTGATAATTGTAAAATAATCATTAGAATCAACATAATATAAGATCACCAAGTTTAGACTATAGCATTGAATAATAGGGTGTCCTATTTTGGCACCCTTGTTCAAATAGTAAAAAACTAGATTTTCTAAAAATAGATAGAAAGGTAAGACCAGTTATAGTTTTGTTAGCAATAGTTTAGTTTAGAATTAATAGTTTTAGTATAGTTTTTCTTAGAGAATCCAAATATAGGGGCCATCATGCATGGCATGATGGCTCTCAGTTTCAGTTTTAGATATGAAAGTTGGTAAAAATTATAGAGTAGAATCCATGTTACAGACACTAGTAGTTAGGGGCAAAGTGCACAACACATTTACTTTCTCTTTTTTATAGTGCATGGCATTACCTAAGTATTCTTAGTAGTTGCATGCCTTATTCCATCTACAA
Organism: Torreya grandis; assembly: GCA_037957365.1. Taxonomy (NCBI): domain Eukaryota; kingdom Viridiplantae; phylum Streptophyta; class Pinopsida; order Cupressales; family Taxaceae; genus Torreya; species Torreya grandis. The sequence goes on from JARHVA010002675.1 coordinate 1,115,116, forward strand.
GTGGTTGGAATCATTCTCAAGTGGATTTCACATAAGCTTATTGCCTAGTTTTGAAGTGGTTTTCATATAAGCCTAATCTCCACCTATTTTGAGTGGTCAAGAGTGGCCTAGTTATTAGCACACATTCAGTTATCCATGCCACATTATCAAATTATAGAACATTTATGGGCTTCAAGATCTATCTCATACCACACACATTCATATTAATATTAGTTCATAGCTTCACTTCATGGGGTAATGATGGATCCAAAATACTAGTTAGCCTTTGTATTCTTGATCCAGCTACTCAGAGGGATTAGACACATAGTCCAAATATCGATTAACACATACATGATCACATAGCTTCACTTAGTGGGTGATGATGGAGCTAAAGATATATTCTTTGCATTCTTGATCCACTCTTAGGGAATTAATCACTCAAATCCATTCATGATATTAATTTTATTACAACATCATTCAACACATACCCAACATCACTTAGCATCACAATTGGTTTGTATACCCAATGAGGTGTATTCATTCTTTTTTCTTCCTCTCTCTTTTACCTAGATTTTGTACATTATTATTATTTTTATATTGTATCTAGTAATAACTAATCTACTCTCTATTTTCTCTTTTATATTTACACTACATAACATGCTTTCTTTATACACACCTAGAATCACACAACTTCATGAGCTTCACCCTTGTAGGTAAGTTTAGGTACGCTTTCTATTTTTCCTTTATCCTAAGATTTTGATTTAATGCATCACTAGAATAAAGAGTGAAAAATTTAGTCATATAAAATGTCAAAATTAGTATCTTGAGTGTGGCTTGTAACACCCAACCCATAGGTTCCTCTTGCATACTCTCATGACCCTTCTAGACACCTTTTTACTAGTTCTTAGTCATCCATAGACTTCTAAAACCTAATTCTAATTTAGCTAAGCTACATTTTCCATGATAATTCCATCCCTTTAGGTCCCACACCTATAGGAAAGGATCAATTAACTTTGACTATAGCATCAAACCCTAGGGTGTCCTATTTTGATGCTCATGTTTAATTATATTTTTAGCTCTAATGATCATTTCCTTCTAGTTCATATCCTTTATCTTTTTATCCTAGCATGAATACATTTGACCCATGACTAATAGATCTCTATAACATCCCATTCAAATTTCATTTAGAATGGGTTGGCAAATATTACAAAGCAAACAAGAATACAATCAAAACCACTAAGATAAATTCCTCTATTCTCTGCATACAGCCATCCAATATAGATACAAGCATATAAAAATCCTCACACTAGTCTTTAGCTACCTCAAGCACACCTAAATTATCATTTTTATATCCTCATTACACTATTTCATAAATCACATCAAATGGGAGAACTACTGTTGGCTTAATCCCTCTTCAAAGTATTAGTATGTAGGCAACATGCCCACATAAGGGGTGTTGATACATGTTTAGTGCATCTTACACACACTAACCCCCTCTTGTTTTTCAAGTTTTATCAAAACACAATGAAGTTTAAGGTTTTAATATTAAATCATCTCTACAAGGAGTTCCATAGATTTTCAGTAGTCAAAATTTCATAGGTAGGATCACACAAGGACAATAAACAAAACCCAAAAATTTCATGTCTCTATAAGTAGTTTGGAAAATAAAAATAGAAGAGTACAATAGCATCAAGCCCTAGGGTGTCCTATTTTGATGCTCTTATCCTTTCATAAAACAAAATATAGCTCTTGATTTGTAACACTATCCCAGTTTTGCATAGTCAATATCAAACCCTACAACAACTATTTCAATTCAATTTAAGCTGAGTCTTATTTTATCCATATTTATTGCTATTTATAGAAAGGTTAAAAATATAATTAAATTATAAAAATTGACAGTTAAATTATTTCAATATTATTTACTAATTTAGTCAACTCAAACATTTAACTAAATTAGGAATAAGACTCCAATATTCCCAAAATAGTTAAATCAGTGTTAATATTAGTATTAATATCAAGGAGTTTTTCCACAACTCCATAATCTATGGTTCTACATGTTTTAGGAAACATTAACCATGTTAGTCCAAAATTATAAGTTTTGACCTCTTTTATATCAATTACATGCTTGTAAGTCTTATGTGTAGTTGTGTATCTAAGAGTTATCTGATCAATATTTATAAAAATGGTGTCATGAACAAATTTTTACTTGTCAAAAAGACTTCAGTTCTTTAATAAGGATTTTTCTCCAAATAAATCATTATTTTTTTCATTATATGGATGAAATTGTCTTCTTTTTATTCTTATCATTTAGAACTTGTAGAAATAATTTGTGATTTTTGGCCATAGAAATTATAAAAACCATAGTGGGGGGCGGGGGGGAGTGGGGCAGGGGGTTGGTGGGGGTTTACAATTATTTTATTCCCTATAATTTTCTCCTTAAATTTTACCTTATTTTCATTTTGAACAAATATATTGTATCCAAGAATTTATTTTTATTGGATTTACTATCTTGAAAATACCTTAAACTTCAAATTACTAACTTTAAAATTGGGGTGATGGTTTGGTTCTTACAAAGAGGTTTTGAAATCATACAATATGAATTAAAAAAATGTAGGCTAGATTTTTGGAGAAGATTGTAATTTAACTATTATGACATGTTACGCTTTAAGTTTACTAATATTAAATTAAGGTTTAATATTAAATGACATAACAAAATTACACATCACTTTTTAAATATTTTAAAATTTAAATGTATATCTAGTTATCAATAATATGGTTGAAATATATGATAAGAAACCATGCAAAGTATTTTGAATGTTAAAGAATAGCTAGAGATGAACTTGAATAGTAAATCATATGAAAAATAACCAGATCAATTGTACAGATAGCACAAAAATTTAGGTGGGAAATTTTAGAAAGGTAAAAAACCCAAAAATGTTGATATTCATATAATTGAAAAACTTATGAACCATAATACAAAGCCTTCCTCTTATCACTTCATCTCAACCAATCTTCACAAAGACTTTACAAATATTTTCCATGTGTAAATATCAAATTTTCAATTCACTATATTTCACAATAGGGGTAAGACCATGTTTATAGTGAAATGTGAAGGGAGGTGACCATTGCAAATAACAGGTCCAACCATCTCAAAATTCATTTAATAACATTGATAAGTAGTAAATAAATATAATTTAATTATTTATTTACATGAGGTTTTCACTTATTATTATTATTATCATTATTTTTATTATTATTATCATTATTATTATTATTATTATTATTATTATTTAATTGACTACCAAGGTAAGCTAAGGATCAATTATTCCCCCTTAGATATTAAATGTTATAACACTCCCCCTTAATGCTAAGTGGGGATAAAATTCATAGTCACCTTAAAAAGGAATTATATTATCTACATGATTGAAAGATTTAAAAACCTTCATCATGCCAAACATCACCTTTTGAAACAAAAGGAATTATAATCCATAAACTACATGAAATTAAGTTTAGTTTAGCATGATCATGAGACTACATCTCGCAACTTCTCACGAATAATCAAGTAAGCATATTTGGATCCTTTTATAACATAATAACCTCTATGGTAAGGTATGATTTAATGTAATGGGGTACAAAAGTAATACTTACACATGAAGATTACAATTACATAACTTTCACACAAAGTTTACAATGTTTTACAATAAGAAGTATAGATAATAAAAAGGAACACATGGCCATTAGGAAGTGACATTGTCATGTACAATCCCCCTCAATGAAAACTCAAAAAGACCCAACATTACATGAAAAATGATAAACTTGCTATCACCAAGTGGTTTGTGAATGCATTTGCCACTTGTTCTTCCATATGATATAACTACATATCAATATCACCATTGAGTACTTTCTCTCAAATAAAATGAGCATGACCCTCAATGAGTTTAGTTCACTAGTGTTGTAGTGTATTTTTTGCCAAATCTATAAATATTTAGTTATCATAATGATGGTATAGTGAGAAACATATAAAATAAGTTCTCCCAATAACCTTCATAACAAAATGACTTCTTTAGTAGCTTCCATAGCACTTTTATACTCTGTTTCAATAGAAGAGATAAAGATAAGAGGTTGATTTTTATTGATCCAGGTGATAGCACCTACACCAAACCTAAACATATATCCATAATTAAATTTACAATCTATAGTATCATTAACATGGTCAACATATAATAACAATACAAATTAGCATTATTAATGGAAGAATAAAATAAACAAAAATTTATAGTTCCTTTACAATACCAAATATTCTTTTTACTAATTTCCAATGATCTAAATATGGATTTTGGATAAATATAGAAGAAATAATAAAAAACATATGAAATATTTGGCCTAGTAATGTTCATATAAATCAAACTACCAACAAGTTGTCTGTACAAAATAGGGTTAGATTTTTCACATGTAGGTTTTATATCAAATTTAACCACTTCAATAGGAGTAGATGTATATTTACAATCAAGTATATAAAGTTTTATATCAATTTTAACAACTTCAATAGGATTAGATTTATATTTAGAATCAAGTATATTAAATTTAATAAGAAGATTATGTGCATACACATATTGTGATAAAACATTTAATTTTTTGTCTTAAAAGATAGTTAATCTTAAAAAATGATGTAGAATGCCTAAATCAGTCATTTCAAATATTTGATTTAGTTTATCTTTATATTTAATAATTAAACTAGTTATATCTCTACTAATTAAAATATCATAAAAATATAAAACAAAAAGGTAAAATGATCATTTTTAACTTTAACAAAGAGAACATTATCATAATAGTATTTAGAGAAAACTAGTTCTTTTAAAAAAGAAGTAATTTTAAAGTACCAAATTTGGGGAGCTTATTCTAAACCATACAAATATTTATTTAACTTATACACATAATGTTCTCTATTATGGTTAGTGAATCCTTTAGGCTGAGTTATGTAGATTTTCTCTTCTAAATCATCATTTATAAATACATTCTTGACATCTATTTGGTGGATAATTCAACCATTTCGAGTTGCAAGATCAATAAGTAATCTAACAGTACTCATTTTTTCTATAAGAGCAAAGGTTTCAAAAAAATTAATATTTGGTTTTTGAGTAAACCCACGAGCAACTAACTTATCTTTAAACTTGTCAATTTTACCAATTGAATTATTTTTTATTTTATAAAGCCATTACAACTAATAATATGCCTTTTAGGTAGAGGAGGGACAAGATTCCAAGTCTAATTTTTAATTAAGGCAATATACTCAGCTTGTATATCAACTTTTCATCTATCATATTTAATGGCTTCCTCAAAATATTGAGGTTCACATTCATACATAGTCATTAAAGTATGATAAGAATGTTGACTTATGGTTAATTTATTAATATTATTAACATTAGAAGACTAGATCAAGGATTTTACCCATTTAGGTCTTTTATATTGAACATAAAACTTAGGGGTTCCTTTGGAATCTAATTTATCCAAAACTAGATCAGCTTCCTCTAGGGCATCAGTTTCTTCATAAGGAGAAAGATCAGAGCTAAGTTCATCAAAAGAACATTGAAGAGGTTCCCATAAGGCTCACAATTTTTTTTTTTGAGAATAATAAAATTCATATTCTTAATGATCTATATTTTAGATGAATCATATATTCTTAAACCTTTTGTCTTACTTTCATAACCTACAAAAATATAAGAATAAGAGGTAGGATCAAGTTTCTTTCTTTTAAATTTAAGAACAAAGATGGAAGTAAGGATACCAAAGATCCTATGATGTGCCACACTAGGTTTTTTTTTAGACCAAATTTCTAAAGGAGTATAAAGTTGCAAGTATTTGGTAGGGACTCTATTTATAATATGCAAAATATTATTCATGGCTTTAGCCCATATAAACTTAGGAACATTTACAAAATGCAATATTGGTTTAGCCATTTCTATAATGGTAAAATTTTTCCTTTCACCAATAACATTTTACTAAGGGGAATTAAGAGTTGTTGATTCCCTTTGAATATCACAACTAATTAAAAAATAATCAAACTCTTTACTAATATAATCACTATCATTATCAGATCTTAATATTTTAATAGAAAATTGGGAAGTATTTTCAATAAAAGCTTTAATTTTTTTAAATTTAGACAAAATTTCATATATATTTTTAATGAAATATGACTAAATCATTATAGTATGATCATAAATAAAAAAGATGGTATATAAATAACTATGAAGAGATATAACTTCAAGATATTTTGTAACATCACTATGAATTAACTTTAAAAGATGTGATGAATTCACATCATGAATCTTATGAAATGGATTAGTATGTTTCTTACCACATAAGCAACCCTCACAAGTTTCATGAGGAGAAGATATAAAATGAAGTCCAACAACAAGATTATAAGTATACATATCATGTAAACTTCTAAATTTAATATGTCCTCATATTTCATGCCATAATTTAGATTCATTTTTACTATGTGATGAAAGAAAATATGTAAAAGAAGCAAAGAAAATGTATAAACCATTTGTTTGAACACCTTCAACAACCAGAAAACCAAATTGATTTTTAATGGACAAAAATCTTTAATCAATGTTACAATTAAATTATCGTTATTAATTTTATAACAAAATATAAAAAAATTCTTAAGTTTAGGTACAAAAAACCATCATTAATAACAACATTTACAAATTTTATTTTTCTTTGTTTAGTTGTTTTTAAAAATGAATTATCTCCAAGTAAAATTTTTTAGAGATATCTCTATAATAATTCAAAATATTATATAATCAATTCATGTGGTGCAATATACCAATATCTATAATCCATTCATTCTCATTTGAAGCAAATAAAGTGGTATATAAAATAATAATATTTATATTATTATATTTGTTTTGATTCTTCTACTTGTTTTGATTAGATTTTTTCCCTTTGTTATTTTTAAAAGATTGATTATTAAATCTATATTTTTTATAACAAGTTTCCCTTATATGACTAAATTTATCATATAGATTACAATTACCATTAAACTTAGGTTTATGATTCTTATTACTAATTTTTTTAATTTATATTTAAGCCATTAGTAGAATTAGGGTTAGATTTTTGGTTCCTATTATTCTCATAAACATGATTGAGAGTGATAAGTACCTAAGTGGAATTCTCTTTTGAATCAAAATTATTCATAACTTACTCTTCTTGAATCAAAAGAGCTGACATAGTAGTAAGGTCAGGGATATCTTTTTTTGTTAGTACTTTTAATTTAAAATAAAAATAAAATTATGAAAATTTTCATGAATTTTTAATTGAATAAAGAAATAATATAATGGATATTGAATTAAATTACTTACATCCATCTAAATGAGCTTTAATATTCTTAATTTTAGCAAGAAAATTAACAACATTTTTATCACCTTTCATAGGTGTAGTCAACGATTCAGGAATCAATTTAATTATCTTAAAAAGATAAGTGCCCTCATGCATGGACTCAAAGAGTTTCCAAGCATCATTAAGAGACTCCTGATTACCATTATGGAGTAGGAATTCATACTTAACACTCAACAAGATAATCAACATATCTTCCTATGATTTTTGTTGAAATGCATTGGTAAGATCAGTTATAACATATCATCTTGATGAGGCTTTTTCAGTCTTAATGACAATTTTTCATAACTTTCAATCCATAAACTGTACTTTAATGTGGATTTTTCATATATTATAGTTTTAACAATTAATAATATGATATTTATATAATACAAAGTTAATTAAAGCCATAAATTCCCTTTAAAAATGATAGTATGTTGGGCCCCATTTCATGTTAAGTAGTGAATCCACACCAATTCAAAAAAAACCTAGGCATGATGAAACTATGAGGAAGGTTTCTATTTTGTCTTCTAGTAGCATTAACTAGCTGGTGACTAACAACTCTAAGCAACATTAAGAACTAGGCACATATAATAGAGATTAACCATTAAAGACAAGTGGTCTTTTTTGAATCACACAACATTAGGAAGCAGGCACATTGGATAATGATTACACATTAATGGCAAAGTAGAGTAGAGGTGATGGGATGTGTACCTCCAGTATCAACTTTAAGGTTGGCATGCCCCATTCCCCATGAACTTAGGATGATCCAAATCCTATAAAAGGAAGCTAATTTTAGCTAAAGTAAGATGAAAATTGGAGTAGCAAAGCTTTAGTGAATTATTACTAGAAGATCATCTTAGGCTTAGAACTTAGTTTAAGATTCATTTTTATGTTCCTCCTTATAAAACCCAATATCACTTGTGAGTTTGGGCCTTAGACTTTTATGTTTATCACTTGCTCACTTATATGGACTATGTATTCATTGTTATTTAATGTGTTTAATGAAGAATGATTTGCAAAAATAGTAACTGGACTAATATTTTAAGTCTTTAAATGTTTATTAAATGCAAACTATATTCTATCAAATATGTGATTTAGGCCCATGAGCTTCTAACTTAGTTCATTCATGGTAGACCTATGGGTGACAATGAGCCATATGCCAAAATAAGAAATCTACTAAGTATGGTAAATACCATGTGCCCCGAGTGAAACCTATGCCTAAGTGCAAGAACATACCTAAGTCCCTTAACCAAACACCCAGTTAACCCTCAATCACTTAATTACTATCGATCCTATGAAACCCAAGACTTGCACCCATGAGTTCCCAACCATCATTACACTAACCCAAACCTCTAAATAATAGAGTTACACCATGACACAACTAGCCCAACATAGACCCCAGTCCCTTATGTATTGTGTTTGGAGTGAGAACATAGGACTTACACCTTATGTATATTGATGCCAGATCTACTGACTGTTAAATGTTAAGCACCATAGGAATTATAAAATTTTATGCCCCCTAGAAAAAACCCAAATCTAACCTAAATAGCTAGGTAGGCATGTGACTAGACCCATGACCGATAAGATTGAATTTACTACAACATTTTGGTTCCATTGTTGGGACTTGTTGAATTTTTTTGTTGTAATGGTGCACCAGGATAATGATCTAACTCTCCCTTAAGAATAATGAGTGTTGGCCATAACAAGTGGAAAACAACTTTATGCTAAGTCATCTAACTTATAGGGGGTAGAACCTAAGGAGGTGGGTCCAAAACCACTTGTATAATGCCTTATATGAGGTTTTATTTTGTGAACTACTAGATCAAGTGTACCACTAGTTGGTTGCTTATGTGACCCATAAAAATTGAATCTATAAATAATGCCATGAGTGGATGGAAGAGTTTCTAGAGAGTCTTGAGAACTTAGATGCCACCTAGACTATATTCATCGATAGATGGTGGAAAGGGGCACTGAATAACTATATGCTTGAGTTTGTGTTCTTAACGTACTCCTACCTAGAAGAAATAGAGTACCAATTCTTGTATGAACCTAGAGGCACATTTATGAAAGAACTTAGAACTAAACTTAAAAATTTGATGGTAGATTATAGCTTCAAAGTAGTGAGGATGGAAGGCTATATTCATCTTACGTATGAGAAACTTAATGAGAAAGAAGGGGATGTGTAGGTGAGAAACAATAGAAGGAGATGAGAAGATTGAAAATTAAGAGCTTAGGTGATAGTCTTATAATAAGAGGAGGTGTGGACTGATAGAGGATATAAAACCTATAAGTGTTGAGAGGATCTATAATGAGTGGGAAGGGCATGGAGAAAGATCTCTTGAATGGTAGTTGTGCCTAGAGGAAGGATCCCTCAAAGCCTTAGAACAAGTTGCATAATTGGTGGGTGAATACTCAGGGTCCATTTAGAACTTAACCATTAGAGATGTGCCAAATGCACCTACCCCTTTTGAACCTATGGTGTGAGCTCATATTCTAGATTCCCCAAAGTAAAATAGAAGATTGATAACTGACCTTGTTGTCAACCTAGACTTTGATCATTTTTCAAGTTTAGACTAGAACTTTGTGATTGAATAAGTCATCTCATATGAAGAGGTAAGTGAAGCTACCTCTCGACTATGAAGTGTCAACTTTACTAGATATAAATTGAGTATAAGCACCCTAGTTCAGCCAATGTCACTAGTACATCCTAAGTAATATCCCATAAGAAGTGGCCCTACATCACTAGTGGTTAGTATGATGCCATCTTCTTCTACAGTGATAGAAATAACCATTAGACTAGTATCTGGCATAATGGCTAGAGGCATTGGAGGACCAACATCAAGACAAGCACTAAGAGGATAGATACCTTAGGCACCAACTACCCCTAGCCTTATATCTATTATGAGATGGTCATGTGCCTACTAGAGTATCGATATGTGGAAAATGTTGTAGAACATTTACTCAAGTGTGAGTTACAATGGTGCATTTAGGGAATAACTTAATTTTAGCACAAGGCAACTTAGTTCATGACAAATTTGATTGACCATGCCCATACTTGGTATAGTAATTTTGATCCTAACCAAGTTATGTTTGATTATGACACCTTAAAGGGATCCTTCCTAAAGGAGTTTGACATACCTAAGTTTGAGTAGCAGAGCATTGTCATGTTCAAGGAGATAAACTAGGGATTATCAAAAAAGTATGCACTTATACAATGTTATATTCAAGACACTCTCCTATCTAAGCTCCCTTATGACATTCACCCTTCCCAATATGTGTAATGGTTCATTAGAAGACTACTAGTGCCTTTTAAAATGGCATTATTCATGAAAACATTCATAGACCCTTGAAAAGCATTATAAGCTACACTCAGAGCTAAGGAAATTGGAATTACTAATACAAGAATTAGCCCATTCATAAAGGTGAAGATTGAATCCATGACCTCCCAACTATAAAAGTTAACCACTCATTCATTACAAGATGCTTGAAGTGGGTTGTGGTGTATCGATTGTGAGATGGAGGGTCATAATAGTAAAAACTACCCTTGATGTAATATATGTGAACTACTTCTCAGCTATGAAGTTTGTCATGAAGCATATGATGTTCATAACTACCCCTTATTTCAACATACCAATCAGGTTAACATAACCATCTAATACAAGTTGTGTGACACCTATGCTCACAACATAATTGACTACTGAGTCATTGATAAAATATGTCAAAACATAGAGAAAGGTGCATGGTAATAAACCATGATAGCTAGAGGGTAGGTAAACTAAAGAAGTGAAGGTTATAAACAATAGAATATTGGATATAAAAACTAAAGAGGCACCATAGAGTGGGGTAAAGGATGTGATGGAGGAATATTCCCACCATGATCATTTTACAAGTATGAATCAACTGAACACTATTAGCATGACTACCTGATGCATCTAATGTGTAGGTATTATCAAGGATTGCATGCGATTGAAGAGTGCCCTAACTTGTATAAAAATCTAACCCAAGTAAAAATGGGCACTGATAGAGGTATAAGGATGATTAGGCATGAGCCTAAGGATACAAAGTGGGCTCCAAAATCAAAACTAGCATGTACAAAGTTGATCAAGGTTAAGGCAACCACTTAGAGTGGGTTCACCACTTAGCTACCAACTATACCAATATAAGAGCTATACCTAAAATATGTCAAACCAAGTTGTACTAAGCACCTAGTGTGGCCTAAGACAAAATCCATGCCCTACCTTAACCTAAGTCATCAAAAGTACATCCTATAACAAGTTATGAGCATAATACAAAATTTGTAAGGAAAAATCTAGCTAACTAGAGATATTGAAGCACAGGTTACCACCTCATGTAAAAATCAAGATAGCCAAGATGTTGAAGTATAAGAACTAACAAAGATCTTGTACCTCTTGCAAAAGGATGGGATGTTTCCCCTACTAAAAACTTTAATCTTAGATCATGCAGGAAAGAAGACAAGTGAATTTATTGGGCCCTACATAATTGAAGTTGTTAAAACACATATGGAGTAGGTACATGAAGTAAGACATACTTAGAACATAGAGTATGACCAATAATTACTAATGAATGCCACCATCGATGGCTGGTCCATCTATAAGGTATTGATCGACACTAGCATAAAGGTCAATATCTTAATAAAGAATGCAAGGGAGAAAATGGGTAGGCCAGCCCTAAGACCTTTTCCCCATATATTCTTCATGGCCAACAAGACTTGATCATAGCTAATCAAAATTTTGTAGGGTGTTATTATAAATATTATGGGTGCCAAATTCCATGTGGACTTTGAGTTCATTGAGTTATTTGAATGAGATAAGTACCCAGTACTTCTAAGGAGGCTTTGGTGTTATGCCAACAATGCAGATATGCACTTTAAAAAGTGATACATGACTTTTGATAATGGTAAGTAAAGGGTAGTGATCCCATTTTCAAGTAACTAGGGACCCCCTATATGTAGAGCATTGATCTAGAGGATGAGATCAACCATATTTATAACATCAGGGCACAAGGCATCAAGAATCTCCATCCTTATGATCAGGGAGTGCTTTTTTGAGAGGATGGGTAGTTATCCTTAGATACCACTAACATTGCCTATGATTTATGGATTGAAGATGCATATGAGTCCACTAGTTATAATTACCACTTAGTGCATACAAAGGTGTTCATACCCATAAGGATTGCTTGAGTCCAAATTAATTGCACTCTAAAATGATGGGTCCTATACTAGGAGAAGAAGGAAAAGAGGTTACTCTACCTTAACAAAGGCAATCTTGTGGTGCTCCCAAAATTTGAAGGGAGTAACCTAGTGGAAAGGTATGTCAATGACCTCAAAGCATGCATCTTCATGGAGATAGATATAATGGGCACACTTATGTACACCTTGAAGAATACTTATGCACATTGGTGGTAGTGTAAAGGTCTAACTTTATAACCTAGCTAGAGGTAAAGGTGGCCATGTGCACTAGATTTTAGAGAAGTAATGAGAACTTAGATATTTTAATGTACTCTAGTGATTTTGACCCTGTGGGGCATGTGTGCTTATGTAAAGAGACATGGACTGAATGTGGCACAATTACCCCAAAGATCTTATGGGTGCATACCTTTTATAGAACTCTAAAGACATGGGCATGGTCATGGTACATGATCAATGAGATGCACCAAGAGATAACAAGTTGGGAGGTTTTTAAAGATAAGTTTGTGCATACCTTTTCCTTCTCCTCATAGAACTTATAATTGGTCAATATATTACAAGTGATTCAAAGGGTATTGTTTGAATACATCATAATCCTTGAGGAGTGCTTGAAATACCTATTCAAAAAAAAAGGGTTGGCACTCCCAACCTTATTTAAGGTAAAAACACTCAACATCAACTCTAATGAGGAATAAAATAAAACTTAGGAGCACTACTAGAAAATGATAACCACTAAAAGAAAGCTTATATGCCAAGTAGATGATATCACTCTTAGCAAAGAATACCCCACTCATATTTATGTTGAGACAATAGAGGGAACCCAAAAAGTTGAGGATTATCACCAAGATAATAATGAGTCATACCACACACCATTCAAGATAATCAAAGTAGATATCAATGTAGAAGGAAATGTAAAGATGACTACTCTAGGTGCCTATTAGTCTAATGTAGAGCTTGCATGAATCATAGAGCTCTCGAAGGATTTCCAAGAATTATTCCCTAGGATTTATTAGGATATGAAGGGAATCTACCCTTGCCTATGAAAGATGAGCATAAATCTAATCTATGGTGTAATACTGATCAAAAATCACCCATACCAAATAAATCCCAACCTCCACTCTAAGGTGAAAATAGAGATCAATGCTATGTTAGCTATAGGAGTCATTTATCCTATGTAAGAGTCTATATAGGTAAGCCCAATGATAATAAACATCAATAAGGATGGGTACATTCACATTTGTGTTGACTATAAAATGTTGAATGTCACCTACATCAATGACCCCTTCCCAGATCCATTCACTGATGAGGTCCTAGAAGGTGTCACAAGTTGTGATATTTATACCTTCACTAATGGGTTCTTTGGATACCACTAAGTCTATATTGAAGAGGAGGATAAGCCTAAAACAACCTTTACAATTAAATGGGGTTTTGTTGTTTATAATGTGATGTATTTGGACTCAAGAATGCACTAGCCATGTTCTCCAGGGTGGTGATCATCACATTCAAATAGATGATTGGATGATGTATGGCCTCATTAAGGACCATTGTGACAACTTTTGCCTAATGTTTGAGAGGTATAGGTAACTTCAAATATCCTTGAACCTAAAAAAGAGCATCCTCACAACTTCATTTGGAACCTTACTCAGGCACATCATTTGTATGGATGGTTTGGTCATCAATTTAGTGAAAATCACCATCATCATTTAGCTACAAACCCATTCCACATAGAAATATGTTTGCACCTTTCTTATCCACTATGGATATTATAAAAGAGATATAAGGGGTTATACAAAGATTGTGATGCCACTAGAGGAGATTTTTTGTAAGGATAGACCATTCCACTTGGGAGAGGTGCAAGAGGATGCCTTATAAACCTTGAAGCACAGATTGGCTAACATTCCTATCTTATAATTCCCTTATTAGATAAAACCTTTTCATGTCCATGTCAATGCTTCTATCCTGGTGATTGGCACAATCTTGATGCATCCTTGTGAAGGCAAAATAGATCATCCCATCTCTTTCACAAATAAAAATTTGACCTTATTAGAGTAGATTTATAGTACCACAGAGTATGAGGCACTCACCATGGTCTATGCCTTACAAAAAATTAGACAATATTTATTGGTAACCTTATTCATCTTTTTTATTGATCATGAGGTGCTCAAGTACCTTGTGAATAAGCTTATTTTACATAGGTGCATGCAGATGGATAGTTCTATTATAGGAGGTCCAATTCTCTATTGTGGTTAAGCCTAAAAATTAGAACTTAGGGTCAAACCATTTATCCCACATTAATTATGGTGATACATTTTTTCTTATTGAGGATGACATAGTGAATGCACAACTATACAAAGTATAATGTGCCCCTAAGTATTTGGTAGAGATCACTACCTTTTTAACATCTAGGGTTGCACCACAGACTATGATGAATAAGGAAAAGAAATAAATAGTAAAGTAGAGATGAATTATTATGCCGATGTGTCTTTGAACATGAAAGAGATTCCATCTTGCAAGAGGCACTTGAAAGCATAGTAGGAAGACATTATGTTGGAGATGCAATGGTAATAAAAGTGTTTTAATCAATCTTGTGGTGGCCAAACTTATTTTAATATACAAATAACTATGCCAAGGTATGTGATATATGCTAATTCATGGGAAATCCCAACCATTGGGATGAGATGCCCCTTATCCCCATTCTTTCCTAGGTGCCATTCAATAAATAGGCCATTGATTTTATTTAGTCAATAACTCCCATATCACAATGCATAGGTGCAAGGAATATCCTATTAGCCATAGATTAATTCAACAAGTGGACTAAGGCCACTCCAACCAAAGACTACACAACCTCCATAGCCTTGTGATTCATTTGTGAAAACATCATAAGTTAGTATGGGTGCCCACTCAATTTAAGTAGTGATAGGGGAAATCACTTTATAAATGAAATGGTGCATATTTTATTGGTTGAGTATATGGTGGTATACAATAAAATGACCCCTTATCATCTACAAGTAAATGTAATATATGATACATTTAAAAAAATTCTAAGAACATGCCTCAAAAATATATGTGACATTGGTCGTAAGGATTGGGATGATCGAGTATCAATAGTGTTATGGGCATATTGCATAACCTACAAGTGCCTAAATAAGGCTACACCATTTTAACTAGTGTTTGGCATTGAGGCAATCCTACCAATGGATTTCTTGGTGAAATTATTACACACAACATACATTGGTCATCTAGATAACAAAGAGTCATTGAATTTATGGTTTGAGGACTTGGAGTCCCTAGATGAGATGCATGCCCAAAAAAAGTAGATCTAATAGATAGAAAAGGTGTGCTAGAAGCTCTAACATGATAAGCACATAAAGAACAAGGTACTAACAAAAGGATCATTCATTTTTATCTATGAATCCAAATATTTCAAACATCCAAGCAAACTAAAAATAAGGTTGATAGGTCCCTATATCATCCACCACATATTAGAGAAAGGTGCATGCAAGTTACATACTCTGACTAGTGAATGTTCCCTAGGTATTTCAAAGGAAACAAGTTGAATCCATTTTAGTAATAGGGTGGCACTTGTGTCATAGGCCCATTGAATTATTATCCATTAGTTAGTTTGAGTTGAGATGACTAGTATAACATTTGGTGTAAGCTAGATAGTTTTGCTTATTTTTGTTCTCTTAGGCAGTAGTGTAAAGAGTGTAGAAGTGGCACTTTGATGCCTACCAAGAATTTTTTTCAACATTTCATGCATAAATATAATTAGGTGAGTCAATCCCTTGTGATTTGTAATAGTTTTTGAGGCCAAACATCTAAGTGGTGGGTCCGTGAAACTTGTCAAACTCAAGAAAAAGATGCATAAACTCTAAGTGTGCAAAAGATAAATTATAGGTCCATGGAGGTCTAAGGGAGAAAAAATCTAACACTTTCATGCATAACACTAGTTAGGTGAGTCAAACCCATTTTATTTCCAAGAACTTAGGGCTAGACACCTAAGTTTTAGGGTGTAAGGAGGTTTCCAAACTTAGACAAAATAGGTACCAAGTGAAGACACACAAATTGACCATGTACAAGAAAGATAGTGAAGATGCACCATGTGATCATGCACAAGAGAACATAAAAATAAGGATCAAGTGCTAGAGGAATAGTGCAAGGTATTTGTATGGGGTAGGATAGGCTAAGGCAAGATGAAGCACAAGACATCAACCAATATAGATAATCATGCTTGAAATAGAAGCACAACAAGAGGAGGTGGAACTGAGGAGGCTAAATCACATGCATATGAGGCAATGTGCCTAGGTTACCATATTGAAGGTGAAGGTCATGCCAAGAGAACTAAGTGCAAAATGAGAATCATCATAAATAACTAGCATCCACCTAGATATTAGTGAGAAGTGACCATTTAAATCACAATTCACTTCACTAAAATATCATTAGAGGCATTAAATGAGGTGGTGGTGGAGGCATAAAGATCCAAAATAAATGAGTTGGTGGCAAAGGATTTTTTTATATTTCATGGATTTTCATAGAGTTCAATAAATATAGATGCCAGCACACCATTAACAAATTGACATTAAAGATGCTAGATAAAAAAAGGGTATAAAATGCCACATGGCTAACTGATTTCCATTAAAAACTTTATGCAAACCTTGAGACATCAAGCAAACTAGATAAAAATAGGAACCAAAGAGCTGAAGCATACAAACACTGCTAGAGAGAGAATCTAAGCACCTCTAAGTACCTAGAGTGAATGATTGTGAGGATGGAGAGATTACACTCAAGGTGATATTGATGTGGAAAGGGGTGGAAAAGAGTTTGAGTAAGAAATAAATGATGGAAAATTAGATTGCCACTAAAGATGCCATTAATGACCTATGAAGCTTAGAGCCTAAGGTATATTCATAGATCCCACAACTGTAAAGCACCTATAATAATTTGATATTTTAGTAAACCCAACCTACCATGCTTCAACACTAGTAAGTTTAGTATGGGCAAGAAGTGGAAGGGAATGAGTCTGCAATAACAAAGTTCAAATTAGGAATGCATGGTGGTAGAACCAGCCCCTAAAATAACAATAGTGCCAATGGTATAAGGGGCCAATGTTATATAAGTGAACCTCAAGGTGCTAACCAAGAAGTACTATCAAGTCATGTAATTTCTACCAGAAGTCTTGGTGGGGGAAAACTAGTATTCATTTTCACATACCTATTAGTTGAAGGAGTAAAACTATCATACTTATATCTATGTGCAAGACCTAGCATCAGATTAGATGTTGGATACAAGGAGAAAGATGAAACAGGGTGTGGCACTATTCAATGTTGCTATTCAAGATAAATTGATAGCTTCTGGTGCAACTCAACCATATGAGTTACCTTATTTTGGGAATCTAGAGTATCTAGTGAAATTCCTTTTATTTTTCATCCATAGTGATCACATATATTTTTCAAGGAGGAGCATGAAGATATCAACATGCCTCATTAGAAAGATAAATAGGATCCTAGATGCTAGGAAAGACATCCATGAGATTATGGGTGATGATGAAGAGGTGGAGCACATGGCAAAGCTATTGAGTTAATACAAGGGGGGATTCACCTTCCCCATCAAATATTTAAAGGACCTAGGCATGAGTGTGGTCACATGCCTCATGAGCTCAAAATCTACCTTGGTAGTCAATGGACTGATGTGATAGAAGCTTACCTCTACATCACCTACCATATGGTGCAAGGTGTAAAATTTTACATTACCAAGTTTATTGTTGAAGAGTTTATGAAGAATGTGTTAGAGTTTCACATGATGAATGGGGATTTTAGGTGGGTTTCCATTCTCATCATGATAGTCATGGAGTAAATTAGCATACCAAATGGGGATGAGGATAATTTCTAGGTTCTTCTAGAACATAATGACTCCTTGGCACAAAAATACAAGGACTTCACTTGCCCCAATTACTTCAATTAAAATTATAAGAATACATGATGAGATGGTGTGATAAATATATTTAGTCATTTAAGATCAATTGGCACATCACCCAAGAACTCCCCAAGAGCATGTATGAGATGATAACCTTTGCCATGATACAACTTTTCTACATAGTTTGTTTGGTACTGGTTGATGGAAACAAGTCTAGTAGGTTAAATATCTCATACACTTTTTTGGCCAAGTATTTTAGGGACATGCTCAAGAGGATCCCCAATGCACAACAATTAGCTATTCTAGTGAGGGAACTGGATATGGAAAGGAATAGGTTATGGCACTAATTCATGCACCTAGATAGAAGAGAGATAAGGGATGAAGAGGATGAGTCAAATCACACTGACATCTACCCTCTTCAAGAAGTAACTATACTTAGGTACATCCATAAGCTTTACTATGAGATGAATCCCAAGAGGAAAGACTCTAATTCTAACACTGAGCAGACTGATGACCCTCCCATTAGGATCAAATATGAAGGCACACTGGTACCAATCTAAATAAGGAATTCTCCAAAGAAGAAAAGAGAGACACTAAAATAAATAGAGGAGTGCATAAAGTTCAAAATTACTTTAGGTTATGAAGCCTCCCTATTAACTCTAACTAATAATCATGTAAAGTTTTCACTAAAGACTTCTCCTATCTTGAAGGAGAAGCATAAGAAGCCAAAGTTCTCATATATGATGCCCACTATCACCTTGGTAGACATAGAGGTGTAGAAAGAACTAAAAAAGAGGGAATAAGTGGGAAAGGGCATGTGTATTATACCTAAATAATATTCCTCATCTAGTGAAGATACTTCCCTACCACTCCAAAGTGAAAAGGCAAGGCAAGAACAAGCTTAGAGGAAGCTTGGCCTTAGTGGCATAGATATCTAGAAGGTGCAAGTGCTATAAAAGAATAAATAAGAAAGGAGGAAGGTAGGAATGATAGAGGAAGAGAGTGAGAAAGCTGATGCCAAAGAGAATCACCTAGAAAAAGAAGAAATAGAGAAAGAGCCCAATGTGGTGGAATTACTTGAGGCTTTCCAAGGAGCACTATTGTTGCATTTGGAGAAGCAAGACAATTAGGCACACCAACTAAAGAGGAGTTAAAGTGAAAATGGAAGGGAATAGGATTTAATCAAGATCACATTTATGTGGTACTAGATTTGCACTAAAAAAGAGATGTCATGAGGTCCAAGGACATGAGCCAAGATGAAATTGATAAGGTGGAGGCTGAGGAGATAGGGGACAAAGAGGAGAAAACTGCTATGATCATCAAGAAGAGGAAGGCATAAATAAATAAGGAATAGAAAGAGTAGGCTAGGAAGGATGAAGAAGAGAAGAGGGTTTTTTCAAGCACATAACCCATTAAATATAAAGTAGTAGAGGCACCTAGCACCCACACCAGCCCAATAGAGAAAGTTGTAGCACAGGCATGTCTTAGTGTTGAAAGGGTGCCTAGGGATAAATATGGTGATGATGGCACCTCAAATAAATAAATAAAAGAATAATAAGAAGTAAACTAAGGGGAAAATTTTAAAGAAAAATAACCCCTATAAGAAATAGAGGAAGAAGAAGGAATTAAGGAAGAGAGTAGTACAAGTGA
Source organism: Torreya grandis (assembly GCA_037957365.1). Classification (NCBI taxonomy): domain Eukaryota; kingdom Viridiplantae; phylum Streptophyta; class Pinopsida; order Cupressales; family Taxaceae; genus Torreya; species Torreya grandis. The sequence goes on from JARHVA010002675.1 coordinate 1,135,244, forward strand.
ATAGGCATAGGATCAGAAGGATTTGGCCATTGAGAAAGAGGAATTTGAGCCAAGCTATCAGGAAAAGTTGTAGAAGGGATATATAATAGATGAGGACTTCTACATGTTAGATTACATTCCCTTCACAGCTACAACAACATTTATGCACCATCAAATGTCTTTTTAATTTTATTTCTATATGGATGAGCCTCATTTTGAGGTACTATCTAAGGTAATATAGAGTACCAAGAAGCTAGAAGAAGGTCATGACTACCAACTGGTCAACCCCTAGGACATGAACCCAATAAGGTCAGATAATGCCCTCCTTAAGTTGGCCTCTGAGGTGCCATGAAATAACACCATTAATGATGTTCACACCACTAAATGGAAAGATATTTCACTTAAGCCAAAATAAGACTCAATGCCATAAAGCTCAAGCTCAAACAATTATCCAAGTGCATTGAGGAAGTAGAGCCATCCCTTTTGGATGGTATTGACCTTTCTTATTTATCTAAAGTTGGTAAGGTATGAGTGTTAGTCGAATATATGCTCCCTCATATGAAACTATCATAGGAAGAATAAGAAGACCCTTGCAAAGTCCTAAATAAAGATCTCAACAAAAATCTTGATGTGGTTGAGGACCTATTTACAAGGATAAATAAGTGCATAGATGATGCCAATGTCATATTTTGTAAATTTTCTACCCAAGCATTAGTCATCAATACACACCTCCAAAAGGTGAAAGGGGAAAAATATGCATTGATGAAATAAGCCTTCACTATCAATAGGACCAAGTACACACAAATAATGGCTTAGGTCAACACATTGAGCACCCAACTGAAGACCTAGGAATAAGACTTGGAGGAACTTTACCATGCCTTCCAGACTAAGGTGAGTGAGTAAAGAGGCATCCTAGATGGTAGGTTTTGAAAGGCTAAGGAAAGTATGGAATCCTTCCATAAGGAACTAGATAACACTGACATGTTCACACTTGAGGACTCCTCTACAGAGATTGATAGCACCATCTAATAAATCAAGCTCATGATCTAGGGATTTGATGACTTCAAAGTAGAATTACAATAGAGTAAACTTAAATTTTACATAGCTAAGGCACTATAATTATATTTCAAGGGTGGACTAATGTTTTTTATGGGTTAATGTTGGGCCCCATTTTGTGGTAAGTAGTGAATCCATGTTAAATCGATAAACACCTAGGTACAAAGAAACTATGAGGAAGGTTGTTTTTATATTTTATTAGTGTCATCTAGCTGGTGGCTAATAACTCTAAAAAAATCAAGAATTGGGCACACAAGATAGTGATTGGCCATTAAAGGCAAGTAGCTCCTTTTGAATCACATAGCATTGGGAAGTGGGTTCACAAGATAGTGACTGGACATTGAAGGCAAAGTGTAGTGGATGTGGTGGTATGTGTACCTACAATTTTAGCTTTGGATTTGGCTTTCCCCACTCCCCATGAACCTAGGATGTTCTAAAGCCTATAAAAATAATCTAAGTTTAGCTTAATAAGGAGGCAAACTAGAATAATGAAGATTTGGTGAATTATTGCTAGAAGATCATCTTAAGCTTAGACGTTAGTTTGGGACGCTTTTTGAAACTCCCCTTTGTAATGCCCAAGCTTACCTATGAGCTTTAGCCTTAGTATTTTATGTTGAACACTTGCTTAGTTATATGGAATATGTATACATTATTGTTTAACATGTTTAATGAAGAATGTTTTACGTAAATAGTTAATGGGCTAATGCTTTAAATATTTGAATGTTTATTAAATGCATACAATATTCTATCAAATGTGTGATTGAGCCCCATGACCTTCCAACTTGGTTCATTCATGGTAGACCTATGGATGACAATGAGCCTTTTATCAAAATAGGAAATCCACTATGGTAAAGACCCTGTACCCTAAATGAAACCTATGCCTAAGCACAAGACAATGCCTAAGTCCCTTAACTAGACACCTAGTTGACCCTTAAGTGCCTAATTGTCATTGAGCCTATGAAACCCATACTTGTGCCTATGAGTACCCAACCATCGTTAAACTCACCCAAGCCCCTAAAGAATAAAGTTGTACTATGACACAACTAGCCCAACACAGACCCTGGTCACTTCTCTATTGCACTTCAGGTGAGAATATAAGGCTTGTGCCTTATGTATATTGATATTAGCACTACTAAGTGTTAAATGTTGAGCACCATATGAATCATCAAGGTTTGCACCCCATGGAACAAGCCAAGATTTGACCTGGATAGCTAGATAGGCATGTGACTAGACCCATGACCAATAAGACTGACTTTACTACAACACAACATAACACAAGATAAAATCTTAAAATCAAACTTTTTTAATGGTATTTTTTACTCTAATTTCAAAATAAAGTGAATTTTTAGTGTAAAAAAAATTAATTATCTAATTAGATTTAAAAAAATCTAGAAATTATAATAATTAGCACTATAATAGGTGTCAAAAGTATTGATAATAGAAGTCTTTAAAAAAAAGTGGACCACATAAATGCATCTAAAAGGTATTAGAACCTATAAATAGGTTGGTTACATGATTGTGGTTGACAAATTTTTCACTATGTCAAATGTCATAAAGAAGGTCAACAATAAAGAGGGGTTTGCATGTGAGATGTTTTCACACAAACCAAAAAAGAAATTAAAAATAAAAATAATTTGAGTAAAAAATTAAATTGGCTTGATCAAAAAAGAAAAGGCTAGTGATATTTGAACACTAAACTCCTTCCTTACAAGGTTTTCACAAAAATTAGAGCCACAACTCAACTAAGAGCCTAACTGATATTTTACATACACTAATTTAAATTTATGCATTTTTTCTAATGTTTCAAATTATATATATAATTTCAAAAATTAAACAAATTAACCCCTTTTTTAACTTTTTAAATTAAAGAATTAAGCCAATGAAGGTGGGACCAAGGTTTATATAGAAATTTGAGAATAAAAATAAAAAAGCTTTTTAAAATAATTCTTCAAAACTATGTAACAATAACTACATACCTATAGATTGACTAGGACACTCCTGTAGGTGAGAAAATGCTCACATGAAATTATATAGGCTTCCAAATGGATTGAAACTTTGAGAATCCTCTGTAAATAGATCACTAGTGCTAGAATAAGCTCCAAAATGATTTTTTTTGTGAAAAACTTGTTGTTCACTCTTCCATGCCATATAAGTGAAGAGGCTCAGGAAACATTGTAGAAGTTGAATGGATGTTACTCAAGCTTTTATTTTAATTTTAGAATAATTAAATATGCATGAAATGAACTTTTAAATTAATAAACCTCTCGAAGAATAATTGAAACAAATTATTTCTAATTTTATTCTTCGCATAGGTTGTACAAGTTCGTACAAGGATACCATAGGATTTTTAATGAGTTTTGGATTATCTGGTTGCTTCTTATTGGCTTGAGCAAGGCTTTGTAAGATTTTTAATGAATATCTACCAATACAAGTTTGATACATGCCTTAAAACAATTTTTTTGACCTCTTTTATGCCGTACCAAGCCAGTCAAGTTGAGAAAATATGAAAATTTATTTTTAATTAAATGTATATCAATTGATACTTGCAATTGATAATTTCTTACTTGAATAATTACACTCCTCAAGCTCTACTATCATGATAATAAAATAATAAGTAAATTATATTGAATGTCAAAGAAGATCTAGAGATGAACTTGAATAGTAAATCATATAAAAAATAACCAGATCAAATGTATACATAACACGTAATTTAGGTGGAAAAACCTCAAAAGGCAAAAAAACCTATAAATGTTGATATTCATATAATTGAGAAATTTATGAACCCTAATACATAGTCTTCCTCTTCTCATCTCCTCTCAACCAGTCTTCACAAAGCCTTTACAAATGTTGCCACATGCAAATATAAAATTTCTAATTCATAATATTTCACAATAGGGGTAAAACCCTTTTTATAGTGAAATGTGAAGGGAGGTGATTGTTACAACTAACCAGGCCAACCATCCTGAAAGTCATTTAATAACATTGGTAAGTATTAAATAATTATAATTTTGTTATTTATTTACACAAGGTTTTCCCCTAGTGTTTATTTTTATTATTATTATTATTATTATTATTATTATTATTATTATTATTATTATTATTATTATTATTATTATTATTATTATTATTATTATTATTTAATTAACTACCAAGGTAAGATAAGGGTTAGCTAAACTCACTTAGACATTAAATGTTTTAATAATATATATTTTGGCTTAAATTTGGGAAGGCTATTGGGATTCTCTAAAAGACCTGAGCTAGCATTGTGAGTATTGATCTTGGGTGACATGTGTAAAACTAAGATCTAAGCCAAAGGTTGCTTAATAATTGGGGAAGTCAAACAAAAGTTTGACTATGTAAAAACATAATACTCTATCCCACTTTTTAACATTTCATATACAAAAATACAAAAATTATCACCAAAAAAAATTGGATTTAGATGTCTAAAATGAACATCCACATATTTTTATCATCTTATATGTATAGATACACAAGGAATCCATATTTTTCAAAAAAAAATACAAAATGAAAATATTGTTAATTATTTTATAGTATTTATTTACTAATCATATTTTAAAATATTTTTTGGATGCCTAGTGGGACATAATATTATGGTTTGATTAATATTTTATTGGTTAAAATATTTTTCTTCCAAGTAAAGATTAAGGTTTTTTCCTTTTAAACTAATGTCCCTCTTACTCGGGTATGATTAAGCTTATCTAGAGTCAAACATAAGTTTAAATTTGAGATAAATTTTGATTATTGGAATAAAAAGAGCATAGTATTTTGACAACAAAAAAATATATAAAAACATTACAAAGGTTTTTTATGCTTTGACACACAAAAATAAATAAAGGTTGTTTTTGCAATCTGAATTTAAAATTTGATAGAGAAACCCATAAGTATAACTCAATGTAGATTAGAAAATATTTTTCAAAAATTAAAGGGCATATTATTGTTGGGAAAAAACACTAGTTCTCGCTTAGAGATAGCTCCCCCTACAAGATGTTGAGAACTCTAAAACCTGATGCCTTATCTATTAACAAAATAATTATATACTTAGTGTCCTTAGAACACTTATTAATTTTTCTCTCGAGTAAAATCCATTAACAATGATTTAATACTTATCTTTGAAATGGTTTTCTTTAAGCTCAAATGAATTTTATTTTTATTTTCACTTCAGACAATTGGCTTGTATTGTTTAATTTTAAACTAAAGCTGGTATCTTGAATGTGATTAAAAATATAGCTTTGGTGATTATAAAAATCACTATTATTATACTTTAATTTATTATTAATTAGGCAATTACGTTCCTTAATCATCCAATAAATTTATGATTGAAACTATGTTTTGCATTGTATTGAGCTTTACTAAGAATAGAAGACTTTTGTAGAGAAAACTACTATTTTTTTTCATTTTCTTACATGGATTGGAGAAAGTAGAATGAAATTTGGTTTAGTTATCTTGTGAATTGGAGTAACTAGAAATGAATGGCCACTCTTATTTCAGTTTTAATCTCAATTGTTTACCACACGTGTTTAGTGATTAGATGAAATCATCTAAATAAGATGGGCATCCTTTGTTGTGTTAAATTTCACATTTTGTAATAATAGATCATAAAAGTTATACAATACCTCTATATGGTTTTTAAGTAAACATATCAAGTGTATATGGTAAAGGGATTATTGAGATAGAACTTGGAAAGGATCATAATTCTTTCAAACTCAAGATGATCTTGGGATGCCCTTCAAATCCCATTTATCTACTAGTGGATTTGGATTACATGAAAGACCATGGAACTTTCCAAACCACACCAATGTTAGGGAGAGTTAATTTAAGCTAATAAACATCTCAATGCAGTTGGATTTATTCTATGATGAGAATCAGGCTTTCCCTTCTCTTATTTTAATTTTAGTAGTCAATAGAGGTTCACACAAATTTCCAAAATAGATATTCACTAAATATTTTACTATCTCTGATCTTAAATTGGAGATTATCCATTTTTTTTTAATAACATTTCATAATCTTTGACTCTTTATAGTTTTAACTCATAAAAAACATACAAATCAAATATCACAACTTATTATATGTTGATATTACTTGAGTATATATGTATACACCATAAGTCTCATGTTTTATTAATTATCTTAAAATTCTTGTTTCATTATGCAAAACATAAAAATACATCAATGAAAATTACATTTTTAATGATATAAAGTGCTTAATATGATTTCCATTGACAACAAAATTGGGATTTTTATTTTCTTAGTTTCTCAAGTAAAAATAATTCTAACTATCTATCCCATATACCACAAATGGTCATATTCAAAGGTTATCAAACTTTCCATGTTTCATTTTATCTTCCCTATCCCTATCTAAAATGAGGAGTATACTTCTAACCTTTCTAGTTCTCAAAACTTGGAATTACTATAAAAATATTTTTCATGTGTTATGTAGTTGGATAGTTCTTATTTTCATGGGTCTAGGTTATTTGAAAACCTCTTGAATAAATTTCATCACTATAAACTCTAACTATATTATAATTATTTCATTTTTCCTGTATATTAGTTGAAAATGATATTTCCCTATAACTTGTTTGGTGTTGATTCTATCTTCCTAGACTATGTGCTACAAGTAAGACTCCCAAGTTTTTCCAATAGTTGTGATTATTTTCTTGAGAATAATTGTGAAATTTTTATTTGAGGATTTAGTTTTTCCATTTTCATATGCGTATTAGTTCATATAATGTCATAAATCAATGTTTTATTTCTATTAAAAAGATAACATTTCAATTGAAGTGAATCCTAGGCCATTATTTGTGACAATGTTTATAGGGATCTCAAACCTAGAAAATATATTTTATTCTTATAATTTGATGATAATATACATGGTTAAATCCTTATTGAGTATAACATCAACCAATTTTTTGAAATATTTTTTTATTGTCAAAAACTGTTTGTGTTTTCCTCTAAAACATAGAAATATATCTCTGATAAAATCCAACTCCCACTATTGAAAATAAGCCTCTTATATATTTGCTTCCCTAAAAACAAAAAATAATTGAGGCACAATCTAATGTTATTTTGGAGATATAAAAACAAGGTATGTTATAAGTATCAAAAATAGATGATTTTATGACTTTTCACTCTTTCTATTAGATGGCCTCCACAGATTCCATAAATAGTTTCATTTATCACATGTTAAATTTCACTTTAGATTAAACACCTTAATAGTATACCATCTTGGTTTTTACATTGGATTTTTTTGTCAATGATGGATTATTATACTACTTTGAGTCTTAGACATATGCTTTGGGACCCATTCATATAATCTAGGTAGTTGAATTCAAGTAAGTAGGTCACTATGTATTTATAAAATGGTGAATCATAGAACTTTTGGAAGATTATGTTTTGATTAAGAGCCTCATGATATAGTGAGTCCTGATTTATCTCCATGGCACTTGGGTTCTATTAGACTATTAACCTTGTTAATCCTTTACCATTTACTAGTTTTTATGGTAGACATCCATATCAAATTATTAAATTTTAGTTATTCATATTCCCTTCTTGTTGTACATTTCCTATTAGCACAAGATATCCTTTATAAACTAATTATGAAAAAATAATATGGATCATGTTTATTGAATCCAAATTAAATTATGAGTAGTTAAATATCATTAATATCTCTCGAGGATATCCCATTGACCACATTCAATATAGTTAGAGATCAAGGCTAACTGAAGCAAACTATGTCCTTTGTGGTCCCTACCTAATCCTAATGTGAATGCCATGACTTAAATAATTTACATAAAAATATGCACATTAAATTATTAATTCCATGATTAATTTTTTAATAAAATACAAGCCATAACTTGAGTGTGCATATTAGATAGGACACACAGTCCAATTTTCAAATTTTAATGGCTTTAACAAGTTAGGATGACTGTCAAACCTAATTTCAGATTATTATCATGTATGCCCACATATATTTGATATCAATTTCATTCCATGGGGTGAATTCTCACTTTTTAGGAATGTTAGTGTGTCTTTCATTCACTAGCATCATGTTATGTGGTAGGCCCCCAGTCATATGTTGCTTGGTTTAGGGACCCATGTTCTTTGACTATTCCTTAGCCCTTACAAGATGTGATATCACCATGTGGCATCATCTCATTCATCTATGAGGTCATGATTATAGGGGCACTACATTTTATGTATTGAATGAATTAGAATAGTGAGATCATGCCATGTGGTAGAATCATGATTATCTAAGATATATTTGGTCTACTTAATGTGCATGTACTAGTCTAGGGTTGTAGTGAAGTGGGATTTCACCATGTGGCATCATCTCACTCACCCACTTTATCCACTATAGTATTGATGTTCTAAGTGTTTTGGTGAAGTAAATTAGTGAGTTATTGATGCTTGGGAACATCATGTTCATATAAGAGCTCACTTGAAAATCAACATGCCAAACTAGCTCAAGAATGTGGGGGAACTAGATTGTGACACTTGGTAGCATCTCACCTACCTAGGATCTTATAGTAAAATAAACAAGTATGGAATGATCCAAGACTATAGTGAAGTAATATTACACCATGTGGTGTCAACCTATTCACTTGTGAGATTGGAGGTATGGGCTTGGAAGTCAAATCACCTAAGTGAGGTGGGGAAGCTAAATATTGAAGTTTGGAAACATCCTAATCATTTGGTTGTTAAATCATGTGAGCAAAAAAGGTGACCATTAAATTTTAAATTTGAAAAATAAAATGGCTAACTCAAAAGGAAAAAGGCATAGAAATTTAGCAAATAAAAAGGGGCCTTTGCCAAATTTAGTTTCAGATTAACCTAAAATATATAAAGTGACCAAGTTAAATAAATTAAATAGTATGAAAACTTAGCCATTATAACTTTAAAATAACCAATTTCCAAAGTAAATATATAAAAAACCCATAAAAATATAGATAAAAAATAAATATATGAGTCCCTTATTGATGTGGGTCTTGTGCAAATCCCAAGTTTAACAAGGTAGCCTCTGACATTTTTAGATATCAATAGAAGTAAACTCCACTCTAGGGCATGAATTTAAGTATGGTTTAAACAACCTTGTGGTGGAATAATAGGCTGAGCATGTAGGTTGTTAACTATGTCTAATTGTAGTTAAATCAATCCTAGTAAAAAAATCAAAACCTAAGTGAGGAGGATGGATAGATGGAATCTATTCTAGAGTGGTAGGTCTCAATCAAATAAGATTCAAAAGGAGGGAAGAGTAGAGAAGAAAATAAGGTTATATGGTCTCAAGGGGTTTATTCCTAGGTTGTTTCCTTTATGGACAATTGTTTCTAAAAATAATGCTTATTGTTTGTATCTATTGCACACTCATAGGCAAACATAGATAAGTAGTTTATTGGTAAATGGTATAGGAAATATAATAACTTCAATTAAAGTTTGTTCATTTTATAGTTTCTATTTCACACCCTTAGTTGGGATATTACATGTCAAACCAAAAAGGTGTTTAGGGTAGCTATGGCACATACCTAGAATATTATACCAAAGTGAAAGAACTCCTACACACTTTAGAATATTAACATAGTTAACCAATTGCTTAAAATCAATGATATTTACTAATTTTTAATAGTTTTTTCACATCTAGAATTAGCATACATCAATGATAACAACAAAAATTATCCATATATTTTTCACACTTCAAATTATTGAATTAATAAAATCAAAACCTCAATAACACAGAGATGGAAGGAAAGGATACTGACATAGTTGCATGACATTCAAACTGATTTCTTCTTGTATTGATAAAAATTTTGACCTTTTCAAATGTATGATTACATGAATATATAGACTTGGGGAAGGGTCACCTCATCCTCCAAGTCTATTTAACCTCTTAGTTAGATTATGTAATTAGAACCTCAATTCTATTTTCAGTATCAAAATTACATGTGTGCATGATTACAGTTAACTATAACTATATCAAAATAATTTATCATGTATAATGTAATGCAACAAATGCATGCATACAAATAGTTCAAGATACTTTTACATTTATGCCCTAAGTATAAGTAAATTATGAGTATAAGGATTGGTCCTATTTGCATTACGACATGCAAAATTAGCCTTCAACTAAGGATTTTTAGGTGAATGCATGGTATCACTTGTTGTTGGAGGCACTGAAGTTGTATCTTATGCTAAACTCAAAGTTAAAGGGTCAATTTTGTTCTCTACTTCTAACACTTGAAATTAGTTGTCGCCAATATCATGTTCGTACCTAATAATGTCCATGTTTAGAAATTGAGCTATATACACCCTATTAACTTGTTCCATAAGTTTCTCATGTTTAACTTTAATATTTCTAAATTTAATTTTGAATATTTCTACCTATGTGACCTTTTTTATTGAAAAATTCAACTTGACTTCTATTTCTTCCAATCTCAATCCTTGTAAGTTTTTCTTGAAGTACATTTAATCCGATTTAAGAACATGATCAAAATTAGATTTTCTTATGAGCCTTCTAATGGAGTCCCTTTCTTGTGAGAGATTTAATTCCTCCAAAATGTATAAAATGAGGATTTCATGCTCTGCATATTTGGGCATTATTTACTCAGTTGTTGTGCAACCTACTCTATAGCTTCTTATGTCTTGATGACTATCAAGTTGAGGGAATTTGTAGCCTCTAATGGTTCCATTATATTGAGGTGGAAATATGACTTATTATGTTTTTAAATAATGAGGAGATTCAAATTATTCTGATCTTGTTTCAAAGAATTAAACAATTTGGAAGTTTCAACTATTTGAGGTGCTAATGCATCCCTCATTATAGAAATAGCCTCTAGGATATTATACAATATTGATGTTGCATTTTTCACATCTATTTATATCTATATGGTAACCTTCACCATTTCTTATTATATCCTTATTTGTTCTAATTCCTTCTCAATTTCTTTCTTGTCCATTTTGGTTCCCTCATGAGTCTTGACCAATTCATCCTTGTGGGTTTCAAAGTAGGATTTAAAATCCTCAATGTATACAGATTTCCATAATTTTCTATTCTTTCTTTTAGACAAGGTACATACCTCTTTTCTTTCTTCTAAAATTACCCCCTTCCAACCTCATCTTTTAGTTTCCTCTTCTTTACCCTTTTTATCCTCCTTGTAGATTTGTCAAATATGGAGCTCACTTTGGGAAACTCTATAATTTTGAGATTAGGTCATTGAGAAGCCTCTGATTGTATCTATGGGTTAATTTTCCTGAACTATACTCTCACCTAATATCTCTCCTAAGTATTTATTTAAGTCCTCTTCAATTAGTTGATCAGGAAGGGAAGGCCATAATATCTCAAACCAATCCACTCCACCATATTGAGGCAGTGGGTGGATTATATAGACTAGTTTATTCTTTCCAAACTTATTAATTATTACATGTTGTCACCAAATATCTCACCCTATAGGATGTTTTTAAATCTTACTCTAATATTTGGGCAACATTGGAAGACCTCTATGCCTATGGGTTGCCTATAGTAGAGGTAGACATCTAGGTTAAAGGGTTATCTCCCTAGATTGACCTTTAAGTGCTTATCACCTACACTAACCAATTTATTGTGTGAAAAGGGGGATCAATATGTATGAAATTAAACTAATCTAAGGTTTTGATATATCTTAAGTATCTTCACTATTTTATTATACTCTTACACTAAGAGAAATGACCTACAACACTAGCTTCTAAGTCCTAGAATACTTTAACATTAGTATTTCAATATGGAGGTGATATGCATGAGACTACTTAAGGTAAGTGGAATATAGGTCAGTTTTAGACACTAAGGATACTTTTATATGTTAATATATATAAAACACAATATCTACACTCCATATGACCTATTAGAATGAGAACTTCTAGGATCAAACATGAAATGATAAAGAGAAACAAGGATAAAAGCTTATCACTAGACCTTGCTATACATCACTTCAAACACTTAGATAATATGTTTTTTGATCTCAAATAAATATTTCATGTATTATTAAAAGGTAAAGTACAACATCAAACCAATAGGTTTTCACCATACCAGGTGTGGAATTAGCATACAAGAGTAAAAATGGCTAGCATTTATAGAATGTGTGAGAGGAGAGAGAATAGTAGATATCAAAGGTTAGAATGCCACTTATCAAGGTATGAGAATAAGTTATTTTTTTAATTAATGGAGTATTAAATATACCATAAAATTTTTGTTTAGACAAATGTCATTCCAAGCATGAAAACTCCTCAAATCTAGCATAAGACCCTTTAGTTAGCTTCTTAGAAACTACCTTCATCATTAGGATTCTTTTGAGGACTCCAAATCAAACTAGGGAGACCTAAAGCATATTAACTCATATGGGGGGGTTAATATCAAGATATAACATGCATTATATGTGTCCCTAACCATTTATATTCTTTTGGATAATTTTTCTCACTAGTTACAGTCACTATTATCCTTGTTTCACTCATTCCTCATACTTGTCATTCAAATGATCGTAAATTTTCCAAAAAAATCAATGAATTGGGTTATATGGTACCTATTAATATTCATATTTATCCTAAATTGATTAGTTAGACCTTAAAAAGTCTCCCAATTGGGCTTATCACTTTCTCACTCAGTGGTCACCTTCCATTCTCATTATTTTACTAAGACTACCTAAAGTGAAGGTGATTAAAGAGATAATTTTTTACCTATTCAAATAAATATATGAACATGAATATTTATATTCATTCCAAATTGATTCTCATCCTTTAACTCTCCCCTAAACCTAAAAAACACACAAATATGTCAATAAAACTAGTTATGTACCCTATCCATACAAATAGGGTACAAGCCAATCTAATGGGAAGGATCATGAAGGAATTATATATAATTAAAAAATAATTTCTAAGTCATATTATCCCTCTTGGATTCCTCGACATCCATTTCTTTCCAATTGGGTTAAAATCTAGGGTTTTAAAGGGTTTTCGGATGTTTTATCTCTTAAGGATTATTCATACAATCTTGACATTGAAAATTCAGACTAACTCCTATAAAATCATGTTAGGGACTTTATTAAACATATCCAAACTCTTTTTACATCCATACTAAGTGTTTATATTAGTGTGATCTCTTAAATTTGGCTTCTTGAGTTTGGGAGTGCATTCTACATACCCTGTGATAGGTCTGATCCAAGATGATCAATCTTAAGGGATTTCTTCACAATCCATGGATTCCAAAAAATATTATATTTCTTTATAAATATTATTAAGTTTATTTTAATATTCAAATAATCATGGAAGTGATGACTACACCCCTTTAGGGCTTTAGGCCTAGTAGGTTTGATTGTGTCCTTGATGCCCAAAACCACCCTATGTAGTTTATAATGGTTGAAAGGTCTTATTTATGTTTTTTCATGTTTATAAAAACCTACCAAACCATTATACAATGATTTCAATAATTTCCAACTCATTTTCTTACCTTCCTCATGTTAAACCCTATAGTTTTGCCTCTCTAGGAGTGCCCTCTATTTGAGATAGAACAAAGGGAACTTCCCCTATATACTTAGTAATTTTGAGGTTATTAAAATATTAGGTTGGTTATGAAGGTATTTTTTACCATATTTCAAAGTTGGATCACACTTATAACACCTTCAAACATTCCAAAACTCCAAGATAGGCTCCCCAAATGTACTAACTATGCATAGACTGTGAACATGGCTATATGTGTACTTTTAAGATTGAATTTTTCCATGTTTCCTTATTTTGATAATAATGTGATATGATCATCATAATTTTGAAGGTATCTAAAAAAAAATCATCATCCCAACTGCTAACTTTCAAATTACAATTCTCCATAACTAGGCTTAATTGGTAGACTATGTGACTATGTTATTTGCTAAAAAAATGGCATACCTATAGGTGAACATTTCATGTTAGACCTTGTATTTCATGTTTCAATATATACTTTAAATCATCAAAGTATTCTCCTCAATTTTTTAAGCTTGTCTTTGCCCATAGGTCTAGTCAACCTCTAAGTTGTATACTCTTAGTGCCCTATCAGTATACCATTCAGTTGTAGGTGGTCACTTTGATAACAAAGGCGACACCTGTAGGATGTTATGCATAGTCCATTTCATTTTTATTATTTATTATAGGTCTTTTAACTCAATTTAATATTCAAACACACTAATATTAGGTCTAAATCCAAACCAATAGTCAAACTGCCAACTTCTAATGTATCATCACTCTACAGTCAACTATAGATGCCTATTTTGAAGATAAAATGAACCCTTATAGGATGTTAATTTTGAGTTAAGACCATATACTTCAAATCCTTAAATGTTATTTGATCCAATAATATGACCTTCATATAAATAAGTTAGTTGTATGCATACTACACCTTTATTAGGTCTCATATCATTGTAAAGCCATTTGGACCTAAAACACTATAGAGAACATTGGCATTCTATAGTGAAAGAATTTATGAAATAGAAGCCTTATCTACATCACCTCTTTGGACTAAACACTCAATATCTTTAGTCATGTTCTTGCTCCTATGTCTATAATTCAATATGGAACACATTAGACCAATTTTTACTTCAGAGTAAGCCACCATGAGAGGATCAAGAGTAGGGTAGAGTCCCTATTGTGGATATTTTAGGGTAATGTGTCCTTGAAGCCACCTTCTTGACTTAAGATCATGGAATCAATAATATTTTCTACCTTTTGGTTCCATCATTTATGATATGACACCTTTAATGTTTCACTACCTCAATGAAGGTTCAAAATAGTTTTAAATACATGTACTCTAATTCACTTAGACCTCTATGAAAACCTGTAGGTGTACATACAGTATATGAAACTATGAAGGGATGATACAAGACTATGTGCATGATTAATTGGTTATTTCAACCAATATCAAACCATTTTTATGGTTTAAACTTGATTATCAACACCTTACATAACCTCTCACCACTTTAAAATATATTCATCGCGTCACCATGACTGTGAAGGGGGTCCTTTTAACTTCCTATAGGTGGATGTCTATACGAGACTCACTATGTGTATCTTTGATTACGTTATTCATCTAAAAAACCTTTGAAACTTATATTTGGGAAGATATTTTGACATCATATCATGAGAGGCATGAAACACCACATGTTATCTTCATTTGATACCACCATAAGAATAAGAACCCTTTGCAATTTGTGAAACACTGACTATGCAACTCTAGTGGTGACCTCAACTAACAATCTAAGATGTTTGGATTATCAATTAATGTCTAAATATATAACCAATATTGTAAACTATGATATAATAATTTCCACACTCTCCACAATCACTTACATCACTTAGTTTGTATGGACCAACTCAAACAAATGAGAAACTTGCAGGGTATGAGAATGAGCAAGTAGAAATAAATAGTAAACTTATTAGCATTGGTTCATAAAGCACAAGTAGTAAATCCTTGAAATATTTCTATGAATATTAAGTATACAAAGTTTAATAACATCCCTCATAGTCATTCAACTTGATTCTTCTCTTGCTAGTTGTACCATGAGAAAACCGTTTGACCATCTCTGCATGCAAAGAGGAGTGATGGAGGAGTATAAAAATTTTAGGAAATTTTTAGATGTTTAAGGCTAGATAAATAATTTAAATGAGTTAAAGTTACCTGAAGGGTTACTTTAATTCCTTCCACACATGCCACAACTCCTGTAGAAGTCATACAACCAACTAAAACTATCCAAACTACCACCTTTTCAACTATTTTCTTTATTTGACATAAAATTTTGTAGTTTATCAGTTATGACATAGTAATTTTGACCCCCACTGACACATGTAACATTTAATAACATCTTGGAACATTTTTATACTTATTAAAACTGTACAAACCTCATTAATGACCCTAAATAGTGACCTTAAGTGACATGAAATGACTTAGGACTAAAATTGACTATGATCAAGGTTAATAACACATTGAATGACATAACTAGAACCATGGAACACCCTATTACATCCTAATATATCCCTATACAAGTTTTATACTATAGGGGTTGACCATATTTGACTTGTGGTCAAAATAGTCAACATTCTTGGTGATTTCCTAGGGGTGGTATGCTTGTTATGCCAATGACTAGCAGTGTATTCCTATCTATTGGGCCATGTAATCACCTATACATAATTTTGACACTAATTTTACTTTTAAAATACACCAAAAAATAGAAAAAAACACACACACAAAATACCATAATACACAAGACTAAACAAGACAAAAAACACACACTTGTGCTTCTTGAGCACTTATGGAAGACACACAACAAACTCAAACACTAGTTTTTAAACACAAACCAACATGAATTAATCCCATCCTCCTTGATCAAATGGAAAGTTTTAAAATTTTATTGATTCATAAAATGAAGGATTAAATTAGGCATGTTTCCTCTTAGCCCTTGGCAATAGTATCTCCAATTCTTTCATGATGTTTGCCAATCTCCTTGGCATGATGCTCAATGCAATGGAAGCAATTGTACCTAGATCAGTTATGAGATTGAAGTCCTCTTGAATTTAAATAGCTTCAACCTTCTCATAAGACTCTTTAACTGTAACCTTTAATGGTTATTCAACAAGGCATATCTCCTTGGCCTACATGGTTCTCTCAATAAGGTCAAATTTCTTTTCAACTACAAGTTCCCCAAACTCATCAAGGAGTTTTACATAATCTACCCAATCTTGATTATTTTCCTCCATGGAAACCCTTTTATCTATCTTATTATGTACTTGGACCTCAACTTGGAAAAGTTCTTCAATTTATTGGAAAAGATTTGTTTGCTACTACCAATCATCCTTACCCTCTTTGTCTTTGAGAACCATTGCCTCTTCAACTTTATCTTCTTGATCATGATGTTCTTAATGTATGAGGTCATCAATCTTGTCTTCCTTATACTCTAATACATCTAAAAATAGTTAAATCTTAGGTTAAGACGTTGAGTGCTCCTCAAGGACAACATCTTCTACCTTGGTCTCATTTGATTCTTTTATGACTATAGACTCTTGAAAATTAACTTGATGCTCATCTTAATTTTTAACAAGACCTTCAAAAACGTCATGATCAGATATGCACTTCTTAGGAGAAGTAATAGTATTACCTAGTTGTTCAAACTCTTGACTAATGGCATTGAACTTTTACCATAGATCATCTTTCTCCTCATGATTGTCATGTTCAAGGGTTATTTCATCATGGACATCAACTAACTCAATAGATATGGGGTCTTTCTAAAACACTTATCCTTTCATGATTTGATAAAATTCCTTATATGTAACTAAAACAAGACCTTTAACATCTTTCTCTTCAGTTAAGAAGATGATATTACACTTGTGTTCACCAAGGTGAGTCCCTATGGTGATTTATTCTTCATAGTCACTTAAAGTATCCTTTTGATTAGCTATGGCTTGAGCTTGTTCCTCTTCTTTTACTTCCCAAAAAATGGGTTCTCTCTCAAAAAGGGATGAGGTGGGAGGTTGATAGATAGGTTCATGGGTTGGATATGAAGTATGAAATGTTATTGAGGGTTGTGAATGGGTTTGAGAAAAAAGACTTATTGAGTGAGTTCATATCGGAATGACAAGTTAGGTTGTTTAAAAAGAAATATGCCTTATTCAATAAAGGTTTCACCTTGGTCATAGCCTCCTTGAGGATTTTCAATATATGTAGGATCAATTTTCATCTCTTTGTCTTAACACATCATTATCCTATCTATTGAGCATTAGAAACACTTCTTTTCCAAGTATATCTACTCCTTGTTATCACAATGGGTTTCTTCTTCAACCACCTCACACATGTCCATCCACCCTTGAACCAAACCACTTAACCATTACATGAGATGGTTAAGGAGCACATAAAACTCATCATACCATGTTCCCATATTATATCCATTATCTAGTATACTTGGCATGAGTGCTAATAAGTATTTAACATGAGATGATGTTGAATTAGGAGGAGGATAGTAATGTTGGGGACTAAGACCATCTTTAATTTTTTGGATTTGATCCTATAAGTATTCATGTCTCACCTTTTAATATCTTGATGTAAAATCAATGGGATAGTTTTTTTCCTCATGACAAGACTAATAAGAATCATCTAGAGGTTGATATATATCATGATAAGGTTGGTATGAATCATATTAGGATTGATAAGAAGGCACTCCTTGATAGGCTTCTTGATAGCCTTACTCATGGGTTTATTCAACAACATTATATCCATATGGAGAAATAAAAGCATGACCATAGGTTTTCCATGGCTCATAGGATTGATAGAAATTTTTATAGGGTTGTTGAGGGTTATAACATGGGTCATAACAAGGTTGATAAGGAGGTGCATAATAGGTATTCTCATCATAGCTATCCATATCAACCTCATGGGTCAAATTAAATACAAGAAATGATAAAAATTTTCAATAATATATACATAGGCTACTTATAACCATAATATTTCATTATAATTCATCATTGGTGCAAGTTTACTTGCTTCCAAAAGCTGATTAGAGGAAAGATATACCAAAAATATTTACACTCTCTTGGACCTTAGTCCCACTAGGCATGCTTTAATTATTATCACCAAATATTTCACCCTAAAGGATCTTTTTCAAGACTACTCTAATATTTTCACAACATTGGAATACCTATAGGCTTATGGGTTGCCTATAGTAGAGGTAAACCTCTAGGTTAAAGGGATGTATCATTAGATTGACCTTTAAGTTCTTATCAACTACACTAACTAGTTGCTTGCATGAAAAGGGAGAGAAATATGCATAAAATTAAACTAATATAATAGGTTGATACACTGTAAGTATCTCCACTATGCTATCATACTCTTGCACTAAGAGAAATGACCTACAACACTAGCTTCTAAGTCTTAGAATACTCTAACATTAGTATTTCAATCTGGAGGTGATATGCATGAGACTACTCAATGTAAGTGGACCAAAGGTTATTTTTAAGCACTAAGGATACTTTTACACTTTAATAAATCCAAAACATAGTAGCTACACTCCATATGACATGTTATAATGAGAACTTCTTGTATTAAACATGAAAGGATAAAGAGAAGCAAGGATAGAAGCTTATCACTAGACTTCACCATACATCACTTCACACACTTAAAAAAGATGCTTATGAAATAAAATAAATGTTTTATGTATTATTTAAATTCAAATTACAACATCAAACTAATATGGATTCACCATACCAAGTGTGGAATTAGTATACAAGAGCCAAAATGGCTATCATTTATAGAATGTGTAAGAGAAGAGAGAGGAGTGGAGAGCAAGGGTCAAAATGCCACTTTTAAAGGTATAAGAATCATTTATGTTGTATATGAGTGGATTATGAAACAAACCATGAAAGGTATCTTTGGAAAAATATCCCTCTAAGCATGAAAACTCCTCAAATCTAGTATAGGACCCTTCAGCTAGCTTCTTAGAAATTGCCTTCATCATTAGGCCTCTCTTGAGTGATCCAAATCAAAATAGGGAGAGATTTCACATATTAAAAATGATTGTGGGGTTAATAAAAATATTGAACATGCATTAGATGTTTCCCTAACCACTAGTATTCTTATGGACAAGTGTTCTCACTACCTATAATCACCATTATCCCTCTTTCACTCATTCCTCACACTTGTCTTTCAAGTGATCTTCATTTTTCCAAAAAAATCCATGTAGGGGGTGATATTAAACTTTTAAATATTTATCTTTCTCCCAAATCCATTAGGTAGACCTTAAAAGGTATCCTAATTGGGATTATCACTTTCTCACTTGGTGGTCACCTTTCATTCTCATTATTTTCCACATACTGCCTAAAGTGAAGGTTCTTTAAAAGATACTTGTGTTTCTATTTGAAGAAATATATGAACATTATTAGTTATATTAGGTCTAAATATACTTTCCTAATTTATTCTCATCCTTTAAATCTCCCCTTAACCTACAAAACACATAAATCTATCAATAAATCTAGTTATACCTTATCTGTATAAATAGGGTACAATAAAATATGATGGGACGGAGCTTGAGGGAATTATCTAAAATTTAAAAATCATTTCTAAGTCATACTATCCCTTCTATATGCATCTACAACCATTTCTTTCCCATTGGGTTAAAAGCCAGCATTTTGGAGGGTTTTAGGATGTTTTGGATCTTAATGATTGTTCATACAATCTTAAAATTTAAAATTCAAAATAATGCCTCTAAAATAATTTTATTTGCCTTATTAAACATATCCCAAATCCTTGGGCCTCCATGATAATTTTCTATACCAGTGTGAGCTCTTGGAGTTGGCTTCTCAAGTTTGGGAGTGCATTCTGCATACCATGTGATAGGTCTGAGCCAAAATGATCAATCTTGAGTGATGTATTCACAAAATAGGGGTTCTAAAAAAATTATATTTATATTTTAAGATTATAAAGTTCATTTTAAGGTTCAACTAATAATGGAAGTGGTGACTACACCCCTTTAGGGCTTTAGGCCTAGTAAAGTCCTAGTAAGCCTGACTATGCCCTTGATGCCCAAAATTACCCTATGTAGTTTATAATGGTTTCAAGATCTTATTTATGTTTTTTAATGTTTATAAAAACATACCAAACCATTATAAAATGATTTCAAGAACTTCCAACTCATTTCCTTACCTTCCTCATGTCAAACCCTACAGTTTTGCCTCTTTGGGAGTACCCTCTATCTAAGATAGAATAGAGGGTACATCCCCTATCTTATTAGTCATTTTTAGGTTATGAGAGGATTAGGTGGATTTTTAAGGTCTTATTTAATATATTTAAGATTTTTATTTCACTTATAACACATTTGAACACTCCAAAACTCCAAGATAGGCTCCTCAAACCTAATGACTGTTCATAGACTATGAACATGCCTATATGTGTACTTTGAAGTTTGGATTTTTCCATGTTTCCTTATATTGATAATCATGTGATATGATAATCATCATTGTGAAGGTATATAAAACATGTTCATCATACCAACTACTGAATTTCAAATTACACTTCTCCATAACCAGGCTTAGTTGGCAGACTGTGTGACTGTGTTATTTACTCAAAAAAATGACATACCTATAGGTGAACATTTCATGTTAGACCCTATATTTAATGTTCTAATATCTCATTTAATTCATCAAGGTCTTCTCCTTAGTTTTTCAGGCTTGTATCTACCCATAGGTCTAGTCAACCTCTAAGTTATATAGTCTTAGTGTCCTATCAGTATATCATTCAGTTGTAGGTGGTTACTTTGATAACAAAAGGGACCCATGTTGAATTTTATGCACATCCCATTTCATGTATAATATTTATTATAGGTATTTAAAGTCCCTTTCATAGTAAAACACACTCATTCTATCTAAATCCAAACCAACAATCAAACTACCAACTTTCAATGTACCATCATTCTATAGTCAATTGTAGATGCCTATTTTGAAGACAAAAGGATCCCCTATAGGATGATAATATGAGTTAAGACCCTGCACTTTAACTCCTTAAATTTTCTTTGAACCACTACCACGACCCTCATACAAATAAGTTTCTTGTATGCAAACTATACCTCTATTAGGTCTCATATCATTGTAAAACCATTTTGACCTAAAACATTGTAGAGATCATTGACATTCTACAATGAAAGAATGCATGAAATGGAAGCCTTATTTGCATCACTCTTGGGACTAAACACTCATTCTATTTTTTTAAGGCCTCACTCTTATGTATTAAATTCATGATGGAACACATTAGACCAATTTTTACTTTAATTTAAGCCACCATGAGAGGATCAAGAGTAGGGCAGAGTCCCTATTTTGGATATTTTAAGGTAATGTGTCCTTAAAGCCACCTTCTTGACTTAAGATCATGGATTCAAGACTACTTGATACAATTTGGTTCTATCATTGATGTTATAACACCTTCAATGTTTTAAGACCTTAATTATGGTTCAAACACCTATACTCCAACTCACTTAGACATTTGTGGAAACATGTAGGTGTACATACAGTATATAGACTGTGAAGGGATGATACAAGAATATGTACATGATGAATTGGTTGTTTCAACCAATATAAAACCATTTACATGGTTCAAAATTGATTATAAACACCTCAGGTAACCTTTCACCACTTTTCCATCTCTTCATCACATCACCATGACTATGTAAGGGGTCCTTTTAAATGCCTATAGGTGGATGTCTACAGGAGATTGACTATGTGTATCTTTGACTATGTTATTCATGTGAAACACATTTTCAACTCAACTTTGGGAGGAGAGGTGTCCATCATATCATGAGAGGCATGAAAAAATACATCTTATATTCATTTGATACCACCACATGAATAAGAACCCTCTACAATTGGTGGAACATTGACTGTGCAACTCTAGTAGTGACATTAACTAGTAACCTGAGATGTTTGTATTATCAATTCATGTCCTCACATATAACCAAGACTATAAACCATGATATTAAGTTTCCACACTCTCCATAATCACTTATAACACTTAATTTGTATGAACCAATTGAAACAAAGGGCAAATATGAAGGGTATGAGAATGAGCAAGCATAAAGAAATAGTAAACTTATAAGCATTAGTTCATAAAACACAAGAATTAAATACTTAAACTATTTACATGAATCATAATTATACCAAGTATACTAAAATCCCTCATAGGCATTCAATTTGATTCTTCTCTACTAGTTGTATCATGAAAAAATTATTTGACCATCTCAGCATGCAAAGAGGAATGATGGAGGAGAAAAATGGTTTTAGGAAATTTTTAGATGTTTCAATATTGATCAAGAATTTAAATGAGTTTAAGGGACTTTAAGGGTCACTTAAAGGCCTTCCACATGTTCCACAACTCTTGTAAAAGTCATAAAACCAATTAAAACTTCCCAAATTTCCACCTTTTTAACTATTTTCTTTCTCTGATCTAGAAGCCTATTTTATCAGTTATGACATAGTACTTCTAACCCCACTGACATATAAAACATTTAATAACCTCTTTGAAAATTTCTCTACTTAGGAAAATTGTACAAACCTCATTAATGACCCTAAATAGTGACCTTAAATGACATGAAATGATTTAAGACTTAAATTAACTATAACCAAGGTTAATAACACATTTAATGACATCACTAGAATTATATTACACCCTATTACATCCTAATATATCCCTATACAAGTTTTATACTATAGGGTATTGACCTATTTTGACTTGTGATCAATATAGTCAACATTACAATAGTGTTTTGAGAAGAACTGGGGGGAGGCACTAGTAAACCCAACTAAGTAGATAAAACATGAAGTTGAGATACTTACACTACACTTATAGATTTTTTTAGTCTTTGATGGTGTTAGTATAGTGGTGGAAGTAACCAAAGTGTTAATAGGATAAATAGACACAAAATATATAATTAGAGGTGGTGGAATTGCTAGGGGATTAGAAACAAGAAGTGTAGAGGAAGTGTCCTCAACCTTTGGAATAACCAGAGATGGTTAAACACTATGCTAAGAGGAAACAACCTCTACCTTGGGAATTAAAAGGGTAAGGGCACCACTAGGACTAAGGGACACATAATTAAAATAATTAATAGTTAAATGGAAAACACAAGAGACCATGGGAGTATTAGAAACTAAATGGGTTGTTTCCTCACCTGGTTATTCTCCATAAAGTGGTAATTTTCCCTTGGTGTCTTAGAGGCATAGAATCTTATCTATTTGAATATCCTCATCCTCATCTATGGAGTCACCTCCAACTTCCTCTCCTAATGTCCCTTTTGTTAATAGTATGTTAATAGATGGACTCTGTGGAGGGAAGTGAGCACTTGGCTTCCTCTTTTAATAAATAGTTACTTTCTCAACTATGGAATATGCCTCTTATGTGGGTGTGGTTAAGGTAACCATAATATCAGTTTCTTGGATTGATGTTGAAATGTAATGGGTAGGTCCTTTTGAATATGAATAATTAAGACAAATTTGATCATCATGTGCACCCCCAAGTGAAGTATCAAGCATTCTAAGCTCTTTAATTATAGATTTTAATGATATAGGGGGTGTTTATGAAGGTTTACCCTATATTTTTTGTTAAGGTGTAGAGCTAAAAGCTTCACCAAATGAGCAAGTTGCAGGTTGCAGGAATTACACAGTCACCAACGTCAGTCATGAGCAACCAACGTCGGTCAGGAGTCGACTAGGAGATGCCAGCATCGGTCATGGATCGGCCGATGTTGGTCACAGGCAGATAGGAAGGGACTGACATCGGTCACCTATGCATCTAAAATGCTATTTCTATGGACAGAATAGAATTTTTGTATGGTAGGATTAAGTGTTAGTCTTAAGTCTGCATCTCTATCTTTAGTAGGACTGTTTTGAGCCCTTGATTAGGAGGTGGATCTAATGGTTGTGATTGTATGCTCATGTTTCCTAATATTATATATAGGATTAGATCTTCATAGCTTAATGGAACAGTACTGTATAATACATGTATATGTGAATCAATCCAGGTTGTTGGAATTGATTGTAATTGTGAGAGAGAACTCTTGAGGGAAAGAGATCTAGAAAGAGATTTGTACATCTAAGAGAGGTGTGGAAGAAAAGAAGTTTCTTCAATTGTATTCCTTCTTTAAAGAGTTTAATACAAGTTTTTAGGGTGGTTTCTTGTATCTCTTGTTCTTTGCTATTTCTGATTCTAGTTACTTATCATTCTGGTTTAATTTCGTATTTAATTGCTTTCATATAGTAATCAACTTTGTTGGTTGATCCCCAACATTTTTTATGGATGATAATTACCATTGAGCCAAAAATATTAGGTATCCCATCCTTTATGGGTGGGATCCTAGTGTTTTCATCTATAATTGAGATAGATGGTTACCTTGAATGATTTTTAAGAGGTCCTTAGCTATCCTAACTGTTTATGCCCATTACTTGACCTAGGCATCATCCATGGAATTGATAAATAAGAAGTCATGATCATATGTCTCATTATAGTAATTAATACCAAATCCTTTAATGTTCTTTTGTATTTGGATGTGAGGATCTTAGTCCCTATGTGGTATCATGTCTAGTGAGTAATACTCCATATATGTACCAGCCTTGTAAAAGTGTTTACAATTTACATAGTACATTATCCCATTCATGAGGTGAGAACCATAAAATATCTCTTCTTCTTCTTGTGCATATCTTCATATATCCCCCACCATAGTTGATAAGAAATTCAAATACATATTTTGGGAGGCGTTAGGATGCCACATTATGGCATTTGACCAAAATCATAATGTAGTTTGGGTATAACCATTAATATCAACTAATCATCAATGTGTACATAATGCTTTTGGATGTCCTAGGTAATGGTGACTCATGAATTTCCTTTCATACCTACCCATGCATCCTCTATAATGTGTGATGTTCTAGGTGTATGTGTATATGTACATTAAAAAATGTGAATCACATATATGATTTTTGATAAATTCTAGAGATGGGATCCAAAGTGACCCATTTTGTACATAAACTATACCTAGCACATAGTCAAAAATATAGGACATCATATAGAAATAGCCTCCCTAGGGCCTATTATTCTTGTGCAATACATATTCTCATAGCCTTACACTAATTACCTCACCTAGAGTGAATATCAACTCTGAGGTCATTAGTAAGCCCAACAATGGAACCCACTCAAGGTGGAGAGATTATATGTTGGGGTATCTATATAACCTATTTAAGAGGGCCATCCTAATATAGATTCCCATCCTAAACTTGGTCATGGGCACTAGTTGTTTTCCTTCATATTGATAGTCTCCCTAGGAAACATCTAGTTACTTAATGTTTTCTCAATTGACTTCTTCTTCCATGAGACTACCATGTGAAAATCATATGTATCATGTATTATGGGGAAAGATAAATACATTTGGAATGCATCCTCTAAGATATATGTTATGACTATCTTATTCTCCAAATGGTGCAAAAATGTGCCTCTATTTGCCTTCCCACCAAAGAACAAGTCTTTTACAAGGTCTATGCATGACATGACCTCATAATTTACCAATTCAAAGTGCAGTCCTTAGTGTTTAACTTAGAATAGATCTGTAGCTAATTTTCATTGAGTTGGAGTCAAGTTCTCCTTGTGAGTGTACGTGTTAACATGGTGAATCATCTCCCACAATGTTAAATAATTGTCGTAATCATTGTTTAATATTATGGGGTTAAAGATAATGTCATTTTAATCTATTGAATACTTGATAGAGAATTTATATGGATGAAGGATTATTAAAAATGTCTTAGATGAGGACACTATTTCTAATTGATTTTTTTTACAATGTTCTAGTTTTCAATTTTGTAGCTCATCTCTTATGTATGCACTATACAATCAAAACATTGGTAGCTAAAACTTGTAGGTAGGGAAACAAGTGAGTTCAAATTTAGCTTGGGATCAATGATCACATCATTTTTTTATAATTCATTGATATAACTTATGTATTTAGTTCTAGTTCATGCATCATTAATGTCCAATGTATATAAATTTATTTGGTTTCCTCAATTCAATTTTGCCATTCATTTGGTGGGTATGCCACATAGGCACTATTGATTATTCATAAGAGTGACAAATAATTTAATTTTACCAAGTGTAATTTCATCACTTATTTCACTTTGGTTTACTCTACCATGAGGGCTATCAAAAGTCAGGATATTTTGCTAAAATAATATTTGTGAGGTAAACAAAACTTTTGAATGAAAGTTCAGAACACTTTTATTGAAGACCAAAATGAGTCAAACAAAAGTTCCAAAAAAAATTTGAAGACCAAAATTCTAAAACCAAAAGTCTTGAATGATTTCTTTTAATACCAAATACTTCAAACACTGCCATCGAATAATTTTTCCAAAGACCAAAATACCAAAAACCAAAAGTCCCAAACAATTTATCTGAAGACTAAATCCTCTAAACACTTTCACCAAATAAAATTTTTGAAGAAGATTTTAAAACAAGAGTTCTAAACAATTTCATAAAACAAAATTTCCAAATAAGAGTTATGAAGACCAATTTCATTCCAATTACTTTTGCTGAAGAGTTGATCTGACCAAATTCTCTGAAGATAAAAATTTTGAAGTGTTAAAATTTTGAAAACCTGGTTCCTAGAGAGTAAATGGAAAATAATTTAATATATTGAGAATATATTTACAAAGTCCCCACCTAAAAATAGAATATTTGATTAATTATCTTGAACAAACCTACTAATAAAAATTTTGAAGAGTATCTTGATGCCAAGGTTTATATAAGTGCAAAATGCTAAAAATTTCCAAAGGTAGGCTCCTAAACAATTGTTTTGAAGAAAAAATTTAACAAAGCTCGATACTTAATAATTTGTGTCTTTTCCAAGACCTATACATATGCAAAACTTACAAATGGAATTAGTAGGTTATTCCAAATGAATAAAACATGTTCATACATTTTCTGAATAGCAAAGTTAGTTCAAAACATAAAGTTTTCTCTTTAAAATACTTTCAAGATAAACATATAAATTTTTAGAAATATAGTGGAACCCTATTATAAAAATTAATGGGGGTATGTTGGGTATAATAAATGGTGACTTATAGGGGAAATACTTCAAAGTATTTGATAACCCATAATCGTTAGTTAGAAACTTTAAATCAAACATGAACCATTCCACAAAATAATAGTTAAATTAAACAAATAAAAGAGACTCCTAATAACCACATACAACATACTTTCCTTGATCATGACCTGGATCTATGTGTGTTGAATTGATTTACTTTTACCCTTATTGTGTGGATTTTATCAGAGACTTGGGATAATTGTAGCTTTCATTATTAAAAAAAACTAGGAAGCTCTGGAATTGCTTTGCTTCCAAATAGGAATCCATAGCCTCGATAGAGGTACCATGGGTTTCTTATCTTTCTTCCTCCTGTATTCTTACATGATTTATGATACATTGACCTTATTTCATCATTTTATATTTTTTTCACCTTTGGATTTTACTTTAGGTTTGTTGGATCACTCTTTCAGGATGCCTTGATCTTTATTTTTCTATATTTTTCTTATGTAAAATTTTGCTAGAAGAGGGAGACTAGAAACCATAGTGAGCTAGTATATATGAAAACATAATTTTTACAAGATTATCTCTGCTATTTACACCCATGTCAATGCTTATTTACTTAAAAAAATATTAATATGATAGGTGCAATTGATCAAGTGAAAGTGACAAAAATTTATAAAATTTATATGTAGTAATGGGAACAACCTTTATATGTATGATTTAAGCATTCGGTGGTAGCTTGGTCATGATCAATTTACTTGTTACATACTTTAATTCTAAAGATGATAAACACAAGGGTATAAATCCTAAAAGCAAAAAAATTTGTATACCTTTTCTTTGTGTTATTTTCCATAAGCTAATATTTTAGCTTCTGAACATGTTATAGGAAGTCCTATGGGTTGGGTACTTGCTTGATCATACTAGGGGAATTCAATCAGATTGCCATGGAATGAAAAAAAACATATAATCTATAAACAAAGGAACTAAATTAAGAAAAACAAAATGCTGAAAATAGGAAAAGTTAATCTAAGAAGTCAGTAATTTATTCTATTAAAAGCAATAAATTTTTTTTCTACTAAATAAGTCAATATATTATACTCCTACTTTACCACAATGCCTATTATTACTCAGGGACATCTCCAGATGGTACAACCATGAAGTAGTACTTCAAAAAATGTCCATTTCCTTGGCAATCCCTCAAAAATAAATCATTGTTACCCCAGATCTCTAAAATCTGATAAAGTCTAATCTATAATGGGGTAAACTTATCATGTTGTCTTTTTTCTCATGGACTCTATCCCATAGAATCACTAGGTTAAATATTATGAATGTTTTCAATCTAATTCTTCTGTCAAACCACCTTTTTATTATGTCCTAATGTTTATTGAAATTGTGTAAGAATTTGGTCCTTGAGTATTCCATTTCTATTATATACAGTAATAGAGACTCCACCTTCTCACTTAGTTATATGTATTCCTACAAAAATTGATATGTTGTAAATTTAAGAATGATTTTAAAAATTGTTTATCACCCATACATTATTAAGGTAAGGACTTGAAGGCATACTTTTATCTTTTTTGATCATCCCATAATACATACTTAAGTAGAGTATGCCAATCTCTAGGTTTGTCTACTGCAGAATTTTTAATGGCATCAATCAGATTATTATTTTTTGATTCAGGTAGTCCATTCCCATATAGGTAATGATTGTATGATGACATGATGTTGATTCAATTATCATAGGCACATTTAGTGAATTTAACTTATTGGAATGTTGGCCTATTGTCACAAACTAGAGAAATGGGGGTACCAAATCTAGTTGTGATATTTTCCTCTAGAAAAATAATTACATCTTATGCTTGTGAATGCTTTGTAGCTACTACTTTGGTCCATCATATGTAATAGTCTATGATAGTGAGTAAAAACTTATGGCCAGCTAAATAATTAGGATTAATGACCCCAATGAATTCCAAGCCCCATTAAGGGAATGGTCTCCCTTCAATAACAGGATGTAAATGCATTATTACATGTATTTCTATTTTTTCTAGGAATTAACAATCATAGCATGTTCTAACATGAACATGTATATCCTTGAATACTATTGTCTATTAATAACCCATTCTAAGGATTTTATAGGCTATGGCATTTCCATAGGTATGACTATTACCTATCTTTTAGTGCAAATTTTCCATAATTTCTTGAGATTCTTATCATGATACACATATCAAATAGATGCCTTCATAATTCCTTCTATAGAGGACCTCTTTTCTAATCATATAATGAGCTATTTTGATTCTCAAATATCTCTTTTTTCTCTTTTGAGTTATGGGGAGTAAGTACCTATGATAAAGTATTAAATAATTTCAATTTACCAACCTCTTTTAGAAACTTGGTTTTCACAAACCTCTTCAATAGTGATGCATGATTCAAGCTCAATCATGAGCTGAATGATCCCTTGACCTCTAATAATTTTGTTAGGTAACCTCTAATAATCTTGTCAGGATTGATTTCTATGTCAAACTCTTGTAGTTTTACCATCTATTTTCTTATATGGACTCCTAATTCCTTTTTACCCAAAATGAGCTTGACAATAAGATCTGGTACAATGGTGATGGTCTTGTTCCTTAGGATGTGATGTCAAAATTTCATTATTACTTTAATAATGGACAATATTTTCTTATCTATCATGGAATACTTGAGTTCTACCTCCTTTAAATTTGTGCTCATGAATGTAATAGGGTGCTCACTTTCATCTTTCTTCTAAGTGAGTATAGCAGCAATGGTATGTTCTAAATTGAATGAATACAAGAAGTTTTTAGTGAATTCCAGGCTTAATAGTACATGGGACTAAGATATTACATATTTAATGTCTTGAAAATATTTTTGGGCCTCTATTGTCCATTCCACTATATCATCTTTATTTAGCATTACATTTAGAGGTCTAACAATTTTTACAAATCCTGATATAAACTTTTTCACAAAATTTATCTTCCCAAAGAAATATTTGAGATCCTTATTTTTGTTTGAGAGTGAAAATTTTGATATTCCCTAAATTCTATCTAGGTCAATTATAATTCCATCTTTAGTGATGATGTGACCCAAGAGATTACCTTCTATGACATTAAATATGATCTTCTTGGGGTTCAATGAGATTCTAAATATTTTTCATCTTTCAAAGATTGATTATAGGTGACTCACATGATCAGTCCTTGATTTTGATAAAAATGTGAGGTCATCCATGCAAATGATTATATATTTACCTATCATCTCTTGGAACGCATGATCCATGGATCACTAAAAGCTATCCCCTATGTTAATTAGGCTAGATGGCATCCTTTTATATACATAAGTACCCCACTTCATGGTGAATGCAATCTCCATTCTATCCTCTGAATCCACTAGCACTTAGTTATATCCTAAAAATCCATCTAAGAAGGACATCATTCCTAAAAACCTCACTATCTAGATGACCTCATCCAATAAAGGTAATGGATAATTATCTTTCTCAAAATCTTTAGTCAAGTTTTTAAAATTAACATAGAGTCTAATTTACCCATTCTTCCTCTTGAATGGAACTTAATTAGCCACGCAAGTAGAATTTCTGATTGGGAAAACTATTTTTGCACTCAATATCTTGTCCACTTACTTCTGAATGAGAGGTTCTAGGATAGGATTTATTAGCCTCTATTTTTTCCTAAATGGTTTATGGTCTAATTTGAATGGGATTATATGGGTGATGATCCTTGGCTTGAAAAACTTCAAGTATTCATATGTCTATGCAATCACATATTTGTATTAGGTGAATATATTCTTCACCCTTTGCCTTTCCTCTGGAGTATAGTTGAGACCTATGTTACTATAGCACAGGTGAAATTAATCTCCTGAATTCTCCACTTTAAATTTAGACTCATTTACTTTTGGTTACCTTTGTTACTATACTTATAGATCTAGATCAAACATCCTTTCTAAGGAAACCATTCCTAGAGGGAGGTGATTTTCCTTCATTTGAATGACTCCTTCTTCCCCTAATTCCTCTTGGCATAGGTAACTAATCTATTTGTCATCAATGATTTGAGACTCAAATTTCCTTGAGTTAGTAAATAACTATATGATCTTCTAGTCATCATCAAAGACATGAAAATTTTCCATGTTGTCAGGAATAGATGGACAAGGCACTAGCTCGATGGAGAATCTTTTTACCTTGGATTCTTATAGAGGTACCAAGTGGGTAGTTGAAGCATCTAGTGAATCAGCAACTTGATTCTATTCTCTAGGAATAATGAATGTATTAAAAGCCTCAAAGGACTCAATTAAATATCATGATTTATGTTTTTACCTATATAGATATTATATCTTGCATTGGTATTTGTTCGTAACTTGGTTGACTACCAATTTTGAATTTCCATATATTAACAATCGTTTGACATTATTTTTTAGAGAAAAATGTAATCCCAAAATTAGTGCCTCATAGTCCACTCTATTATTAATTAAAGGGAAATATATTTTGCATTATGCCAAGTATTTCTTACCTTTTAGTTCCACTAACTCAATGCCATCTCTTAATCCTTTCTTGGATCTTTCATCATCGAAGTGGAGATTCCATAATTGGGAAGGTCTCTAGAATTTTGGTTCCCACACCTCATACTTTCTAGTAAAGGTATAAATCCCAAGGTTATGATATTTATAATTTGATTATTCATTATTTATATTGTATTTAGTAATAATGTGCTTAATTTTTAGTTCTTGATCAATTCAAATATGGTTTGCAACACCTCTTAATGGTAACCAAATGTAAGAGAAGTTTTTTGATACATACCTATTCAATGTTTTGGACCATTCTCTACTAAGGATGAATCTATATCATTTTAGGATACCCACTTTAACTATGTCAATTATCATTTGTATTTATGGCTCAGATGCTACTCAGATGCTTACATCATTTAATTCTCCCACTATGGGCACCGTTATCTTATCTACCTATGAAACCATCATTTTTTAATGGGCTTGGAATCAAACCAAGTTTTTGGCAAATAGAAGTTGGCATCACCATGGTTGAAGCTCCAAAATTAACTAAACAATTATAGATGTTATATCCAAATGCTCTAATAGTTAGTAAAAAACTATTAAAAAAGGTGGAATTTCTAATTTTATCTTGTATATGACATTGGTGTGAGTAGCCTT
The DNA here is from genome assembly GCA_037957365.1 of Torreya grandis. NCBI lineage: Eukaryota > Viridiplantae > Streptophyta > Pinopsida > Cupressales > Taxaceae > Torreya > Torreya grandis. The sequence goes on from JARHVA010002675.1 coordinate 1,168,053, forward strand.
TGTCTTTTCTACAGTTGACTTCCCTATAATAGACCTCCACAAGAACTCCTTTTGTTTAATGATATGAACCAATTCATTAAAAGTAATGTTGGATTTAATCTTCTTCATGTTTTCAAAAATCTTATACCCTCATTTTCTGTGTTCCTCCTTATTATAGGGTTGTTCATTCCCTTTTGGGAGAGGTGGATTATTGTCACCCCTTAGATTTGGTGGAATAGTGTTATTGTTCAAAGAAATAGACATTGTGAAGGTTTTCTTGTTCCTCAGATTGTAATTTCCATTTTTATACTATTATAAGGCATGTATTTCATCAGAATTATCCTCTAGTTCATTATTATTTTTGCCTAGGAAAAAGAACTCATGCATTTAAAATACCATTGTGGTGTTTGAAGAACCAACTTCTAGGTGGAACTCTTGTGGATTATTCATTAAATATTGTTTTACTATATTCCTTTGAAATATCTTAAATGCTACACATAATTCCACACATTTAATTTCACCATGTTTTGATGTATTATGGACTCTACACCAATTAGGTAGAGCCATTTTTACTATATTGATTTTTGGAAACTCGTTGGGTTGTTATTGCTCTATATAATTTGTAGACCAATTAAAATGTCTATTATATATTTGAAACCTATAATTCTAGTTATTATTATAGATAGTAATGTTACCCATATTCCTCTTCATATTTAATAAATCATTGCTCAATTTTTGGATCATTCTTTATATAGAATCTAATTCTAATTTGGTATAATCAACACTTGTACAACTATAATATTAGAGGGCATTGAATGTTGGTTATGTTGATGACTATAAATCTACACCTAATTATTCATATAACCATAGTTATGATTAGGAATTTGATGTATTAGAGGAGTCAATGTATTTAATTGGTTCTAGTTGAAATTAAGAACATTTTGATTAACATGAGGCACTAGATTCAAGGACAGAAAATCAATGTTGATGTTGAGAGTGCCATGTATTTGAGGATTCGATTGTTTATCAATATTAATAGATTATTCATATGCTAAATACAGAGTGGTGGGAGTAGTATCTCTTCACACAACACTATAGTGATTAGGTCCAAGACATTTTTATACATCTTGAATGTTGATGCTCTATCTATTATATACTCTAGGCTAAGCCAAGTTTACATCTTCTGAAACCTTGCATTGAAATCCCAAATTGGATCATTAGGCTACCTCTTCATACTAGTGAAATGTTGATACACTATCCTAGGCTATTAACTTGTCCAAATTTTGAAATAAAAGTTCTCTAACATGCATTCCAAGAAGTAATTGAGTTCTCTTTAAGGTTGAGGTGTCAATCATAGGCAACATCCTTCAAGGTAAATGGGAAAAGCCTACATGCAACATATTCATTAGTAACATTAATTAACCACAAAGTAGCCTTGAAAGACTTAATGTTTTCCTCTATATTTCTTGCTTTGGAAGGCGATAAATAAGTTAGATACTTCTTTGGGTTCCTAGGCAAATTGTGCACATCTCCTAGGATAGCAATGGTAGATCTAACCAACCAAGGTTATTGGGCCATAGGATGAATGATGGGATGGATATTTATTATTGAAGAAGGTGTCTTGTCTCAAATCTATCAGGAAAAATTAGTATATATATAAGCCTTTGATGTGTTGATAAAGGGGAAACAAAAAGATTAGATTGAGCCTTAGACCTTGTAACTCTCTTAGGTGTCTCTGGTTCAACTCAAACATAGGGGATAGCCTCTCACTAGGGAAGGCACATAAGTGGCCCTCCTTATAACACTATAATTTTCCTATTGATGTGGGTCTTGTGTACATCCCTAGATTTAATGAGGTGTCTTATAATGTTTTTGAATCTCAATGGAGGTGAAATCCATTCTAGGACATGATTTTTAGGTATGGGTTAAACAACTTTGTGGTGGAATAGTATGCTAAACATGCAATTTTTAATTATTTTTTCTTGTAGTGAAATAAATCCTAGTAAATAAATTAAAACCCAAGTGATTTGGATGGATGGATGGAATTTATTTTAGTGGGTAGATCTCAATCAAATAAAATTCAAAATTAAGGAAGGGTGGAGTAGAAACTAAGGTTATATGGTCTCAAAGGGTCTCTTCCTAGGTTGGTTCCTTTATGGACAAGTGTTTCCATAACTAATGATTGTTATTTGTACTTATTGCACACTCATAAGCAAACATAATTAGGTATCCTGAGGGAAATGGTATAGGAAACTTAATGGCTTTTGAAGGTTTATTCTTTTAGATTTGTTATTACACACCCTTAGTTGGGATATTATAGCTCAGACTAAAAAAGTCTTTATGGAAGCTATGGAACACACCTAAAAGACTATACCAAAGAAAAAACTCTCTTGCACACTTCAAAATAATAACATAGTTAACCAATTTATTAAAATGAATGATATTATCTAACTTTAAATGGATTTTGCACATATATAATTAGCATACATCAATGATAACAACTATAATTATCCATAGCTTTTGCACACTTCAAATTACTAAATTAATACACCCAAGAAAATAAAACCTCAATAACACAATTCCATGATAATCATACTAATTTCTTCCTGTATTCATAAAAATTTTGACCTTTTGGAAAGTATGTTTACATGAATATATAGACTTGGGGAGGTGTTTCATCATCCTCCAAATCCATACAAACTCTTAGTTACATTATGAAATTAGAACATCAATTCTATTTTTAGTATCAAATTTATGTGTGTGCATGATTACAATTAACTATAACTGCATCAAAATAAGTTAGAATGTGTAATGTAATGTAGCATATGCATGTTAACAAATATTTTAGGTAACTTTTACATTTATGCACTAAGTATAAGTAAACTATGAGTACAAGGATTCATCTTATTTGCATGACACATACAAAATAATCTTCAACTAAGGCTTGTTGGTTGAATGCATGACATTGCTTGTTGTTGGAGATACTAAAGTCATCTTTTTCTAAATTAGAATTTGAAGCATTAGATTTTTTATTTACTTCCAATAATTGAAATTACGTGTCTCCAATATCATGGTGGTAACTAATAATATCTATGTTTAGCAACAAAGGTTTATGTACCCTATTGACTTGTTCTATAAGTCATGCATGTTCAACTTTAGTATTTCTAAATTTAATCCTAAATATTTCTACCTATGTGACCTTTTTTATTACAAAATTCAACTTGACTTCTATTTCTTCCAATGTCAATCCTTGTAAGTTTTGCTTAAAGCTAGTTGAATCATGCTGAAGAATATGATCAAAATTGGCTTTACTTATGATCCTGCTAGTGGATTCCCTTGCCTATGAGATATTTAATTCCTCTAGAATATGTAAAATAAATATCTCATTCTCTGCATATTTGGGTATTATTACCTCAACTACTACAACCCACTCTCTAGTTTCTTATGTTTTGATGACTACCAAGTTGAGGGCATTCTTAGCCTCTAATTATGCCATAAAATTAAGGTGGCCATATGACTTATCAGTTGTATAAATAATGAGTATATTTACTTTATTCTCATCTTATTTTAAATAATTAAACAATTTGGAGGTTTTAACTATTTTAGGTGTTAATGCAACCCTCATTATAACAATAACCTCCAAGATATTATATAATCTTGATGTTGCATTTTGAACATATATTCTATCTATATGGGAACTTCCATCATTTCCTATATTTCCCTTATTTGTTCTAGTTCATGCTCAAGTTCTTTCTTGGCCATTTTGATTACCTCATGAATATTGACTGGCACATCCTTGTGGGTTTCAAAATAGGATTTGAAATCCTCAATGTAGGGGGATTGACATCATTTTTTGTTCTTTCTTTTAGACAAGGTAAATACATCTTATCTTTCTTCTAGAATTACCCCCTTTCTAACCTCATCTCCTAATTTCCTCTTCTTTACCTTTTGTACACTCCTTGTATATTTGTAAAATATGGAGCTCACTTTGGGAAACTCTATAATTATGAGATTAGGTTGTTGACAAGCCTCTAATTATATATTGGTTTCCCACTATGGGAGGACCAATTAGGTTATATCTATGGGTCTACTATCTTAAATTGTAGTCTCACCCAACAACTTTCCTTAGGATTGATTTAAGGCCTTTTCAATTAATTAATTAGGAAGGGAAGGCTAGATTATCTTAGACCAATCCCCTCCACCATATTGAGTTAGTGGGTGAACTATACACACTAATTTCTTCTTTCTAGCCTTCTTCATTGTTACCATAGTAGTGTCTTGAGAAGAATTGGGGGGAGGCACTGGTAAACCCAACTGAGTAGATGAAACATGAATTTGATGGATTGTCACTACTCTTCTAGATTTTGCACAATTAAAATTAATCAACTAATATAACCAAGAAAATAAAACCTGAATAACATAGAGATGGAAAGAAAGAACATCAACACAATAACATGACAATTAAACTAATTTCTTCATGTATTGATAAATATTTTGACCTTTTAGAGTATATGATTACATGAATATATAAACTTGGGGAGGGGCCACCTCATCCTCCAAGTCCATAAAAACTCTTATTTATATTAGATAATTAAAACCTTAGTTATATTTTTAAATATAAAAATTGTATGTGTGCATGCTTATAGTTAACTACAACTACATAAAAATAAGTTATTTTGTATAATGTAATGCAACATATACATGCTTACAAATAGTTCAGACAACTTTTATATTTATGCACTAAGTATAATTAAACTATAAGTACAAGGATTGTTATTATCTACATGACCAAATATAAAATTGTCCTTCAACTAAGGTTTACTAGGTGATTGCATGGTGTTACTTATTGTTGGAGGCATTAAAGTTGTAGCTTGTGTTGAAATGGTAGTTGAAGCATCAGCTTTCTTCTTTGCTTCCAACACTTGAAATTACTTGTCACCAATATCATGATGGTATTTAATAATATCCATGTTCAATAATGGAGGTCTATTCACCCTATTGACTTATTTTATATTTAGTATGTCTGAAGTTAATCTTGAATATTTCTACCTCTATAGCCTTTTTTCTTGCAAAATTTAACTCAACTTCTATTTCTTCCAATGTCAATCCTTATGAGTTATGCTTGAATCTAGTTGAATCATGTTGAATAAGTTGATCAAAATTGGATTTTCTTATGAGTTTGCTAGTGGAGTACCTTTCCTATAAGAGCTTTAATTCCTCAAAAAATTGCAAAATGAGGCTTTCATGCTCTTCATATTTGGTCATTATTATCTTAGCTATTTTAACCCACTCTCTATCTTATTATGTCATGATGACTACCAAGTTGAGGGCATTTGTAGCCTCTAATGCTGTCATAAAATTGATGAGGCTATATGCCTTATTAGTTGGATAAATAATTAGTATATTGAATTTATTCTCATCTTTTTTTAAAATAATTAAATAATTTGGTAGTTGTAAATATTTAAGGTGATAACTCAACCCTCATTATAGCAATAGTCTCCAAGATATTATACAATCTTGATGTTGCATTTTGCACATTTATTCATATATGTATGGGAACATGCACCATTTTTTGATGTTCCTTTATTTTTTCTAATTCCATCTCAAGCACTTTCCTAGCCTTTTTAATTCCTTCATGAATCTCGACCATTGTATCCTTGTGGGTTTCAAATTAAAATTTGAATCCTCAATGTACGGGAATTGCCCAATTTTCTATTATTTATTTTAGATAAGGTAAATACCTCTTGTCTTTCTTCCAAAATGAACCCCTTTCTAGACTCATCTTCTATTTTCCTCTTCTTTACCATTTGTACACTACCTATAGATTTTTCAAATATAGAGATCATTGTGGGAAACTTTGTAATTGTGAGATTAGGTCATTGAGAAGCCTCTAGTTACATATCATCTTCCCACTATGGGAGGACAAATTAAGTTGTATCTATGGGTTGAGTATCTTGAATTATAGTCTCACCCAATAACTCTCTTAAGGATTTCTTTAAGGCCTCTTCAAGTAGTGGATCAAGAAGGGAAAGTCAGATTATTTTAGACCAATCCACTCCACCCTATTGAGGTAGTGGGTAGATTTTATACACTAGTTTCTTCTTTATAACCTTCTTCATTTTTACCATAGTAGTGTCTTGAGAATAACTTAGGGGAGGAACTATTAAACCCAACTAAGTATATGAAACATGAATTTGAGGGCTTGCCATTGCTCCTGTAGCTTTATTGGTTGCCTTCCTTCTAGTCTTTGGTGGTGATGGAATAGTAGTGGAAGTAATCATAGTGTAAATAGGATAAATGGACATAATATATAATTAGAAGAGGTGGAATGATTATGGGAGTGGAAATAGTAAGGGTAGAAGAAGTATCCTCTACCTTTGGAAAAACTAGAGATGGTTGGATACTAGGTTGAAAGGAAACAACATCTACCTTTGGCACCAAAATGAGAAGAAGACCACTAGGACTACATGACACATAATCAAAGGAAATAAAAATTAAAGGGGAAACATAAGAGACAATGGGACTAGTAAAAACTAAAGGGGTTGTTTCCTCAACTAATTGTTCTCTATATAATATAGTGGTGTTTTTCCCTTTATGTCTTAGAAGCTCAGAATCTTAGCTCTTTGAATCTCCTCCTCATCATCTATGGATTCAGCTCTAGTTACCACTCTTTATGTCCCTTCTATTGATATGGCCTCAATAGGTAAACTTTATGGAAGGAGGTGAGCCTTTGGCTTCCTCTTATAATAAATAATTAATATAATAATTATGAAAGATGTCTCCTATGTGGGTGTGGTTGAGGTAACCATAGAAGTAGCCTCTTGTATTGGTGTATCAATTGGATGGGTAGGTCCTTCTAAATCTAAAGAATCAAGACATATTCAATCATCATGTGCTCCCACAAATAAAGTATTAATCACTCCAAGATCTTTCTTTACAACTTTAAATGCTACATGGCATGTCTATGAAGGTTTCCCCTAGTCTTTTAATGGATAAAAAGGCATGTTGACCTAAAAATATAAGGTAGCCCATCCTCCTATGGGTGATATCCTAATGTGTGCATCTTTAATTGAGATAGATGGCTTCCCTTGAATGATTTTTAGGAGGTCCTCAACCAACCTAACTATTTTTTCCCATTCTTTGACCTTAGCATCATCCTTGGTGTTGAGAAACAAGAATTCATGATAATGTGGTTCCTACCATTATGGAATATGAAGTCCTTTAATGTGATTTTTTACTTTTTCATAAGGATCTTAGTCCCTGTGTGGTAGTGTGGCTAGTGATTAATACTCCCTATACTTGTTATCCTTGTAGAAGTGTTTGAAAATTACATATCACATACTCCCAATCATGAGGTGAGAGACATGGAAGGAGATCTTATTATTCTTGTGCATATTTTCATCTATCCCCCACCATATTTTTTAGGTGATTTATTACTCTACCATATTGTGCGGTACATTTTTAGGGAGGTGTAAGGGTGCCACTTTATGGCTTGTGACCATAATCATAGTGTAGTCTAGGTATAAAAAGTAATCTCCCATGATAATTAATGTGTTTGTAATGATTTTGTATATACTAGGTAATGGAGACTCATGAATGCCCATTTATACCTAGGGGTATACATCCTTTGTAATACATGTGATGTTCTAGGTGTATGCATATATGTGCATGATTATGAATCACATATACAATTTTTTATAAAGTTGTGATCTAGCTTATAAAGTTACCCATTGTGTATATAAATTCTACCTATCATAGCATAAACAATATAGGACATTGTATATAAATGTCCTCTTTATGGCCTCTTAGCCTTATGTAATACTTGTTCTCATAACCTTGCACTAAGTACCTCACCTCAAGTGAATGTCAACTCTGAGCTCATCAGTAAGTCCATATATATAACCCACTCAAGGTGGATAAATCATATGATGGGGTAGTAATATAAAAAATTAAAGAGGGCCATCCTAATAAGGATTCCCATCCTAAACTTGGTCATAGGTACCAACTACTTCTCCTTCAAATTGATAGTCTCCCCAAGAACCATCTAGTGGCTTAATGTTTTCTCAATTTACTTTTCCATTTTCCATGAGACTACCCTATGAAAATCATATATATCATTTGAAATGGGGAGAGATAAATACCTTTGTAATTCATCCTCTAAAATCCAGGCTACAACTATCTTATGCTCCAAATGATGCAAGAACACACCTACAATCACCTTCTTAGTGAAGAAAAAGTCTCATAGGAGGTCTATACATGACATGACCTCATACTTTGCCACTAAGAATTTAAGTCCTTATAATTTAAATTGAATGAGGTATACATCCAATTTTTTTTAGCTAGATTTAATCTCTCCTTGTGAGTGTGCACATCAACCTAGTGAATCACCTCGCATAATGTTGAATAATTATTGTAGTCATTGTTGAAAATTTTAAGGTCAAAGATAATGTTTTTTACTTTGTTGAATCCTTGATAGAGAATTTAAAATGGGGAGTATTCCTTAGAATTTATTGGATGAGGAGGTCATTTATAATTAAATTTATTGATAATTTTATGGTTTTTAATTTAGTAGCTTGGCTCTTCTATATGCACTATATGATCAAAATGATGGTAGCTAGGGCTTGTTGGTAGGGAAGCTAGTGAGTTCAAATTAATATTGGGATAAATGAGCACATTATTTTTTTATAATTCATTGATATATCTTATGCATTCAATTAAAAAAATTGAATTAGGCATTTAATTCCAATTTTTAAAACATTAATGTCCAATGTTTATAACTTTACTTTGCTTGTTCAATTCAAACTTTACCACTTTATTTGGTAGGTATGTCACATAGCCATTATTGATGCTTAATAGGAGTGCCACATCATTGAATTTTTACAAGTGTCATTTCATCACTTCTTTTTCTTTGGTTTACTCTACCATGGGGGATATTGGTAGTTGGGAGTCATGATATTGAGTCAAAATAGTATTTGTGAGGTGAATGAATATTCAAAACAAAGGTCTCGAACACTTTTATCAAATCCCAAAATGAGTCAAATAAAAGTTTTGAATAATTTTTCCAAAGACCAAAATTATAAAAACCAAAAGTTCTAAATGATTTATCTAAATACCAAATCCTTTGAATACTTTTGATGAACAATTTTACTAAAGACCAAATGCTGAAAACCAAAAGTCCCAAATGATTTCTTCAAAGACTAAATCCTCCAAACACTTTCGCCAAATAAATTATTATGAATAAAAGTTCCAAGAAAGAGTTTTGAATAATTTTAAAGTTCTTAACAAGAGTTTTTAAGACCAATTTTATGCCAAGTACTTTTGTCAAAGAGTTGATAGAACAAATTCTTCAAAGATAAAAATACCAAAGTGTAAAATTTCCAAAAACCTAATTCATGAAGAGTAAATGGTAAATACTTTAATATATGTAAAATAGAGTTTTGAAGTCCCCATATATAAATACAAGCTTTGATCAATTATCCCAAACAAAACATGTGAACAAAAACTCTAAAAAGTATCTTCGTGCTAAGGTTTATATAGGTGTGAAATGCTAAAAATTATTGACAATAGGATCCTAAATAATTATTTTGAAGACAAAATTTAGCAAATCCTAGGACTTTGTAATTGTTCACTTTGCTAATACCTATACATATCCAAAACTTCCAAAGGGAATTATTAGGTTAGTTTGAATAAATAAAACATGTTCACACATTTTCCAAATAGTGAAGTAAATTAAACACATAAAGCTTTATCTTTAGAAGACTTTAAAGATGATCCTAGACATTTTCAAAAATATAGCAGGTCACTATTCTAAAAAATAATGGGGGTATGTTGGGTAAAATATCCATGTTTTAATTTTGTGGTTTTAACATGCAAAATGACCATCACATTTAGGATCTATGAATGTTGATGAGGATGCCAACATGCCCTTTATTGGTAGGTCCATGTTACGTGGTTGATACTTGTTCTATCACTACTCATCTTAGGATTTATCACATGCTAACTATTTGAATACTAATATGAATTAAGGTCTCATCATATGGTGTTATATTTCCCATTTAGTAGGTCATAGCACTTGGATTGAAATTTAAGAAGTATTGGCTGCCATGGGGACCTGAGATATTGACAAGTGGCATCATCTTATTTATATAGGGATTTTATATGTATTTAAATCTACATAGACCACCCAAGGCCATATTAAATTAGAATTTTACCACATGGTATTATCCCATTCATCCAAGAGCCTAGGAGTTAGGGTCAAAGACCCATTTGTTAAAGTGTCACAAAGAAGTGAGATATTGATAGGTGGTAACATCTCATTTATTAAGGAGGTTGATGGCATGAATCAAAATTTTATAGGGCTTAGGGAAGTAAGGAATTGATATCAATACATGTGATTGCTTCTTTCTTATCTAGGAGCTAGTAGATCCTCAAAAATTGACTAATTCCTGAAAACTTGTAGGGATGTATAGATGTGGAAAGTGGTAGTTCCACGCTTATATGAGGCTTGTTATAAAATGAAATATATATTAGTTATTTTAATTTTAAACTTTTCAAATATTACTAAGTAAGCACTCAAAAGGGAACTAAAAGGAAAAAAATTAAGAAAATAAAGAGGACCCTTTTGCTAAATTTATAGCCAATTCAATCTAGTTATAAGGAAAGTGACTACACCAAATGATATAATAACATAAAGACTTATCCAATTAACTTAAAACATAATAGAAACAAACCTAGTTCTATGGGGAAAAAAGTCACAATAGATTGAAATTATATCTAATCTTGTCTAAATTTCAAAAAGTGACTAAGTTTAAAATATGAAAAATGATAAATAATTAGCAACTTATCTCAAAATGAAGTAGAAATGGACAAAAATGCTTAATTAAAACACAAAACTGTCAAAATATTTAGATAATTTGCATACTTTTCAGTCATATTTGTCCAACATGGAAATTTAAACCCATTTCAAATCATGCTCCAAAATAGTTGAGACTCTTCAAACATACACGAATTCAAGTAAATATATCAATAAATTCCAAAATGCCATCTTCTTTAGACCAAGTACACAGGATGAAAAATAACCTTTTCAAACTTATTTAACATCACAAAGTGATCTTAACATCAATATTACATCATCCCAAGGATATTCTTAGGGTTAGACCAATAATTTCAAATAGGTAAAATACACCAAACCCTCCTAGAAAAGGACCATATTCTAAGACAAAAAGAGGTTCCATGATTTCATGATGAAATTAGGGTGTGTTGTATAAATAAAAACAAATGGAGACTCTGCTAGAAAATATTCCTAAGTATTTTAGAATAATATAAATGTGTCTACAACCCAGAATCTCTAGCCTAAATTAATGCATGGAACATGAATATACATAAATTGATAAGAAAGGAAAGGCTATAGAAAACATCAAATATTCACATTGACCAGTGTGTGTAAATGTAATCATTCCCTTTTTGCAATTTAAAAAGGACTAGTTATTGTAATTAGGATCATCTATCTAGTAAATTTTACCTTGGGATTTTTCACTTAGACATTTCTCCATTACCAAACAAATATACATATCCCCAATAGAGTTATCTTTGATCCCACTCAAATCCTTTATTTATTGCTAGTTGAGCATCCATAGCACCAGTAGAGTTTACTTGAATCACCCAAAAATTGAGTTTTTGAATAATAGATTTTATTTTCTTGTTCTTAATTTCTCAATTATTTATTTTTTATTCTCTTAATTTCTTGTTGAGTTGGAGACCACCATGGCAAATAAAAGGTAAAATTATAGATTTTTCACTCTCAAACCTTGGCTACAAAATTTTCATCCAAGAAAATTTAAGAATCATTAAAGTGTATTTTGTGAAAGGAGAATATCTTTATAATTCATATGGTTCATATAAACTCATAAAAACACAAACCAATTAAGAACACACACAATAGTTTAAACATTTGAAATTGACTTGGAGATAAAATCTTGAGCTAAGAATTACTCAAAATATTCATGCATAGAACACCATTCATGTTGCCTACATATAGACCTTCCTTCCTTCTTTTCTTAAGTGATAAGGTACCTTAAGGTAAAAATTTGGGATAGAACCAATGACAAAAGAAAGAAAAGTAGGAAAATAGGCCCAAATCCAACAACAAAAGTAGGAAATCAAATCAAAATAGGAAATAAATTTGAAAAAGCAAAAATAGAAAAGCAAAAGAATTTATTTAAAGGATCATTCCAAGATAATTCAAGCCTAGAATTAGTGTTTGAGATATTGTCTATTAATGGGAAATGGAACATCCTCCCAATTTAGACAACTTACATAGAATGCATTATTGCCTAGGATTTCATAAATTTAGAAGAGTCGTATCCAAAGGGCATTATATTTTCTATGTTGACCCTTATTTTCATGAGCCTTATCTTATAGAAGGACTAAATCATAGATCCAAAATTATTTCACTTTGGCTCACTTATCAAACCAATTATTGATGGCTCCTTGATGCCTGTTGAAGTGCAATAATGTTGCATCATGTTTTTATTCTAATTGCATCAAGTTTAGAAGGCAAACTTATAATTGTTCATAAATTCTTAGGTAATAATTCATAAATTATAAGGTTGGGATTCTCAAGTTCACAAGAAATATAGGATCTTGGCCATACATCAAATAATGTGGGGAAGAACCTAGGGAATATTTAATTTTGGTCATATCAAACCACAATGCAAATGTTAAAACCTTATGTTAGTCCCTAAGAGTCCTTTCTAAGATTTTATTGATTATATCTAAGAGATTTTTATTCGTTGATTCAGTAAGCCCATTACCTTTTGAATAATAGTTAGATGGAAACTTAAGGATTAGATAATTGTCATAATCCCTTTCAAAAAATTATAATGAGGAGAAAGTAAGTCCATTATCACATACTAGAACATATGGCATTCCAAATTGGGTAACGATGTGTTCTTCAAGGAAGATAATTACCATGTTAGTTGTGTAATTATTAAATGGGTGAGCTTAAGTCTGATGAGTGCATTATTCAATTGGATTAATAATTAAATTGAGTCCTACATATGAATTAGAGTTGATAGCTCCCACAAATTCTAATCCCCACTTTACAAATGGTCAGGTCTCAATGACCAGCTGTAATGGCATGGAAACTGTGCATTTTGTATACACAACACTTAGTAGGTATGAAATATTTAGGCATGGGCATGTGCATATTTAAAAATGTGTAGCCAATAATAATTTTCTCTAAGTATTTGATGAGTTTTATCACTCCCTAAACCATGACCAGTTACATACTTCCCATGGAAGTCTATGAGTACTTTAGCCACTTTTTCTTTATTTAGGCATCTCAAATATATGCCTTCATTATTTATTATAAATAATATTCTTTATTTAAATATGAAATGGATACTATTTATATGAAATTATCTTTTTTGAGTGGAGTTTAGATGACTTAGACACTCATTTTTCAACAAATAATAGACTATGTCCTTGTAGTAATCATCATTTGTGATGATTTACATTATACTATTTGTAAACTATTTGTGGATCCCTTTAGCCATTATTTGATTGAGTCTTTGACATATCACAATCTTCATCAGTTAAATATCCAAGTAAAACTCTTTTAGAATATTCATCCACTTACCACATCACTCACCCAGCTCATTTTTCATTAGCATTTCTTTAATAGTTGGGTCAAGCATAATGACAAACACTATGTTATGTAGGATGTAATGTCTAAACTTATTGACTACTTTGATTCAAGGAAAAATATTTATTGCCAATCACAGAATATCTTATTTCATCATTTTTAAGGGGATAACTCATAAATGATATAGGCCTCTCATCTCCATCTTCTTTTATTTGCATTAGGACCACAGCACTTGAATGATCTAAATTGAAGGATTGGTTGTAAAATGGCTACATGTAGTCTCAACTAATAAACACCAGTGTGTTTGAAATTTATTTCTTGATATCAATGAAATTTTTTTATGATTTATAGGTCCATTCAATATTAATATCCTTATTTAGCATGTTGTTTAGGGGTCTTACTATCTCTGTGAAGCCTTATATGAACTTACTCACAAAGTTGATCGTGTTGACGAATGATTCTAGATCCTTATTTCTACCAAGTAATGAGATTTTCAAAATTGACTCCAATCTCTCTAATTTTATTGATATACCCTTCTCTAAAATTATATGACCTAACATCTTCCCTTTACTGACCCCAACTATTCACTTATTTGGATTTAGGGAGATACTATGCTCTCTACACCATTCTCAAATCATTCACATTGTCTCCTTTATTATTATAAAATATATTCAAGTCATCCATGTAGATGAAAATGCATTTATCAATGAGATATTTAAATTCAATATCCATAGCATGTTGTAAGCTAACATCCACATTGATCATGATGAATGTCATACTTTTGTATGCAAATGGAACACACTTTGTTGTAAATGGTGTCTTTATTTTGTCTTCATAATTGACCATTACTTGATTGTATCCCAAGTAGCCATCCATGAATGAAATCATATGAGATACATTTACTATCTATAACACTTAATCTATTGAAGGCAGTGGGTATTTATCTTTATCTAAAACTTTATTTAAGATTCAAAATTATACACAAAGCCATATCTCTCCATTTTTATTTTAGAATGACATAAGATTAGCTACCTAGGTGGAGTTCCTTATAGTAAAGATAATATTTTTTGAATGTATCTTTTGTACTTCCTTGAATATCAAAGTCTCTAAAAATGGTTTTATTGGCCTTTGTCTTTGATAGAATGTCCTAGTTCTTGGTTTAAAGGGAATGGTGTGAGTGAGAATAGATGTGTTGAACACCTTCAAGTATTTTAACTCTAGGATATAACATCTCTAAAGTATTTTAGGGATTATACAATCCCTTTTTTAATTTTGAGTGCAATTTGTGCCTAAAATCAGACTCTTTGTTTCATTTTTATTTCATAAATTACAATTTTAGTGTAGCATACTTTTTTGGGGAGTTATTTTCTCCTTTTCATCTTGATAATCCATATCAAATAATCTCACTGGTGAGACCATACCCTTTTGTATACTATTATTTTTCAAATTTATTACTCTTTCTTCGTTTATCTTGAACTGCTCTATGTCATCTTCATCAATAATCTAAGATTCAAATATATCAGTGTTGGTGATGAAATCAGTGATATGCCAATCATATTTAATTATTAAGAAATTATTGAAATTATTATGAATAGGAGTAGATACTAACTCCACTGAGAATATCCTCAACTTGGAGTTATTAATTGGTTCTAGAGTTCTCATAGTTTTTGCAAATGCATTCATTATGTAATTTCTTCTACATGAACTATCTGGACGCTAGATGTATTGAAATCTTCAATTAAGTGCCACACTTTATTATGGTACCTAGATAGACACTTGTCATTAAGTGAATGCTATATTCTATCATTCTTGGCCACCAATTCTAGATCATCAAGGACCTTTTTTTAATTTTATTTCTAAGAGTGAACTAAAGGCCAAGAATTAATGTCTTATATTTAGACACATTATTTGTGCATGAAATTTATAGTTTAAAGGTAGGTAAATATGTCTTTACTCATGGATCAATGAGCTCAACTCAAACACCACACCTACTCTTTGACTTGGAGCCATCAAACTTCAGGGTCCAGAAGTGATCTTTAGTTGTGTGTAGTAAACTCTAAGAGGTGGATGTTATTTTTATGTTAACTTATTTATGAGTTACCTCAACCTCTAGCATGGGTATATTTTTTTATTCAATTAATAATGGCCTTCTCATCTAATATTTAGTAGCAGAGGTAGGCATTAGGTGACTTGGAATAGTGGTATTCATGTTATAGGAGTTTAAGAACTCCTTATATTCACCTAAAACATCATGCTTTAACTTCTTGATTATTATATTAGGTGTGCTTAATGCTGATAAGGGATGTTGATAGCCTAATTCTACATTTAATTTAGTTTGTTTCACCTTATCAGATAAAAGGGCATTAGAATGGCATGAAGTTATCTCAAGTGCTAGAATAAATTCTCTTCATCTAGAATATCTAATTCCTCAAACTCTATTTTTTCTTATATGGTCAACATGTTAATGGAGAGTTTTTCATGGGCTTATTATTCCTTTTCAAACATGTAGACACCCAGGTCATCCTCCTCATACAAGATATCATTCATATTTTATATTCATTGATCATATGAGTCATCTTTGGATATATCTTGATTCATATTTGATTGTGTATTCCATGCCATGGAGCCACATATGTGATAAATTGGTTACCATGTATCCATTTAGCATTTTGGACCATCTCTGATATGAAGCATCCCATAGGCTTCAGATATGTCAAGCACTTGGATGTCAATGAAATACTCTACTCTCTAAATAGAGGCTAATTCCATGTGAATGTGGTTGATTTCACCAACCACATTGACTCTAGATTTATCCAAATGGATAACCTTTCTATTCAACTTCAGCAGAATTAGCCCCAACTATTGGAAAACTACATAAGGCATCATGTCGCTTGAAGCCCCTGAATCCACCAGACAATTATGTAAGTTTTTACCAAAAATCCCAACTATGAGTATAAAAGCATGATTTTTTGTATTTTATTTATAAATATCAACATGAACATCAATTATTCTATTAATTTACACCATTTAGGAGTAAATAAATCTCTTAACAATAAATCCTTCTAATTAAACATATGAAACAATAAAACATGGTTATATTAGCCTTAGTTATCTTCAAGTCTTTTGTAATGTTGTATCCTAGTTTATTTTGCTCAAGTGGTTTGTCAGATTGTGTGGGCAAAGAGTTTCTCTTTGGTTGATAACACATGTTAGGTCATTTAGGTGGAAATGGGTTATTCCTTGAGTTTTTATAAGGTAGAACCTGAGTGTTGTTTGGAGGAGTAGATGTATACAATGGATTATGTAATTTACTCCTTAACTGGTAATTATTTCCCCTTTGGAATTGTTTAATTTCATAGACTTCATCCAAGTTTTCCTCAATCTCATTATCATTATCAAATGGGAACTAATATATTTCCAATACTAGAGTAGTAATTGAATTATCTCCACCTTAGCTTGGGTTATTATCTTCATATACAAGTACTATATCAAGGTTTTCCATCTCATTTTAGAAGATGTTTGATGCTAATATGAACTCAGAATAATCTAACTCAGCATGATTAGCTATGTTATATAGTCTATACCAAGTGGGCAAGGCTAAATTTGACATTTTCATTGAGTTTAAAGCATTATTTTTCTATGATTTGTGTTTTCAAGAGGACTAAACACATTTCCATTATTGCACCTAATGTTCCAATACCTATTAGTTCTTTGAAAGTTGTAATTATTATTTTGGGGTTGGTTATTTGTGGTTTGATTTAAGTTTTGAGGAACTTTTCTCCATAAGTGAACCATGTCATTAGTCAATCGTTAGACCATTTTCTAAAAAAATTCTACATTTGGGCTCACAATAGAATTATGATTACTTCTCATTTATTGAAATGGTTTAGTCCTAGGTGTAGTAGTGTATATAAACACAAGAAAAACATAATGTTTATAGTTATGAGAACTATTAGCAGGCATTATTAATTATTAATAAGATTTTCATAACCATTTGAATTACACATGGTAGTAGTATTGTATACAATAAAGATAAGTTGTTGATTTGTAGGATATGACAACACATGATTTGGGGACATAAGGTTGATTGGTATGCAGGTGGTTCAAAGGCATTATATCATATATTGGATTTGAACTTGATTAAATAATCCATAGGATTGGACTCATTAGTGGAGTGTTCTACATGATATCTTGTTTGATCATGGGAATCTAATTATAGGCACCAAGTTGTCCTAATGAGAGTAAGGGACTAACACCATATCCTTGAGGCAACATTTGTTTAATATTGATAACTTCATTTTAGGTTAATTACAAAGATGTAAGTTTTTCTATATTTCTTCTAAGAAACATGAAACTCATTATATCTAAAACTCAGAGATCTATTTAAATGGAAACAAGTTTAGTCTATGTATAGGGGTGTTTCAACCTTTTATATAGTTTATGAAAATGAGTATCAAAGATACTCATGGGTTTTGATTTGTTATTTTTTAGAATAATGGAGTTTTATTCCTATTTAATAAATGGGTCTGAGTGGAATAAATTAGTAAATAATATTCCTAAATAAAGCTACTAATTTGTGAAATTAAATTAAAATTAGACCTTTTCTAAAAATAGTAATGAGAGAGAGAAAATCAATCTTAGCTTATTCTAGACTATTCTGACTGAGACAGGATCTAGAAATTTGTGTGCAGGACTGAGACACTATCATAAATAAGATCCTAGATTTTGTTTTCTAATTGGATAGCAGCATCAGAACTGGACACCCTGGGCTCTATAATTTTAGTCCTTTCATTCTATTGTCTTGAGTATTTAAGCTTTCTACTTTTTATTCACCTACTCAGTGTGATCCTATGTACTAATTTTTAGGTCTTCGATATCAACAGAGCTCCCTATAGAGTTAATTCTTTGTGTACTTTTATATTTTATGAAATTAAAAGAAACTTTAGAAAATGGGGAAAAGGGGTTAGTGCTTATAAGATGCACTGGATATACCTTACACCCTATGTGTGGGTACGCTACTTACATGCCAATACTCTGAAGAGGGATCAATTCATATGTAGTTCTCCCTTTAAGAGTGCTTGGTGAAATAGTGAATGAAATGAAAGAAATGCCAAAATTTGGGTATGCTTGAGATGACTAGGGACTATTGTAAGGACTTGAATTACATTAAAAGTATATATGTTGGTTGTATGCAGAGAATAGAAAATATTGCTTGAGTGATCTTTCTTGTATTCTTACTTTTTGCATGATATTTTCCAACCCTTTTCAAATGATCTTTGAATGGGCTTATATATGGATCTATTGGTCATGGGTTAAATGAATTCATGTTAGGACAACATGATTGAAAATAAGGATCTAAAAGGAAATCGTCATTGGGGCCTAAGATGCACTTGGATAATAGCACTAAAAATTGGACACCTTAGAGTTTGGCACTAGTGTCCAAGTTGGATGATATTGTTCTGAGTTAGCAGGGCCTAGGGGGATGGATTAGTCATGAAAAGATGGTCATGGCTTAGTTGGAATCAATTTTGGAATGCCATAGATGACTAAGAATCAATGAAAGTAAGCCTAAGAGGGTCATGAGAGCAAGCAAGAGGGACCTAAGGATTGGGTGTCATTATCCATGTATAAACACCAAAATTATGTCACACACATGCATAACTCCCTATGTCAAAACCCCCCTTGAGCCCCTTTTCAATAATAATAATAATATTTAGCCTTCCTAACCCATGATTTTACCCCTCACACATTTAATTAATTTAAAATATTTAATTAAGTTAATTAAAAACCACTCATGCCACCTTACCTAACCACCTCATCCTAAGACTAATTCTTACCCTTTGAGTCACCTCAAGACTTAGTCCCCTTATCCTAACTACCCATGACTTATTCTTATCCCAAAATAAATACCTAACCAACTACATCCTTCTTAACCTTCCATTTCTACCATTTCTTAATGGATACCACACTTGGCATGAGAAGGAATAGAAAACAAGCTAAAAATAGACCTTTTACCTATTTTCATACCACTGATGTTGATCAACCCATGACTGACATTGACGAGATCACTGATGTCGATTACTTAAGCCAAAATATAAACTAATGTTCAAGTTACTAGAAATCAAGAAAACTGATTTTTATTCGCATACAAGCTTTTCCCATCCAACTTTCCATATCTTGGCTTATTTTTACCCTGTAGAAGTCAATCCAGATCAAGAACCAAGCTCTTTAGAACTAGCAGCACATGCTTGTTTTCTCTATTCAAGGCATTGGTTTGATAAGCCTTATAAGAGCCATCTATTTGGCACTTATCATTCAATCATCTCTTAAGCTAAGTACATCACTTATTCTATAAGTCTTTAAGCAGTTACTTTATAATCACTTTATATCTACTATTTATTATTTTATGTATTCTTGACCAAACCTTCATGAAGGAGTTATAAAGCTTCCCCACCTATTTCCCCTTATTCCAATACACCAAACCTCTAACCAAACCCATCCAAATAATACTCTCTCTTTCAACTCTCCCCAACCTTCCAAACCTAACCAAAACCTTTTTTCAGACCCAAAAAAGCCTTCTACAAGCTCCTAAGAAATTATTTCCCCTACTGACATTGGTCTCCCAACCGATATCGATCACACTTGCTCATCAACCTCAGTAGACTAATAGATGTTGATAACTATGGATTTTTAGTAACCTCTCTAAAACCTACCAAGACAACTTACAAAATACAAATTGAATATACCACCTACACTCTATTACTCTCTGTTGCACTCTATTACTCTCTGCTACACTCAGGTTACAAACAATAGTAACATATCTCTCTTTTCCTCTCTTTGTTATTTATTACTCTTTTGTTTCTCAAAAGTGGATTGTCATCTCTAAATAAGTTTGACACTTCCTGGAACAAGCACATAGCTTGGCAGCCCACTCATATATCTACTAATAGATATTTTTGTGGTAGTGTTTTCTTACTTGTAGGTAGTCCTCCCTAGCCAAAGAGGAGTGCTCACAATGTTTGGATATGGTGCATAAATTAATCTGGGTTCATTCTAATCACTTATCCCTATCCTTCTCTATTTTTCTTTAGACTTGAAATAGACATAATTTTAGTGAAACATTTTTGGCACGCCCAATGGGACCCTAGAGTTTTCCTTGGGTTCATTGCTTATTTTAGGCATTCATATAGGTGCATTATAATGAGATTTGTATTTCTTGCACTTTCTCCTTCTTTTCTCCCTCAAAGTGAAAAATTCAACATTTTATTTTTTGTTTAAGGGATATAAACTAAAATTTCTTCTTCTTTGCCACTCTTATTTTGTCTTTGTCACTCTTCTTTTGTCTTTGCCTCTAAAAGAAATTTATCATTTTTCTTACAAGTTAAAAGAATCTCTTCTTTATTTATTTCTTGCATGCACATTAAGATAGTGAATTTCATTCTCTACTCCTATTTCATCATTGGTTTCATTTGAATCTAAACATTTCAAATTTGGGTTTAAAACTTACTACACTTCATTATTTGTTTGTTGCCTATTAGTTCACCTAGTTAATTACAAGCATTATGAATGAATTGTAGTGCACCTATGTTACACAACTAGATCACACTCACAAAAACAAACATCTAAACTCACCTAAGATAAGGCCCATCGATATTTCATCACCTAATGGATTACCTTACCCTACTCAGCTATCCTACTTGGATTTCACCACCAAGGGGAGAACCTACTCTATTCTCTGGTGGAGTATAAACTCTAAGTTGAAGCTGTATTTTGGCTAAGTGCCTTGGCTTGGCTTTAGGTCTATGAAATGCAGGGAACAAGCTCCTATAATAAGCCACATACCTAGTCTAACAAAAATTTCCTCTTGAACACTAAAACTAACTTGAAACTAGCTCTAGATTGCTTTCTATTACCTTTGTTAACCAAATTCTCTTCTCACTATCTGATTAAGGCATAAGCCAACATGAGACTAAAATTAATCTCTAGGAGTTAATAATTAGTGGTTGTATGGTCTTTTTCTAATTTTCTATTGCCTTCTATATTTTTGAGTTGGTAAGGATGTTTTTCCATTCATTCACAAAATCAAAACTATTTTTAATACTCAAGTTGTATAACCTATTATATCAAGTTTTTTTAGTGTTCTTTCTTTTTCCATAGACCTCTTGCATCCTCTGTGTTACCTAGATTCTACCTCTAAGTTTCTAAAACATTTTATTTTCCATCTCTTAGGATCTCACAGTGATCGGCATCAATTAATTCCACTGATGTCAATAGATTTTAGCCTACCGACATTGGTTAATTCCACTGACATCGGCAAACTTTGACTACCGATGTCAGTGATTGTGTAATTTTAGTTTGCTCAAAATAGAAAGCTAAACTAACCTACTTACCTACATCCAAACCTAATTTTTCCTTATTTTATCACTAATACAAATTATTAAGACTATTTATACTTCTTCTTCCATGGTATTGACATGATCCCAAGCCAAAATGCTTACCAATTATGCAAGACAGTAACCACTTCCACCTTCCCCTCTTATTGTTGATTCATTCATGGAGCATACTTTAGATACAGATCATAATTCCAACCCCAAAAAAATTCCTATTATGCTTGAAGGAGATCAATATTTTGCTAAATTTCTTAATCACAATGTGGTAACCCTTCAAAATTACCTTGCCATAAGCTGAACCCACAATTATTTGGGTGACCCACTATATGGTATGCCAACCTCTCTAATGGAGATAACTTTAATCTCAGTTATCTCCACTATTTTCTCCATGGTTACTCAAACCACCACCTCGACAAGTAACCCAACCATAAATAATGTCCAAAGTTTAACATTTCCAACTTCCCAATCCCACCTAAACCCTGGCATGAGTTTCCTATTTTCACAACCACAAGCAGTTTAGTCAAGTCTCACCCGATTTTAGAATTTAGTGGTACCTATTCCATCTACTCCCACACCTATAATTACCTGAGTTATGACTTACCCTTCATCTAGTGTAACCATGACAATAACCCAACCTATAATAACAATAGCCAACAAAACATAGTCTCTAACCTAATGGGACAAGCCCCTTTTCTTTCCACCCCCTAGCCTATGACTCATTATCCTTATGTTATGCCGACATAACCTCAACAAGCTATGTCATATGCTCCCTCTACTTCCTATCAAGTTCTTTATATCTTAGGGGGTATCTCCCAAACCAATCCCCCTCCAGACCTCATTAAGATGTTGATGGACAAGATGTCTAATCTAGAGACATATGTTTCATGTTCAAAGAATGTGTTATCTTATGATCAGATATGCAATGAACCCATCCATCCTTTTATGCCTATTCACATTTATCCAAGCCAATGGGAACTCCCCAAATTTACTCATTTTAAGAGTAAAGAGGACCCACAATAGCATTTTCAAGCATTTAGACATGTTTGTTATTTAATAGGGCACAATGATGCATTATTACTTTGCACTTTCCCTATGTCTCTTTTGGGTGATTCCCTATATTGGTAGAGCTCTATACCTTAGCACTCTTTTTTCTCATTTACCCAACTCACACAAATATTCCTAGATTATTTCTTTATTAATATTTATAAAAAGGTTTCTATTATAGAACTTTATTCTATTAGACAATTTGATGATGATTCTATCATAGATTTTGTTGCTCACTGGAGAGGCTTGATCAATCAACTCTCCTTCTCCTTATCCCAACTTGAGCTTATTGATCTCTTCTTGAAGGCATGTGTTAAGCACATTTCATCCACACTCTAAGTATAAACTTTCCACACATTTGATGAGGCCTTTACAATGGCATGAAAACTCAAGATTCGGGCTATAGATGAAGGTAGAGTCAAGTTACATAGTAATAACACCAATTCTAAATCAAATGACTCCTCTTCTTATAAAACTTTTCTTTCTAACCAAAAATCTAAAGACATTGCCAACATGGTGGTCATTAAATCAACTTCTTCCACAACCACAAACCAACCTAATTCTTTGACTTCCCAAAATCTGACCAAGTAATTCCAACAATAGAATGAACAAAGACAATACACTCCCATTTGGGAGTCATATACTTTCATTTTGGAAAAACTATTGCAACAAGGTGTCATAAACCTTCCTCAAATCAAACCTCCTATACAGTTTGACCCCTCCCATCATATTCCAACTTGGTACAGGGAGGATGAATTTTGTGGCCCCCATTGAGTAAAAGGTCACAATTCTAATAACTATAAAACATTTAAGAACATTGTTTAAGACATGCTTAATAAGGGTGATCTCATCTTGGATAATCTTAATGCTCCTACTAATCAAAATATGGGTGTATTCAAACAATCTTTTCCTAATCATTCACCCAATCAAAATATTATTTAGACCATGACTAACTCATGTGATAATAATATCCATAAAGTTAATATGGTATTTCCTTTACCTCTAGTTCAACCTCTCTCATAATAGGAGGCACCCATTTTAGTGACTCTTCCCCCACAGTTAGTGGCATTTATTTTACCCATTCTTCCTCCTTAGGTAGAAAATCATATTTCACCCATTCCACTCTCGCATGAGGAAGAGCCTCCTTTACCACTCTTTTTTCCATTAGAGGAGCTTGTATTTCTAGTTCTTTTTGCACCAATGTTACCTATTCTCTTACCATTTGAAGACCACACCTTACTTGTTCCATAACCACATGTTGAGGGGAACATCATTTTTGTGTTATACCCTCTTGAGGAACCCTATTCACCTACCTCTCCTCCATTGATAGAGAGTAATACCATATCCACTGCATCTTTACACCTAGAAGAGTTAATGTTATCTATTCCTACATTAGATGAGAGACTTATCGAGCTTACTCTAATTCTACCACTTTTACCACTTATTTTACCTATGGAGGATCATACTTTACCTATTCCTCACCCATATGTTGAGGGATAAATTATACCTATACTCTACCCCCTCGAGGAACCCTCTTTTCCTACCTCTCTTCCACCCATGGAAGACCCTGCCTCTTTTGCCTCTATCAAAGAAGACCCTGTTGTGGCTCTTTCTCATCTTTGGCCTGAGGTAGCAAAGAATAATAATTTCCCTCTTTCTCGATCACCTTAGCCTTCTAAAGAAGCAACTGTAAGGCCTATGTCAACTTCATCTAAACCCTTCTCATGGTTGGTGAAAAGTATAAAATTTCTTGACTCCACGAACCTAGATCACGCAGCATTTTATGATAAACTTAAAAATCCTTATCTTACACAACAAGTGTTGACCTTTACCACCAACCCTCTCACTACCCTTTACCCCAAGGTCTTTGATAAATCTAGAGCTTCTTCATCAAAATCACCAAAAGCTCATCCATATATGTCAAAACCCTCACCCTCACATGTATCTACCACATTAATGCACATCAAGTCTTTAGGTGTACATCTTATCTCTAATCTAATTCATCCACAGGTGAAATTAGATATAACTCTCCAACCACAAATTGGAGTTTTATGTCCAGAACTATAGAAAACTATTAAGATTGCTAGATATCATTTATCTTTCCCTCTTCAACCCTCAACTTTACCATCAATTTTGGGACCGCACCCCTTGTAATATCTCCTTTCAGTAGGGAATATCTAAACACAAATAGCTCTGAACAAAGATACAATTTTGCAAAATAAATTCAAGTAAACAATAAGCCACAGTAAATCTCTTAACTGCCAAATCACTAATCTTATTATTTGTCCAGATAGTTACAATAGATGTCTTCAGTCATTCATATAAAATAATATCAAAATATAGTCTCAAAACCCTTGTCCTTTACAAATCTGGTAATGAAACCTAAATTCTGGAAGGTCTCAGCCTTTTTGTGTCGACACACAGATGCCGACGTCAGTTATACTACCATCATCGGTTGACTGGGCGTTGTTAACCTACCGATGTCGGTCTCTGTAGATCTCTCTCTATCGATGTCAGTCTTTGTGCGAACCTGTACAGATCTGTACGGCTTCGTACGGCTGCCAATAAATTACACCCTATTTGTAGGACCTTTGATTTGAAGATATGACTCTAATACAGAATATCTCTATCTGTATAACTTATTTGAATCAAAACATAAAGAAATAAATACCTGTAAACCCTTGTGATAGCTTCTATGTGAAGTTATCTCTCAAAAGACCTGAAATATTGAGATAACCTCTATATGAAGCTATCTCTCAAATTGGCAATAGATCAGTTGATATTTCACAGCCTCTAAATCATACACAATGAAGAGTTGATGTTCTCCACTACAAATGGAATCCTAGAACCCTTGGCTCAGTCTTCATAGAAGAATTCTTCAAAGTCAATAATCAATAATCAATGCATAATCCAAACTCTCTCCCATGAGAAACCCTTATACCCTCCAAAGGTGTGCTTGCTAAAATTAGATTTCCTCAAATTAGAACTTGGGTTTCTTAAATTAGAATTCCTCAAATTAGAACTTGGGTCTTAAAATTAGACCAATTCTTAAATTAGAATTAGGGTCTTAAAATTAGACCAACTAATTAATAATTAATAATTAATTATTAATTAGACCAAATAATTAATATTTGATTAAATCAATCAAATATTAATATCTCCCTTAATTCATATACAAAAAAACTCAAACAAAAAGGCAAGCCCAGCTCCATCAAGACCCTCTATCCATCCCATCAGCCTACGAAGGTCGCATAATAGGCTAATCCTCAACTCTGAACATGTCAACTCAAAAGGGGACATGACACCCCTCTACTTTAGTTGGAATATCATCGATCCAAGCAAAATAAAAGGCTAAGTTATCTCCACTACTACTTTTACCACCTGGTAGGCCTTTCACATCTGACACCATGATACCTAACACCAAGAAAGTGTCAAAAAAACATGTAACTCCACTACCACCAAACAAAGCACCATGCAAAATCACCCCTATGATTCCTAAAAAAAATAAGGTGTCTAATCCTATTACCAAAACAAGTGTTATCCCACTCATAGGCTCTCAGAGCTTTTTCCTATTTCAATTTCTGTAATCTTCTATAATAACTCTTCCTCCCATTAAGCCTTATATCCCTCTTAGACCAAAGCCATCTTGGTTTAATGATACACAAGTTTGTCTATATCATCATTCACATGGACATGATTCTAAGATTTGTAAAGATCTCACAGCAGTCACTCAATAACACTTTGATGTCGACACTCTCTTTATTGATACCCCCATTAACCTTCTTATTATTCCACTTTTGGCATCCATAATGCCTCATACTATTCTACCTAAATTCAAACCCAAAGATGTTGTTGTACCCACTTTTCCATCTCCTTCACCTATATTCTAGATCAACATAGTTAATGTGGCTATACAATCATAAAATCAAAAGGATAAAGGTA
Source organism: Torreya grandis (assembly GCA_037957365.1). Taxonomy (NCBI): domain Eukaryota; kingdom Viridiplantae; phylum Streptophyta; class Pinopsida; order Cupressales; family Taxaceae; genus Torreya; species Torreya grandis. Next base: position 1,195,053 of record JARHVA010002675.1, read on the forward strand.
AGGAAAAGGTAATTCCTCTTTTGGTTCATCCCTTTTTCAAATACACTCCTCCAAATCCTAAGATTTCCATCTTGGGTGTCCCAAAACCAACATCTTCAGACATTATTCAAAGCTCAATGGTGAAATAGCTTCACCAAAATCCTATGAAAATGTCCTTATATGAGTTAATCTAAAACTCACCCCAACACCATCAATCTTTGATTAGTGCCTTGTAAGTGGTTGAGGTACAACCTGACAATCCCCAACCTCTTGTAGCTTTGGTCAACCTTCTTAATTCCATCTCCATGATTTCCTTTAGTAATTTAAAAATTCCACCTCAACACCCTAAAGATCAAGATTATACCCTTTTTATTATTGCATATATTGATCAAGCTCATGTTAAAAGAGTCATGATCGATGGGGGATTTAGTATTAATATTTTTTCTACTCATGCCTACCTATAGCTAGCTCTTTTTGATAATTGCATGTTTCAAACTAACGTGGTGCTCTACTCCTTTAACGATACCATAGCTACTATGGTGGGCACTATTATCTTACATATTCATGTAGGCCCCCATATAATTTTTGAGATCTTCTATGTTTTAGAAGGAGAATTCCAATATAACATACTACTTAGATGACCTTGGATATATACTATGGCATGTGTACCCTCAACTTTGCACTACTATGTCTAGTTTGAGCACAATGGCCAAGTGCATGTTATACCTACCAACCCACCTTAATTTAAAACATGAAACATGACTTATAGTCCTAATAATGTTCTCATTCCATTAAATGCATCATCTTCTCTGCATGATACTTTTGAAGCTTCCACAAGATCCACTACCCCAATTACATAGATACTGACAACACAAATTCTTGATAAAGATCCCATAGAGGAAACTTTTAAATGTTTGTCACTTGGATAATATCATTTCTTGATGATTGACATGTTCCATACTCCACAAGAGTATGGAAAGCTTCATTTGTACCCAAATTATGACCCCCATATTGGGATGGTCATCCCTTATGGGGCCCCTAACCTTTGAACTAATTTCACACATGGGAGAATTGATCAAGCTCCCACTATTGGCAAGCCTCTTTACCAAAACCATTTACCTATGACTTATCTTTCCTGAGAAATCCTAGTTTCACTCACACCTATCTTTATAGGTGTGCTTGGAAAAGATTTGGTTTGGTTCATTGTGAGTAGGGTGTTCATATGCCCATTGAATATCCCACTAGCATAACCATTGAAAATGCCAAAAAGAGACATGGAGTGGGTTATGACGAACCAACTAAACTCATCAAAACTTCCCATGTACCAATTATTGAAGAGCTAGTCTCTCCTTCTCCACCATCACCTACCAAATCAGACGTATTTATACCTCTAAAAAAAATTAATAAATGCCATCCATTTGGGGCCTCTCACCTATCACCAGGGTAAGGAAACAAGCTCCCTTCCTCTCATTCATCATAAAATGATTGATGAAGACTCTCCCACTATTAACACTATCTAATGTCAAGATGATGACACTATTCTCACATACATGGGTACAAATGATTCCTATATCCAATGATCACTCCCATCTAAAACACAAGCTATGTTGAATAAATCAACCATTGACATCAATTTTCCCTCTCACAATAACCCCCACATCCTCAATATTGGCCAATATTTGGATTCCTCTGAGCAAGCTAATTATGCCACATTTCTTAATAACCATAGCAAAGCTTTCACTTGGTCTTATAATGACATGCCTGGTATTGACCCCTTTATCATCACCCATAACATTGTCACCAATTGAGATGCTAAACATGTTAAGCAGAAGCTTCACAAAATGCATCCTCATATTGCTCTCCTTGTCAAAGAAGAACTCCAACACCTTCTTTCTATTAAATTTATCCAACCCAGCGAATACCCAAAATACGTTTTCAATATTGTTCCTATCACAAAAGTGACTAGAGAAATCCACATTTGCATTGATTATCATGACGTAAACCTCATTTGTCTAAAATATGATTTTTCATTGCCAAGTATCGACCAACTTGTTGATCTAATAGCCGGCCATGATATTTTATCACTTATAGATAGGTTCTCAGGATATAATCAAATCTTGGTTGCTCCTAAGGATCAACACAAGATAACTTTACCCCATGGGGGACTTTCTGTTATCAGGTCATGATTTTTGGTCTAAATAACGTTGGTGCCACCTACTAATATGCTATGACTTACATCTTCCATGATCTCCTACACAAAATTATGGAAGACTATGTGGATGACTTACTCAAAAAATCTAAACTTTACCAAGATCACTTGATGATTCTCAAAATCATTTTTACTCATCTCCTTCAATATAATGTTTGACTAAACCCAAATAAATGTGTCTTTAGAGTCCTTTCTGGTAAGCTCTTAGTCTTTATCTTTTCTCTCCATAGTATTGAAGTCAACCCTACTAAAGTTTGAGCAATACTAGAGATGCCTCCACCTACTAATATCAAACAACTCTTCAGCCTACAAGGTAAAATTTAGTCCATCTATCACTTCATCTCCCAGTTGTTAGATCATTTCCAACCCTTTCACCATCTCCTCAAAAAATATGTATCCTTCCATTGTAATATAGATTTCCAAGAATATTTTGATGTACTCAAATAATATCTCCTTTCCCCACCAGTTCTTATTCTACCTAAGGAAAATTAGCCTTTTTACCTTTACATCTCTGTAATAGACCATTCTCTAGGTTTTATGATTGTACATCGAGATGGTCACCATTAAGAATAGGTAGTTTACTACATAAGCCACATAGTTATTGATTATGAGACTTGATATACTCATACCAAAAATCTTTGCCTTACATTGGTCTTTTTAGCCTCTAAGCTCCACCATTACCTCTTAAATCACAAAACATGTGTGTTCACCCATACTAATCCCCTCAAATACATGCATTCTAAGCCATATCACAACCAACGTGTAGCTCAATAGCTCATGATCCTTGTTGAATTTAACTAGATTTTATTCAATAAAATTTTATCAAAGGGAAATGGTCATTGACTAGTTAGCTACTACCCCTTTACCTGATAACCAACCTTAAAACCTTGAATTCTTTAACAAATCCATCATAATTCTCTCCATCAATTACATCTCCTATCAAATTATGATGTTATTTGATGGGTCTAAATGTCAATACGGTGGGGGTATGAGGGTCATTCTTATTCCTCTAGATGGAGAGCCTATACCTTTATCATTTAAACTAGATTTTGAATGTACTAAAAATATGGCCAAATATGCGGCTTTGATCTTAGGGCTTCAAATATCTATTTTCTTGGGTATCAAATTAGTAACCATTTTTGGTGATTCTCAGCTACTGGTTAATTAGGTTAATAGTTCCTACCTATGTAAAAATGAGATTCTACAGTTTTATAAACATCATGTAGATATGTTATTGGGATCATTTAACTCCTATCTCTTACAAACTATTCCTCAATCGACAAATAATTTTGCTAACACAATGGCTTCACTTACTTCACACATACCCTTTTCACCCTCTTGCTCAAAAATCTATGTCACCATGCATCACTTAGAATTACCCTCCTATGTATAAACTACCATTATTTTTATCATAAATGTGACATACAACCCACATGACTTATGGTACAAGTAACTCACATATTATCTTTCCTTCTCTATTACACCTTTTAATCTCTCTAAAAATGGGAGACATGCCTTCATAAAATGTGCCACTCATTACACTATGTTGGGGGGACTTTTCTACAAGCAAGGTTTTGATGGTCTCCTCCTTAGATACCTCACTAATACTGAGACTCCCTTTCCTATTAAGGAATTCCATGATAGGATTTATGGTGGAAATTTTAATGGTCACATAGTTACCAAGCGTATCCTTTGACTTGATTATTATTGGCCAACACTCCATCAAGATTTTGGTGATTACATTTGACATTACATCAAATTTCAACAACATGCTAACCTCCTTCACATTCCAAGTCATGCATTATAATTTGCTAAAGACTTTTGGCCCTTCTCCTAATGGGGCTTGGATCTAATCAGTGAGATTAACCCTCATTCATCCCTTTGTCACCATTCTATCATTACTGCCACTGAATACTTCACTAAGTAGGTCAAGGCCATTCCTCTCATCTCTATTAAGGCTGACAAAAATTTTGACTTTATCAACCATCACATCATCTATCATTTTTATGTCACACATGAAATATAATAAATAATGGAAAATCTTTCAAAAATAAGACTATCCAAAGTCTTTGTTATATCTTTGGAATCAATTTAAGCTTCTCATCATTGTAATATACACAAGCAAATGGATAGGTATAATCTTCTAACAAAACATTGACCAAAATTATCATGAAGGTAGTCAATGATATGGGCAAGGATTGGCACACACATATTCCATTTAATTTATGGGCTTATTGCACTAGCATTCAAACCCCTATGAGTGTTATGCCTTTTTCCTTGGTCTATGGGATGGAGGTTGTTTTGCCTCTTGAAGTTTAGATTCCTTCTCTTTGCATTTCTCTAAAAGACATACTTAATAATGATGACTTTCACTAAGAATGTTTGGCTCAACTCGAGTTGCTTGATGAGCGTCATCGCATAGCCCTCAACCATCTCTAAATCTATCAAGAGTGGATCAAATGCACTTACAATAAAAACCTCAAGGAGCAAGATTTCAATATTGGAGATCTCATCTTAAAATAAAATCAACAAGTGATGAACATGGAGAAAAGCAAATAGGGTAAGTTTGCTCCTAATTGGTTTGGACCCTACATCATAACTCACAAGTATAGCTCAATAACTTATCACTTGTCTTCTCTCAAAGGAAATCTAGAACATGAGCCTTTAAATGCCTTACACCTATGACCATTATTTTGTTAATCAAGTGATGCTTCACCTTGTGTTTAACTTGAGCTCATCCCTTGAGCACCCCTATTACATTAATCTCCCTTCCTCATAACCCTTACTCCTACACAATTAGTTAACCTATGAAGTGTTATGGTTTTACCCTCAAAGTGGAAAACTCCTAAGCCTCTATAGTCTTATCCATGACTAAAATTATAAAAAAGGGATATATATACAAGTTATAATCTATCAGGTCATGATTCTTAATGTAGACTGCTCCCTAGAAGGATAGTTATGTACTTTCTCATTGATACTATCAATAGAGTTCTCCCTTGAAAGATAGCTATTTAAACTCAAGAAAAAAGTCTTAGACCATTCCCTTGAAGGATGGCAAGGCTAAGATTTGTTATCAAAGGGAAATAAAAACAAAAAGATTCTCGTATTGATCAACTTCATATGGCCTCCACAAAAAAAATCCCATTATAGGCTTCCCACATTGATCAGCTTACACAAAAAAAAAACTTTAAGTCATGGACTTGTCTATAGTAGCTCTCAAGTCACCCACAACAAGGGCATATCATCCCCACTTTGAAGGTTATGCTACTCAAACACTTTCACTTATTTTACCCTTTTCCCCTCATACTCTTTCAAGGGACTTTGAACTCACTTAATACAAGGTGAACATGATGCTTATCTAATATAAAAAAATGGTTAAATGATGCAGATCATGAAAGAACCTCATATTCCTGAGCCTATTTATGTTATGATTGTGGTCTTTGCTAGTATACAAGCATTCTACCTCTTTATTTCCCATCCTAATCACTTATCGATTTCTCTACTGAGATGAAAAGTTTAAATAAACAATAACATAAACAACCTATCCATTTTAAGCATACACCATCACAAATATGAAAAAATGTTAAGATGAAGGTAACAAATCAACTATGCATATACCATCACACATATGGAAAATGCTAGTCTAACTCAACTAACATGCTCAACATTAACATAACATTAAATAAACCATCCACATCAACATCATCATCACTATCACAATAAATGCATCTCAAAATCATAATAATACATCTCATATATATATATATATATATATATATATATATATATGCTGAACATGAAGGTACATCAATAGATCATAATAATATCATCTCTCCCTCAAAATATATATCTCTCATCTTTAGCTCTTAGGCTAGTGTGTATACAACATATATAAAAGTAACAAAATTTGGTGCTCAAAATCCTTGAGGCTATACACATGGTTGTGAAGTAGTGTCATCATCACTCTCCACCTATTTGTGTCTATGTGAGCTAGAAGACATGGCATGTGTCACTGATCGCTCTTACTCTCTAAACTCAGAATACCTTTGAATCTATGATATGTCCTTAATGGCCCTCTCAAAATAAGTAATCTCATTAAGGGTATTTTTGTACCTTGTTAGATATACAGTCTATGGCAATCCCATCACACCTACTAAAGGCCCCTATACTAGTCCTTTTGGTGGAGGAGTAGCCTAACCTACTACTCTCAAACTATCCCTCTCTATTATTAGTGTAGTAACCTAACCCTATAATACCCTGACCTGGCCTTGCAATGTCACCACATGTCCCTGTAAAACCAATACACGTGTTTAAGCTACATCTTGAGCCCATACTATTACATCTCAGGCCTATATTTTTGCATCATATGCCTCTCTCATAGCATCCTAAGCCTATACAATTGTATCTCTCTCTCTCATCACTCCTTATAAATTTGGTGGTGGCTTCCTAACTTAAACTATGGGATGCAAACTTGTCCATCATGCAAGATATGTTGCTATGCATCCAATATCTACTACACCTAGCCCTGTTGGTAGCTCCTCAAAATCTAGCCCATTTATCTCCTAGGTAAAGGGTAGGGGTGCCTCTATATCATCCCTCTTATATCAAGGGAAGGTAAGAGGTATAGCTTGTATCAAGCTAAACTAGATCCTGACCTGTGCCATGGGTATCATCTCTAGCTCATTAGTTTGTCTCCTTTTGACCCATAATGTGCTCTATAAGCCAATAAGCTACTCTAATTATCCTTTGAATTTATGGTATGTCAAGTAAGGTATCCACAAAATATTTATAGGGATCAATCCCTCTATCATGTGCCTATAATAATCAATATCTCGCACTATGCCATCTACTTGAGTCTAGGCCATACCATCTCTCTATTGTCTAAAACCAACCTTCAAATTGGCTATAATCATGGTAGGTAACCATAATGGTTGTGTCACCATAATATGCTTATATGCCTAATAATGGATTAAATTCTCAAAAAACAAATTGTATCATCATCACATTCTCAACTCCCATAGCTCTCTATATAACTATGCCAGAAAATCTAGTCCCCATGCGAATATGATCCACTACTCAACCATCTATGCCAAAACATTTGTCAACACAATAGGAAATCTCCCACAATATACATCTATTAGTGCATACATTGTAATCCCTATCATCATTAGGATACTCAATTGATGTTTCTCTCAAAATAATGTCACCATGTGAATGTCATTCTCCTCTCTCAAACATGGAATATCTCCTCACCTTGGAGTGTAAACTATAAAATCATGTACACATTCTCCTGTGTCACTATTAACTCACTAGTTCACAAATGAAAGGTGTTATTGGTGTGATACCACCTCTCAATCAATGTTATCATCAAACTCACATCTCATGCAACTCTAAAATATCATCACACTCCCCCTAAACCTATGGCTGCCATGTGCTCCCACTCATTTGGGGTGACATCCCTCCTCATCCATGTTAGCCATGTAGGTGGGTGATCCCATATCATTAACTCCTTCCTAACTTGCATCCATACACACACCTCAAGTCACATACTTTCTAATATCACCTACCACTCCTTTTTTTCCCTTCTCTTTGGGAGAACTACATTGACTTGAGGCCCTCAATCAGGCTATGTAGCTAGCAATCAGTTGACATGGAGTCTTCTAAGGTTAACTCAGCCATATACCCACCTAACTATCTAACCTACTCTCCCATTTCCACCCTAGGCCACACTACCTCTCTCCACACCCTAGGCCCAACTGCCTATCACAACTCTAGGCCTCATGGCTTATATCCCTAACCTTAAACCCTATGACCTATATTTTAAGCCTTAGGTCCCCTAACCTATTTCAACCTATCCTTTCTTAACCATTTCCCACAATACACTTTTAACCATACCTTAGATTTTTTTTCCTATTAATTGGGAGAACTACATTGGCTTGAGGCCCTCAACTAGACTATGTAGGTAGTACTCAGTCGACATAGGGTCTTTTGAAGCTAGCTCAGTCATTAGCTTCATTGACTACTTTAATAGGGATCCAAAATTGACCTTTTCTCCTATTTCAAGTTCTTCAAGGTCACTGATATCAGTTTTATATGTTGACATTGGTTTTTTGTGTTAATCAACATTGGCAGACCCCACTGACATTGACACCATGTTGGTTGATGTTGGACCCTGTTGACATCAATGATTAGTTTAGCCCTAGGGTTGAATAACCCATCCCCTAAATTTAAATTTTAACCTAAAAACTACCCCCAAACCCTGCCAAAATTCATCTAAACCTACCCTCAGCTCATTTCCTACCCCTCTAATAGCATTCTTTCCCCCCAAACATGAAATTTAGCCTAAAATAGAAAAATCACAAACTTAAATCCAAAATTAACTTGAAGAGGATTTTACCTCATCTCTTTATCTCCTCTAGGATAGAATAGCTAGTACTTGTGGTGGTGTGCTTCTAGCTAGGTCCCCTCCTAGCTCTACCATCTCACCAACACTCAGATCTCTTTTTCTCTCTAATCAAATGTTGTAAATGAGTTTTGGTGGGCCACTAAACCCCTTTTTGTCAAGTTTGGTCACCCATAGATGTCGACATCCTTAAACTAACCTGTTGACATCAATACTATTTTCTACCAACATCAGTGACATAATCAACATCAACACCCTTGAATAAGAGTTTCCACTAACAAACCGTAACCCTTTGTACTCTACCCTTAATTTGGGGCAAATTGGAGATCACATATATCTCCCCAACCATGACAACCACCCTTGGAAATCACTAAAATCTCCACCCATGATGACTTTGACTGGAGATCATGAATATCTCCTTGATCATTGACCCTTTTAAACCAACCTTGTATTTCTTGTCTTGATCATTTATATTATCCCATTATAGTTGGTTATTGTACACATGCATGTATATTAAGTTTTTTTGATGGTGACCAAGATAGTCTTATCATTTGCAACCTTTTATGTTTCCCAAGGGCAATTCTTACCTCAAATACCTATGACACATGGACCATTAGAGCTACAACTTTGATTATTTTGACCCTATCAGCTATCACTTACAAGTTGTGATTTGGTTATATCTATCCAAGTCTTCTTCCACCTGACTTGTTCTTAATTTTGTCAACTATAGCTTGTAGTAGTATACACACAAGTAGTGATACCACATTCTTATTTGCTCGCCCAATTCACTTCTTATCAAATCAGTACATGATTCTAGTTTTTCCTCCATCAATTACTATTTTGAGGGGGAATACCTCATCTAATACCTAGAGCATCTAACTCCTATTTTTGTCTTGCAACTTGTCAGTGCAAATTAAAAGACAAAAAGGGGTAAATGTAGACACTAAAATTATGTCACAGACGTGTATAACTCCCTATGTCAAAAACCCCCTTGGTCCCCTTTTTAATAATAATAATAATAATAATTAGTCTTCCTAATCCATGATTTTACCCCTCATACATTTAATTAATTTAAAATATTTAATTAAGTTAATTAAAAACCACTCATGCCACCTTACATGACCACCTTGTCCTAAGACTAATTCTTACCCTCTGAGTCACCTCAAGACTTAGTCTCTTTATCCTGACTACCCATGACTTGTTCTTACCCCAAAAATAAATACCTAACCAACTACATCCTTCTTAACCCCCCATTTCTACCATTTCCTAATAGATACCACACTTGGCATGAGAAGGAATATAAAATAGGCTAAAAATATCCCTTTTACCTATTCTCATGCCATCGATGTCGGTCAACTAATGGTTGACATTGGTGGGATCACCAATGTCAGTTACTTAAGCCAAAATCCAAACTAATGTTTAGGTCAATAGAAATCAAGAAAACTCATTTTAATTTACATACAAGCTTTTGACATTTAACTTTCCACATCTTGGCTTACTATTACCTTGTAAAAGTCAATCAAGACTAGGAACCAAGCTCCTGAGAACTAGCAACACATGCTTATTTTCTCTATTCAAGGCATTAGTTTGATAATCCTTATAAGAGCCATCCATTTAGCACATATTATTCAATCATATCTTAAGCTAATTACATCACTTATTCTGTAAGTCTTTAAGTAGTTACTTTATAATCACTTTATATCTAATATTTATTATTTTTTGTATTCTTAACTAAACCTTCATGAAGGATTTATAAATATTCCCTACGTATTTCCCCTTATTCCAACACACCAAACCTCTGACTAGACCCATCCAAATAATACTCTCTCTTGTAACTCTCCCCAACCTTCCAGACCTAACCAAAACCATTTTCCAAACCCAAATAATCCTTCTACAAGCTCTTAGGAAATTATTTCCCCTATCAACATTAGTCTCCCAACCGATATCAACCACACTTGCTCAGCAACCTTGGTAGCCTAACCAACGTTGATAATTGTGGATTTTTAATAACCTCTCTAAAACCTACCTAGATAATTTCAAAATATAAATGAAATATACCACCTACACTCTGTTACTCTCTGTTGCACTCTATTACTTTATACTACACTCAAGTTGTGAATAATGGTAACATATCTCTCTTTTACTCTCTCTTTTCCTCTCTCTTTGTTATTTATTACTCTTTTGTTTCTCAAAAGTGGACTATCATCTCTAAGGAAGTTTGACACTTCCTAGAGCAAGTGCATAGCTTGATAACACACTCATATATCTACTAATAGATATTTTTTGGGTAGTGATTTCTTACTTGTAGGTAGTCCTCCCCAGCCAAAGAGGAGTGCTCACAACATCTAAATATAGTATGCAAACCAATACAGGTTCATTCTAATCACTTATCCCTATCCTTCTTCTTTATTTTTGTTTAGAATTTAAATAGACACAATTTTAGTGAAATACCATGCTCAAGTTACCAATTTTTGCATTTTATATAACTACATTTCCCCCCCCCCTTTATTCTAGTAATGTAACAAAGTGAAATATTAGGATAAAGGAAAATAGAAAGTGTACTTAAACTTACCTGCAAAGGTGAATCCCATGAAGCTTATGTGATGTTGAGTAATGTTAGATAGTGTATAAAGACCACATTGCATAAGTATGAATTTACAAAAGGCAAATAGATAGTAGATCAGTTCTTATTATATATAATATAAAACAAAAACATACAAATCTGGGTAAGAGAGAGAGAGAGAGAGAGAGAGAGAGAGAGAGGATGAGAAAGGAATGAATACACCTCACTAGGTATGCAAACCAATACAAAACTTATTGTGATGTTGAGTAAGGTTGAGAGTATTGGGTATGTGTTAAATGATGTTATACCAAAATTTATATCATGAATGGAGTTGAGTGCTCAATTCCCCAAAAAGTGGCTCAAGAATGTAAAGGCTAGCCCTTCAGCACCATCGTCACCTACTGAGTGAAGCTAGATGATCATGCATGTGTTAATCAGTGTTTGGACTATGTGTCTAATCCCTCTAAATAGGTGGCTCAAGAATACAAAGGCTGACCCTTTGCTCCATCATTTCCTACTAAGTGAAGCTAGATGATCTTGCATGTGTTAATAGATGTTTGGACTATGTTTCCAATCCCTCTGAATAGGTGGCTCAAGAATACAAAGGCTGACCCTTTGGCTCCATCATTTCCCCATGAAATGAAGTTATGAATTGATATCGATATGTATGAATGTGTATGTCATATGAGATAGATTTTAAAGCCCCTAAATTCTCTATAAATCTGACAATGTGGCATGGATAACCTAATGTGTGTTGAAAACTAGGCCAATGTTGGCCAACTCAAAAAATATGGAGATTAGGCTTGTATGAAAGCCACTCCAAAACAAAAAAAATTGGCTAATGTGGAATCCGCTCAAGAACTTAGGTATATGGAGGTTATGCTTGTATTAAATCCACTCTAAAATGATGCCAACCACCTGTAAATGGAATAAGGCATGCAACTACTAAGAATGTCTAGGTAATGTTGAAAACTAAAATAAAATAAGCAAAAATGATGTACAATCTACCCCCAATCACTGGTGTCTAAAACATGGATTTTAATTTAAAATTTATACCAATTATTATATCTAAAATTATAAGTGAGAACCAACCATGCCACACACAATGCCCCTATGTTTGAATTCTCTATGAAAATAGCACTGAAAACTATCGATTTTGAACTAGTCTAATTGTGCAAAACTATAGTTGAACCTAATTTTTTTCATGCTTATAGAAAATATGGACTTCTTACTATTTGGATAACAAAAATAAAACAAGACACTCTAGTTTCTAGTGCAATATTCTAGCCTTGGCATTATTGTCTTGGGCTAAAAATGATCACTATTCTAGATTCTTGATTGTCTGTGTGGTTTGTTCTGAGTGGTTTGATGACTAGTGACTAGTTGTTGTTCTAGTTGTTCTAAAACTAGATTTTTTGACTGATAGGAGCTCTTATCTCTATATAAAAACCCTTGTTTTTTTCCCTTCTTCTGAAGATAGGAAATAGGTACCCTACAATGACTACCCTTAGAAGAAGAAGCCCTGCAAGCATGTTAAGCTAGAAAATATACATGATATAGAAATGATAATCAATAATATATCTCAAGATATAGCATGGTTTGAATTGAGAGATTATTAGATCAATAGGGTTATGCATAGATAGATATAACAATGTAATATCATGTGCAATATACTAGAATTGAATTAGCTTGGAAATGTTAGTTGTTAGTTGTCATGGAGGGATGGAGCATGATGTCCATCATGGCATCCAAGAAGAAAGATAATTCATGATTTGGATCATGGAATTTCAAACAATCAAAATCAATAAAGTAACAAGCATACAAATCAAGAAGTAAGAATCATACAAGGGTAACCAAGGGGCCACATAAACAAGGGACATGGGTGCATGTCACTCAAATTAGAAAATAAGCATACAAGGCATGTTCAAATAACACATACACATGCAAGTGGAGAAAACAAAGTTGGCACAAGGGCCATAGGCACATTGAATAGTTCAAGCAAAGGACATTGGAAAATGTCTTAAGGAACACACATGAATAGAATTAAAGGAACATTGGCAAATGTCCTAAGGCGCATAGAAGAAATAATCAAGAACTAGAAATATAATCCAACAAGCTATGATAAGCAAGAAGAGAGTGCATGTAATAAATGGTAAGATATAATCGCATCTAACTAATCAAAGAAAAAGTGAAATTATGCAAGACATGTTTAGCACAAGACTAGGTATATGCCAAGAGATACAAAAGTGATAGATACTAGTGAAATATCGATATAGTAATCTATGTAATTTAGTAAGTAATGTACATCAACCTAATAACTTGGAGTGTATAGTGTAGGAATGACATAACCTGGATGGTATAGTCATGTAGAAGATGCACCCAGTGGGTATGTATATCGGAGTGTGTCTTGAATGTAGAAGTAGGATGTCTCCTAAATGGGTAGAGTGAATCAATCAAGTAGCTAGATGTCACTGCACACACTCAAAGAAGATCAAGTGAAGCATGGTAATGTAGATAAAGTGACATATAATAGCATGAAATATAAAATGTAAGTCTTATCATGATATCAACAATGTAAAACATAGATGATTCATACAATCAAATTTTTTTTGGTGTTTTGACATTTTTGAATGTTTTTGGATTTTGAAATGTTATATTCTTTTTGTATTTTGAAATATTTAAGCTATGTACAATCAAGTAGAAGAAATTATGTGCAATCAATTCTAAGGATAAATGATACTAATTGATGATTCTCATGTGATACTCCCTATCATGGTGTCTTATATCAAGGAGTAGAATCATGCATGATCATGAAACATGATGAAAATGTTGAGACTATGGCTCTAAAAGCTATATATGTTGTAAATGTTTTGAAATATTTGAAGTAAAAACCAACTTTGGGGTCCTTCTATAACTCTGAGAAGTGGATACAACTATATGTCTCTTAGGGACCCATATAGAATTAGGAGAATCTCTCTGAGCATGTTCTCTATGTGTAGACATATGAGATCTCAAAAAAACTACTCTGGGTGTGAATGATGTAGCTAGCAGCTGTCTAGAATCCCAAAGCTATGGAGGCCTATTAACCCTTTTTACTAATGATGTATGCCTCAACTATGTCTAAATCTGAAGTGGAAGAGGAACTAAAACTAGAGGAGAAGCTGAAACAGATGGCAAAACTAAAACTGGTGGTAAAACTAAAACTAGTGGACAAAATTAAAATTGGTGACTACAAACTAGTAGATGGCTCTAAAGTGGGGAGTGATAAATCATATGGAACTCTATTGAATGTAACAACCTAATTATAGTGAATGAATTTCATGAATCTATGAACTATAGAAGGTACTGCTCTAATTTTTTGAATCCATGGTCGACCAAGTAGCATATCGAAAACTCATGCACTAGGAACTCTAGTGAATGATGTGGCCACATATTTAGGACAAAACTATAGTGTAATTACTATCTCACCCAATGAAATCTATATATTCCCACTAAAACCATTAATAACTATTTCTGTCAGAGTGATATCCTCCTCTGAATATCCTAAATATTGTAGTAGTGTCAAGGTGCACATGTTAAGACTAGAACCATTGTCAATAAGCACATTGTGAATAAGTTGATTATTAATTTAAGCTCTAATAAAGAGTGCATGATAATCTAAAGCATCCTCACTGATCTCCTAATCTGATAAGGAGATAGAAGGTCTAGCTAGAACTCTAGAATTGTATACATTGATCATGTTTCTCAAAGGATGTAACTCAACTAAAGGTACCCTGTATGTATTTGGTGGTGGATGTGTATGATATGCATGATTAACCCCTTATGTGTCCCTTATATCATGTCTTTAATGTTGTGGAAATGGATTTGAGAATATTTTCAATGCTTTATCCTATGGTTGCTTTGTCAGTGGAGGCTTAATTGAAGTGTTAAGATCAATAGTGTTTGAATCTATTAGGTCTTATATCTTGTGCTTTAAATTGATGCATCTATTTGTCATATGGCTTGGTGCCCTATGGTAGTCACAAAATGCCTACTGATCATATCCCTTTAGAAGAGTATTTTTTGGATCAACTTCTTGAATAAGAGGGAGAGATATGATATTACAATCAAAAATTTGTTGTAAAACCCTAGTTGGAGAAACTAAAAGATGTGAAAAAGTACATCGAGGGGGTTTTAACAAAATTATTCATTGAGGAGTCTCTAAAGTCACATTAACTGTAGGTTAATTCTACCCTTTAGTATCATTGAACTTGAACTTATGTGGGACTTTATTGTTACTCGTATTATTTGTGTCTAATGTATTAGTGTACTTTAGTTTGACCATTGAAATTAGTTTGACTTCTCTTTCCTTTAATGTATGACACAATTCATTGAAGGAAGAGAATCTTTTGAACATGATTGATTCATCAAGTGCTAGTAGAAGACTTTATTTGAATAGGTCTTATAACTCTTGATCTTCCATGGGGCTAGTCATCTTAGCCAAGATGGTCTTATACTGAAGAACATAGTATGTGAGATGCTCATTTGGTCATTATTTTTGTTGAGCAATTTGAGCATATGAAACCTTATCAGCAATGTTGATACTGAAGTGTGCTAGAAACATGTCATCTAAAGGATTGAATGCATTAGCTGACTGATTTAGTAGATTATAGGACCATTGTAAAGTATAATCCTTTAGACTTCATGGAAATAGCTTGGTAAGTAGCTAATAATTTGGTACATAATCCAAGCATGCTACATGAAAATATCTAAAGTGTGTCTCTAGATCACCCTTTCCATCATAAAGAGTAAGCTTGGGTTGAAAAAAACCTTATGGAAAGGGTGTAAAAGCAATGTAACATGTCAATGGTGTATGTAAAAGATCAAAAGAATCTAAATCCTGCATAGGTCTAGTGGTGCCTTGCTCAAGATTTATCACCTTAGATTGAAGAGATATTATCTCTTGAACAAGGGATACCACATCAAGAGATAGGGATGTACTAGTTGTAGTTGGTGGCATAGAAGAAGGTTAGGTTGTTATAGGGGTTGTTGATACATAGTTGCCCTCATAGTTTCATTTGTAACTGATTGCTCTATGGTTTGAGAAGATTGACCATTGTTCACTTTTTTTTGTTACTCTTATAGAATTCTAAGCATTTCATCTTTCATATCAAGATGATTGGTTAAAAAAATTTGAAGTTTTCTTTTATCAATTTCATCAAAATCAGTATATTAGGCCATTGTTAAAGTAGGAAAACAATTTGAAATGTGTTTGAATGTTTTGAAATAAGTTATAATAAGCAAAGTGCTAGAAATGGAAAGTATTGAATATAAAAAATGCAAACTCCTAAAAATAGTGAATTGGAAATTGCACAAAAAGGATACAGAGCTCACAAACATGTAAGATGATAACATAAGAAGTAAAAAGGAGCTAGTACATGCAACTAGGGTTTTGACAATAATATTTTTTCAAATTACTATGAATTTTTTAAATTAAAAATTAATTTATGAGTTAAGTATTCAAGAAAAAATTTATAAATTTATGGGAAAGTGTTTGATTTAATAGGGCCTAGTAGATGCAACTAGGGTTTTGAGAAAAATATTTTTTTTGAAATTACTATGAATTTTTTAAATTTGAAGTGATTTTTTTATCTTAATATGCAACTAAAAATTTAGAAAAATGATTGGAAAATTACTGGGAGATAGTTGATGTAACTAGGGTTTGAAATAAATTTAATTTAAAATTTACTACAAAAATTTAAAATTTGAGATAAATTTTTTATTTATATGTGCAAGCAAAAAATTAGGGACTTATTGGATGAATGTTGGAAATTTATTGGGACCTAGTGTATGAAATAGGGTTTGAAATAAATTTATTTTAAAATTTAAGATGAATTTATGATTTTAATATTCAAGAAAAAACATTTGAAATTAATGGGAAAAATCAGCTAAGAATTTACCCTAGGGTATCTAGGGTTTTTATGTGAAATTCAAAGTAAGTCAAGTTCACCAAATGATTTGTTATTTTTGGGAATAATGGAGTTTTATTTATATTTAATAAATGGCCTTGAGTAGGATAAATCAATAAATAATATTCCTAATTAAAGCTAATGATTTGTGAAATTAAAGTACAATTAAACCTTTTTTAAAAATAATAGTGAGAGAGAAAATCAAACTTAGCTTATTCTAGACTATTTTGACTGAGATAGGATCTAGAACTTTGTGTGCATGACTAAGAAACTATCAAAAATATGATCTTGGACTTCATTTTTTAATTAAATAGGAGCATTATAATTGGACACCCTAGGCTCTGGCACTTTAGTCCTTTTCTAGTGTTATTGTCCTAAGGATTTAAGCTTTTTGGGTTTTATTTGCCTACTCATTGTCAGTCTATGTACCAATTTTTAGGTCCTAAATTTCAATATGGCTCCCTATATAGTTGATTATTCATGTACTTATATATTTTATGCAATTGAAAGAAAATTTGGCAAATGAGGAAAAGGGTTTAGTGTGTGTAAGATGCATTGGACGTGCTTCACACCCCATGTGTGGGCAACTACCTACATACCAATAATCTAAAGAGGCATTAATCCATATGTAGTTCTCCTTTTAAGAGTGCTTGGTTCAATAGTGAACAAAATGCAAGAAATTATAAAATTGGGTATGCTTGAGATGACTAGGGACTAGTGTAAGGACTTAAATTGGCTTGAAAGTATATAGGCTAGTTGTATTCAGAGAATAGGGAATATTTCTTGAGTGGTCTTTCTTATATTCTTGCTTTCTTGAATGGTATTTACCAACCCTTTCCAAATTATCTTTGAATGGGATTATATATGGATCTATTGGTCATGGGTTAAATGAATTCGCATTAGGCTGACATGATTAAAGTTAAGGATTCAAAAGGAAATGACCATTGGGTCCTAAGATGCACTTAGTTAATAGCATTGAAATCTGGACACCCTAGGGTCCAATGCTAGTGTCCAAGTTGGGAGCTATTGTCCTAAGTTGATAGGGCCTAGGGGATGAATCAGTCATGAAGAGAGAGTCTTGGCTTAGTTGGGATCAATTCTAGAAGGCCACGGATGACTGAGAATCAATGAAATTAAGCCTAATAGGTCATGAGAGCAAGCAAAAGGGACCTAAGGATTGGGTGTCATTAGCTATGTTCAAGTTACCAATTTTTGCATTTTATATGACTACATGTTCATTTGGTTCCTATGGGTAGCTATAAACTAATGGTATAATATTTCAAGTTCAACTGGTATTCTAAAATTATTAATAAACATAGTCTTAATGTTGGCCCAATAATTAATATACCCATCTAGGAGACCAAGGTAACAACCATATGCAAGCTCATATAAAGTATAGGGTAACAATTAACATGTGACATATTCATGTTGAAAACAAGTTTAGATTAAGGCATCTTCAAAGGTTTGGATATATTCATCCATATTCTTACTCCACCATGAACATACCTTGGATAAAATTTCTCAAGGTTTTTCGGCAAGTCATGTGTAAGTCCTAAAATATTCACAAGATAACTACCTCCTCCCAAATAGGTAGGATTAACCCTTTGAGGGCTTTAAAGAGTAAAAAAAGGGTTAAGTAAAGGGATACTAGTAATAAGAGAGTTATTGGATAAATATATTTGTCTAGTTTTGGCCTTTCTTTTATCATTTTTAACTCTTATATCTTATGTAAGGTGTAATAACTCAAAGTCACTCTCAATAGACTTTGACCTCATAAAAAACTCTTATTTTCAAGTTTTAAAACCTATATCATCTCAATATAATAAAGGTTTCTAATATTTTAAAGCTAAATAAAGCATAAAGGATTGCCAAAAGACCAAAATCAATCATAAATATCAAACAAAAATCAATGATAAGCTTGAAATATTTCTCACCGTCCCTCTTTCTAACACCAATATGTTGATGTGCATTTTAAGCACATAATTAGTTGGGAAAAGAATAAAAGATGGCCAAAATACCAAAATCAATGATAAATATCAAATAAAACTATGATTCATGCCCTCCTTATAGTGCCAATCTATTGATGTGCATTTTAAGCACACAATAGATTGGAATAAGCATAAAGTATTACCAAAAGACCAAAATCAATCATAAATATCAAATAAAACTCCACTTTAATACCTCCTATCACTAATTTTTTGATGGATTCATTTGGCACACATCAAATTTAGGTAGGGTTGGGACTCACCCAACCTCTCCTTAAAATAAAGCTTTATATCTTCTGCAAGGTCTATATCTACAAGGTCATGGTGGACTAAATACCTTAGTTGGTTAATGTAAGTTGTTCTATACAAGGGGCCTTTATTGTTTTTAAACTTCAATAATTATGAAATAAACTTATACTATCATGCTCAAAATAATCATCTCATGTAGATTTCATAGTAAACTCATAGATGATTAGCACTTGCCTTTAATCCATTGAATTCAATAGTGCATAAAAGATGACAAGTAGGTTTCATTTAGTCTAGATAACACTTGAAATCATTGATTGTAGTTTATATTATTATAAGACTAATATAACAAGGTATAAAATAGATAAAAAAAAATAAAGGGTAGAGATAAAAAATAAATGGACCTATTTTTTAAAGGAAACATGTTTGTTTCTATTGAGTAGAAAAATACCCTAAGAAAACCAATCTTTACTTGGTTATCATAGCACAACTAGAAAGTAGAGATGGTGCAAGAGTCTGAGGACCAAGTTATTAATTCAAATATAAATAAAA
Organism: Torreya grandis; assembly: GCA_037957365.1. Taxonomy (NCBI): domain Eukaryota; kingdom Viridiplantae; phylum Streptophyta; class Pinopsida; order Cupressales; family Taxaceae; genus Torreya; species Torreya grandis. The sequence goes on from JARHVA010002675.1 coordinate 1,214,938, forward strand.
TAGTGACCATATACACATATAGGAAACGAATATCAACTCATAAAGCTTTCAAATAGAAGATAATTCATGAAACATCATTAATATTCATCACATACTCAAGTGAAATATATAAATAAGTCCAAATAGTCTTGGTTCATACAAAGGAAAAAGAAAACTATAAATTATGAAAAGACATAAGGAAAATGTAAATGATCTTGTCCCCTATTTTAGTCACTAATTTCAATGAACCAGTCATTTATTACATCATAGAACTGGTCTTATATAAGCAAGTAGGCCATGGAATCTTCACTCAACCCACTACGAGTTTGTTTCCCAAACTCAATGAAGTAACCCTAAATGAAATTAATTTGAATTGATCCCCACTTAATTCCATGATTATGATAAAATTATGGGCCACATTGATTAGAACTGAGTTGAATTATGGGTAGTGGGATACCATTGAGATCTCCTCAGGATAGTCCACCAACCATATTTAGCATAGTTAGAGATCAAGGCTAACTAAAACAAAATTTGTCCTTTGTAGTCCATACCTATTCCCAATGTGCATGCCATAACCATGTGTGCATTCAAATTTCAATTTTGTGATTGATATATTGCTAAGAGATAAGCCACAACTTGATTGTGTAGATCAGATTGGACACATAGACCCTTTTTGTAATTTTGATGGCTTAACTTAAGTACATATTATTATCATGGATGCCCATGTATATTTCATATCAAATCCATACCATGAGGTGGCTTATAACTATTCAATAATGCCAACATGTCTTCCATTCACTAGGGTCATGCTATGTAGCATATCCTACTCATATGTTGCTTGGCTAAGTACCCCATGTTATTTGACTATTCATTGGCCTTCATGATATGATATTTCACCATGTGGCATAATCTCATTCATCCATGAGGTCATGATCACATGGGTATTATATTTTATGTACTAATTTAAGTGGAGAAGTCAAACCATGCTAAGTGGAAACATCTCATTTATTTAGGAGGTTGTTGGTCTACTTAATGTGCATAGACTACTTCATGGCCATGGTGAAGTGGGTTTTGTATATGTGGTATCATCTTTATAACCTACTTGATATAATATAATATCTATGTTCTAAGTGTTCTAGTGAAGTATATTAATGGGATCTTGGCACTTAATAGTACTTTATTCATTAGGGAGCTCACATGAAAATCAACATGCATAGACAAGCCTAGGGATGCAAGGGAACTAGATCATGACACTTAGTATCATCTCACCTACCTACAAGATCATATGAAAATAAACAATTATGGAATGTTTTTGGGGCATGGTAGAGTGATATTACACCATGTGGTATCATCTTGTTCATCTTAGAGCTTGTAGGTATGGGCTTGGAAGTTGAATCACCTAAGTGAGGCGGGGAAGACAAATATTGATATATGGAAACATCCTACTCATTTGGGTGTGTAATCATATGAGGGAAAAAGGTGACCATTAAATTTTGAATTTGAAAATAAAATGGCTAACTTGAACTGAAAAAGGCATATAAATTTATCATATTAAAAAGGGCCTTTAACCAAATGTAGAGTCATATTAGTCGAGAATGTAAAAACTAACCAAGTTAAAAAATGAAATAGTATAAACACTTAACCATTATAACTTGAAAATAACCATATTTCCAAATCAAATACACAAAAAACCATAAATAAATTAGTCTGAATCACATAGATCTAAGGCCCTATTTCATGTTTGATAGTTTTAATGGGTGATACAGCCATCAAATTTAGGCTCTATGAATGTTGATGAGGATGCCATCATGCCATTTATAGGTAGGGTCATGCTATGTGATCACTCTTTACTCTATCACTACTTGATTGGGGATATAATAGATTATGATTTTTATGTGGCTGAGATGTAATAAGGTATCACCACATGATGTGATTTACCTCATTCAAGACATTGTAAGCCTTGACTTGAAATTTAAGAGGTACTAATTGTCAAAAGGTTCTAGTATCTTGACAAGTGACATCATCTCATTTATCTAGGGATCTAATATGTATTTTAATATACACATGCCATATGAGGCCCTTGTGAATTGGGATTTCACCACATGGCATCATCCATTTATCTAGGAGCTTAGGATCTAAGATTGAACGTTTATTTACCAAAGTGTCATAGATAAGAAAGATCTTAAGAAGTCATTGCATCTCACTTATCTAGGAGTTTGGGGACCTATATAAAAAATTTAAAGGGCCCAAGGAAGTGAGGAAGTGGGATTGATACATGTGGTTTCATCCTATTAATCTAGGAGTTCATAGATCCTCATAAATAAAATGAGTCTTAAAAGCTTGTAGGGAAGAAGAAATGTGACAAGTGGAAGTTTCATGCTTATTCAAGGCCTATGAGAAAATTAAATAGCCATTAGTTCTTTGAATATGAAACTTAACATAAATTTCTAAGTAAACACCAAAAATGGAAATAAAAGGTAAAAAATATAAGTGAATAAAGAGGCCCTTTTTACTAAATTTATATCCAAATCAATCCATTTATAAGGAAAGTGACTACCAAATGATATAAATACATAAAGAATTGCCAATTAGATTTTAAAAAAGTTTAAATGGACTCAATTATGTTAATAAAAAATTCACAATAGCTCAAAATTACAGCTAATTTAGTCTATAATTCATAAAGTAACTAAGTTTTAAATATGAAATATGATAAATACTTAGCCACTTAACTCGAAATGAAGTAGAAATAGACCAAAATGCTTAAGAAAAACATGCAAAAAAATATTAAAATGATTAGAAAAGTTTTATAGTTTTCATTCGGAATTATCCAAAAGGGAAATTTAAACCCATTGTAAAGCATGATCCAAAATAGCTGAGACTTTTTAAACTTAGGCAAATTCAATAAAATAGATCAATAAAGTCCAAAATGTCTACTTCTTTAGACCAAGTATATAGGATGAAAATTTACCTTGTTAAACTTGGTTAACATCATAATGCAATATTAACATCAATATTGAAACATCCCAAGGACCTTTTTAGGGTTATACCAATAATTTAAAATTGGAAAAAGTCACCAAACCCTCCCAAAACAAAAGACCATATTCTAGGACAAAAAAGGTTCCATGATTTCATGATGAAATCAAGGCATGACGTGCAAGCAATAATAAATTGGAATACATATTATTTTAATTTATAAGTGCCTTAACAAAGTCATACACTTTTTTTTCCGTGGTGTTGTATTTTAATCAACATATCCCAAGACTTTTCTCATGAAATAAAAAAGTTGTTCGAAACTTTATTCATTCTTTTGTGACAAAACATTAGTAATGGTATATTAGGATGTGAAAAGAAAAACCTATAATTCCTTTGTATAAACTGGAATAATTAGCATATGATATTTTAATTATGTTAATATGTTATAATGATTATTTGAATTCATTATTAAACTTAAACTCATTTACATATTTTAGCATGTTTACGATCTCTTTGATGAATTTGTAAAAATTATGGATGAAATTTTTGAGAAAATTTATTTGTCTAAAGAAATATCAGATCCAATTCTTATACCTTGGAAATTTTACTAATTTGATTAAATCCATTCTCTCTATATCAATACTTATTCCTTAATTACATACTATATGGCTAATAAATTTCCTTTCAATAATTATAAAAAATATTTGTTAGGGTTAAGAGAAATACTATATTTTCTACATCACTCAAATACTTGTTTTAAGTGTTCAAACATCTTTTTTGAAAATTATTGTCAAGTCATATAGGTATATGACAATGAATGGAGTGTTGATATTTGTAAATTTTTAATTCATATCTCTTTGAAGTGGATACAAAATCTATTAAACCAAGTGTAATTTTAACATAGATTAAGGTATCACATGGGGTAATGAATGTTTCTTTGTGTTGATCTTATAGATTCATCAATACATGATAATAGATTGATTTGTTTTCATCATGGATAACAATTTATCTCCAACCACCTTTTAATTGAGTTGGTATATTTTGGGTAATGGGTAGGTTTATTTTGATGAGGCATTATTTAAATTATTGAAATTTAAAACAACTTGATATTAGCATTCTTCTTGTAGACTAACATTAAGATAGGTAGCCAATTTTTTTATCTTACCTGTAAGATGATATTTGAATGCAAATTATTTTTTAGTTCTTTATGCGTTAGTGATTGGATAAGAGGATTCACAAACTCAAGATTTTGATAAAAATACTTCATGTCAATTATTAGATTTATTTCTATGTTATTGAATAACTATCAAAAAAAAATTAGATCTTTATACTTCCATGAAAAAACACCCTTATATTCAATCATTATCTTGACAGACTACTAATTTTATTTATTTGAAAGATAATTAGAAATGTAGGCTAGTTGAGGGAATTAAGATGTTCCCAGGTTGACCTCATCTATATCACTTAAAGGAGGCTTGATATTTAGTTTGATGAAAAAATATTTTTCATCAAATAAATACTATAAATGAACTAACTATAGAAACCAAAATTTTCTATTAGAAACTTGGAAACATCAATTTTGACATAACTTGGTAGACTTGGACTTGCGTATACACATATGACTCTTGTGCACACCTTCCCTATCCATTTAATCATATATTGTCTTTTCCAACCCAATTTTATATTACACATATTAAATATCACCCTAGTATATGAAAGAGTAATCTATAATCCTAAGCAATATGTCACCATATTCTAGATCACTAATTTTGTCTCTCTAGACAATGTTGGTAATAGTTAGATTCTTGTAGTTACCACAAGTATTTTCTTTATTTTGAAAATGTTTGAGACACTTAAAATATAATTTTAAAATTATAATGTCTCCATTATGTTCGTATATACATGTTTCATGGGCCATTCATAACATGAAATATCAAAGAGTCATCTATAAATATAAATCAAGTCTAAGGTCATTATCATATAGCACTCATCTTGGAAAGTCACATTAAACTTGAGAAACCCAATATAACTTCTCTTGAGAAATTGTCATAAAATTATACATGTATAAATAACCCTCAGATGATTATCCCTAAATCCATGTCTCAACACTAACTCAAGGTCAAAGTTGCATGTTTTCAAGTGATGAAAGCCAGGTATTACATTGAATTCTTGCATGATCATGATTATACATGAACACATACATAGGTGGGAGAATTAAGTGAGGTTTAAGCCATATTTATAGTATTTTAATATAAAAAATTATTAATCACTTATCTCAAAGTGGTTTGGGATATCCAACCCATCTTTATAACCCCTTTTGTAAGTCAATCTAGTGTTAAAAGTCAGGTTAGGGTTTCAAGGTAAAGAGAATAAATTCAAGGATTTTCACTCATGAATGAGGGAAAGAATATACATGAAAATAATATATAGATAAAATTTCATTGATGTGAATAAAAATAAATTAGTATATTCAACATGGATAATTTAGATAGATAATAGATGGTACCAATTTTTGTAAGGGTTTGAGTTTCACTAGCAAAATTTGTGTGTGTTTTGAGGTCTTATTTATTGATCTAAGTAGTTACTGAGCTAATAAAAAAATATATGTATTTTGAGATAGGTAGTGATAAATACAAATTATAAAATCAATTAAGTGAAATATATTCCCTTTTGATTTTCCAATTGTATAAATAGTAAGTGATATCCTAATCTATCTTTTGCATTCATATTTTTATGGTAAATTCCTTATTTTACAGTATCTAGATTTTAATATTTTTACCTTATTTATATTTCACTAATAAAAAATAAAAATTAAACATTCCATTGAACCCAATATTTTTTTTATCATAAGAAACCCTAGGTAATTCTCCCAAGTAGGGTTTTATATTTCTTTCTTAGGGTTTTAGCTTTATCTTACACTAGGGTTTTAAATATGATATTTGATTTCCCATTAAACTCTTGGGACACTTTGACCCAAGAAGGAATAATTAAATCCCATTTTTATTCATTTTTAGTGATTTATATATAGGTATAAGGTGGTATCGATCTTTGTGGAAGGATTGAGGCACTTATTTAGATAGGAAGTTGGAGAGGTGGTTTATTGACTTGTTCCACCCCAAGATGTCTCCCTCAAGTGTAGTCTAATGTAGGTGCATCACTATAATTATGTCAATATGGTATTTTGAAAAAATTTATGAGTCTTATGAGGTATTTCATATCATACTAATCCTTGCATGAGGTAGTATAGGTCAGGCTTAAACTAGTTTAGGTATTTAGGAAGTTTCCCTCCAAAAGTCAAATTTAAATTTTCAAATATTTCTCTTGTAAATACATGAATAAATGTAATTACATAAGAATCATGATTAGTTTTAATAAGTATATAAAATGCATAGGATTTATATAGGAGTTTTAGAGTCTCTTTTTCATGTCATAGTCATCTATAAGATCAAATAAGGCAAATGTAATAAGAGACTATTCATAAAATGTCATTTTCCTATCTTAGGTATAAGTAGTTGAAGGAGAATCTCAAAAAAAATTGGTAATTACAAGACTATATGAGGATAAAATTACCTAATAAACACTTAACCAAAATATTAGGAGTGAAATGTTGAATACAATCATAAAAAGACAAGTTTCTCTTGATTGGGAAGACTAATAACAGTCTACTAATGCAAAATAAGGGTTTGTGTTTGTGAAAGTGTGATTTTATTAAAAAATAAAGGAATATTTCTATTTGAATATTGTATTAATATATTTATGTCATTTTTTAGTGATATATAATCCAAATTAAAGTGATTTTTTACTGAATTTTGAGTTCTTATTGTTGAAACCTTACAAAACCTTATTTTTGCACTATACAATCAATTACAAACACTTGTATCACATGAAAAAGGTTGCATGAGATTGGTTAGAGGATTATAAAAATGATATAAGGTTTTAATAATCTATTATAGGTATTAAAAATATTATAAAACCCATAGTTTTTATTAACTATCGTTAAGAATTTTTTGGGCTCTGAGTTTTCTGATAAACCTTGAAATAAGGTTTTTAAGCACAAAAAGATTCATAACTAAAGATTTAACTAATGAAATATTCCCAAACTTTGTAGTAAGTTGATATAATGTGTTTATAAATTATTTCATGTGTTTTTATGTTAAAATTAGTCCTTTGGAGTGAGAAAATTTTGATTGTGTCTAGGACTACCTATAGGTAATCACTAAGAAAGCTCTAAAAGAGAGAATTTAATTATTTTGCTTAGTAGTTTGATTTCAAACTTCAAGGGAAGGTTTTTCATTATTTTTAGGTACATAAAATACACTTAATTAGTTTATACAAGTCATTTTTAATTTTAACTAATTCAAGGCTCCTTTAAGAAGGTAGATTATGCATGTATAGACCTAAAAGAGCAAGAGTTGCTATTGAGTTTACTCCTTTGATAAACTAATAAAAAGATTGGTTTCTCACCATTATAAATATTATATAAGAAAATAAATAATTTAATGAAATATTTATAGGAACCTAGAAATATAACATTTTTCTAAAGACCTAATAAGCCTATTCAAAGTCCTTTAGTAGTCCTTAAGGACTGAGTCAAGTTTCTTGGTCATTTAATGACCTAGTTAGTGTTTTGAACTTTTGAAAAAACATTAATAAGTTTAATATAATTGTCTTGAGTATTTTTTAGGTCTTGTGAGGTGATTGAGTTCAGTATGATAGGTTTAAACTTGTAAATTTTCTAAAAGTTACAGACTTCTTGACAAACCCAATTGAAGATTAAGTGAAGTACATCCTTCTTGGCATCAAATTGCGGTATCAAAGATCAGTTAGGACTGAGATATTAGTCAAGGAAAATATTTAAAATTAGTTGATAAAAGTGTAAATAATAATGTAAATATTTATATGAGAGAAATAATAGGTAGAGGACAAGGGAGATAACCAACTCAAGCTATGTTGCTTGAGGAGATAAGGAATCTCAATAATAGATTACAGGCCATGGAGATTGCACAAAGGATAGGAGTAGATAAATGATAAATCAGTAATAGAGAGGATGAGTGACTTCAAGAATAAGAATTAGTTGTATATATATAGGAATTAGGAGTAGAGGAAATATTGGTCAAATAAATAATGGGGGTTAGTGTTAAACCCAAGATAGAAGTGTCCATGTATGATGACAGTCTAAATGTGGAAGACTTGGTTAATTGGATAAGTGCTTTAGAAAAGTACTTTGATTATTAAAATGTAGATGAATACAAAAGAGTGTAATTTTCCATGACAATGATAAAGGTCCATGCATCCCTATGGTGTGATTTTGTACAAGAGGAGATAAGAATAAAAGGAAAATCCAATATTAAGAGTTGGGATAGGATGGTGGCTAAACTCAAAGGTAAATTTATGCCTAACTATTATCAAACTAATATTTTTAGGAAACTCCATAATTTTAAACAAAAATATATGGTTTTTTATTGAGGTCAAATGGGGGGATTTTTTTAAACTAGGGTCCCCAAACCCTAAGAGAAGTACAACTAAAAGAGATACAAAGGTCTACCATAGACCAAGAAAGAAACTAAGACAAACCAAGGCCAGATATAGCAAAATACAACCCAAAAACAATAAAATAAACACTAAAGGACAATGAAAGAGTAACCTAAGCCTAATCCATGTCTAACTTTTCTAATATGTCCTCCTAGTATCTTTTCATCCTCTTAAGGTTAACATCAATTCAAAACAATAATTTTTCTTTGTCAATGTCTTTATGGGATCCACTACATTTCCCCTATTTACCTTTCCCTTTTCTAGATGTCTTAGCTTTAAATAACTATCCAAGATATGCTCTGAGGTTATCAACATTCTGAATTCCCTAATGCATGGCTATCTTACTAAAATTTACCAATAAATTGATGTTTTTTTTAATCTTCTCATTCAAAACAAAAAGATATGGTAGTGAAATAATACACTTAAGATTTTTACAAGCTAATTATTAGAGCAAGTCATATTGAGGAAGATATAGATAAGGTATATAGGTACACAAAAAGATTGAATTTTTATGTTCAAGATGATATTAGCCTCCTTTCACCTAGATTAGTTGAAGAGGCATTTAGTATGCCTTAAAATTATAAGAAAAGTTGTCAAGGAAGAAAAATTAGTTTTCAAGGGATAATAGTAGAACTTATGAAGATAGAATAAACCATGCAGATATAAATAAATTATAGGTATATGAGTAAGATAAAATTATATCACAAAGATAAGAACTAACCACAAGAAGAAGCTACTCATTCAAAGGTAAGAGGACATTTGATAGAGGTGGAGGTATAGGATTTGTTGGTAGATGTTTCAAGTGTGATAAGTATAGGGATAGGTCATATGAGTACCCAGAAAACCTTTCTACAAGTCAAGGAAATGCTCATATATCTCAAGCTAATGAAGAAGAGAGTGTTGAATCACCTTCCCATGAAGATGCACTAGAATTTAGAGAATCATTTCTCATGAAGATAATATTTCTCAAACCCAACAAGGAGATCCAATAAACTATACAAATAAAGACACTATCCATAATTACTTACAAGGTAAAAGGTAAGTGTTTTAAGTCCATTATATATAGTAGAAGCATAGATAATATTTTATCTTCTGAAATGGTTGATAAATTTAACTTAAAGTAAAATAAACACCCTACTCCCTACAAGGTTTCATGGCTAAAAAAAGTCCATCAAATTTTGGTCAATGAATAATGTTAAGTTGAATTTCAAATAGGGATTTATAAAGACCAAGTGGTATGTTATATGATGCCAATGGATGTCTACCATGTTATCTTAGGTAGACCATGAAAACATGGCAAGAAATACATTCATGAAGAAAGGAACAATAATTATACTTTTGAGAAATATGGGTAAAATCACACACTCTTGCCATTGAAGGTTGAGAATGCAGTTGTTTTAGAAAATTCTAAGGTGTTGATTATAGGTGACAAAGAGTTCTTATAGCAAGTCAAGAAAGATGAGATTTTATCAATTGAACATATGAATAAGATTTTTTATAAGTTGTCTAATAATTTTTCCTCCATAAGAAGCATAGGATATTTTTATGAATTCACTGATAAGTTTAGTTTGTTAAAGAAAATTTCCATAGACAGTAAGCGCAGTGAATTTCAAAATGAGCAAACAGTGAGTAAAGAAAAAAAATATCTTAAAATACAATGATGAAAGTTTCAAAGTTACATATAAAAATAAGAATAAGAAATAATGTTACAATAGGTATATAATGGAGGATAAAAAATGAAAAAGAAGACAATAATAAGCAGTCAAAAGTGGGATAAATAGTCATGAAGTAATAGAAAAAAGAGGTCCAAGTGTAGACTAATGTATATGAGACAAAGACAATTCTCATAGTTGATGAGAAAGAACCTCAAAATCATAATGAACATGTTTATTTTATCAATTTGTTTTTATAGTATGCATATAAAATCAAATCAAATAGGGATACAATGAAAGTGAAAGGTATAAATATCTTCATCAATGAAGATAATCCATCAACTTTATAGGTATCCAATCATAATCAAATAAAGAAAAGACTACAACTTGTACACTCAATTGGATGCATCTATGAAGACAAATCAAGCTCATATCAACCAAAAAATCCATGGGATTTAGGAGGAAGTTTAATAGAAAAAAAATGAGTATTGTTAAATATCATCAATGAAAGTTTCATCAGCATCAATAGTAGCATATAAATTTCAACTCATGAATAGGAGTCGATGACAAGTTCTTTTGTACCTCAGTGGTCTGATGTAGGGGCATCATTATAAGTATGTAAATGTGGTCTTGTAAATGGTTTTAATATTATTAGGAGGTCTATCATATCATAATAATCCTTTTTTGAGGCATTAGAGGTTAGTTTAAGTTAGTTTAGGTCTTTAGGAAGTTTCCCTCTTAAAGTCAAATTTGAATTTTCAAATGTTTCTCTTTTAAATACATGAATAAATTTAATTATATAAGAATCATAATGAATTTTAATAAGTATATCATAGGTATAGTATGTATCTAGGAGTCTTATAGTCCATTTTTCATGTCATAGTCATCTAGAATATCAAATAAGGCAAATGTAACAAAAGACTATTCATAAAGAATCATTTTATTATCTTAAGTCTAAGTGATTAAAGGAGAATCTAAATCTAATTTGGTCATTCCAAGATTGGATGAGGATAAAAATATCTAATCAGCATCAAAAAAAAAGACACTGAGGAGTGTAAGGTTTAAGACAAACATAAAAAGACAATTTTCTCATGATTATGAGGACTAATGACAGTCTACCAATCAAAATAGGGGTTTGTGTATGTGAAAGTGTGATTTTATTACAAAATAAAGGACTATTTTTGTTTGAATAATTATATTCATATAATTATTACATGTTTTAATGATATCCAATCTTAATTGAAGTGGTTTTATACTTGATTCTTAGCTCTTGTTGTTGAAACCTAACAAAACCTTTTTTTTACACTTGATTTATTATTTTTATTAAATTAGATTTTTAATTATTAAATAATAAATGGGTTTGAGTAGATAAAATTAGTATATAATATGCAATAATTAATCCACTAATTTATTTAAACAAATTATATTTTTGCCTTTTCTAAAAATAGTAACAAGTGAGAGAAAATATGACTTAGCTTATTTTTCACTATTATAGCTGAGATAGAGTCTAATACTAGAGGAACAAGACTAGGACACTATCGTAAAATAAGATCTGGAGTTCATTTCTTGATTGGACAGGACCGTCAAAACTAGGACACCCTGTTATCTAGCATTGTAGTCCTGGTCTTTCTGATATTGTCTAAACTACTCACAGAGATATGATTTTTTGGGGTTTTATTTATAGCATCTATGTGAGCTTTTGTACCAAATTTAAGATCCTCAATGTCAATGTAACTCCCATTAGAGTTGATTTTTTGTGTGTTTGTGTCTTTTACGCAATTAAATGGAACTTTAGCAAATAGGGAAAAGGGGTTAGTGTGTAAAGGATATGTTGGACACACTTCACACCCCATGTGTGAGCACATTTATTACATATAAATAATTTGAGTAGGGATCAAACTATATGTAGTTATCTCATTGAAGTGTTTGGTGTAATAGTGTGATGAAAATGTAAGAAAATGCAAAACTAGGTGTACTTGGAATAACTAAGGACTAGTATGAGGGTTTGAATAGGCTTGAAATAATATTGTATGGTTTTATATAGAGAATAAATATAAATAAATTATTGAGTGATCTTTCTATTATTATTGCTTCTCTCTTGTAAATGAGTGACAACCCTTCTAAATGGACTTTGAATGGCCTTTTATAAGGGATTTAATGATCATGGGTTAAATGATTTTGCATTAGGCTAACATGAATTAGGATAATGATTCAATAAAATATGATCATTAGAACCTATTTTACATTTGGACAATAGCACTAAAAATTTGGCACCCTAGGTTTTAGTGCACTTATCCAACTTGGGCACTATTGTCCAGAGGGAATGAGACATTGGGGGGATGGATCTGAGCCTAAGAGAGTTGCCTAGGTCTGCAAGGATTAAGTTTTTAAGGATGTAGATGAATGGGGATTATTTAAATAAGATACTAAAATGGTTTTGAAATAAATTAAGAATACATATGTATTGGGTGTCATTAGCCATACTCAAGTAACCAAATTTTGCATTTTATATGACTACAACACCCTACAATCAATTACAGACACTTGTATCATGTGAAAAAGGTTGAATGAGATTGGTTAGAGGATTATAAGAGTGAGATAATTTTAGTGAGACTATTTTATATGTGTTATAAACATTATAAATCCCATATGTTGTATGAACTATCATTAAGAAGTTATCAAGCTCTGAGTTTTCTGAGAAACCCTAAAACTATGATTTTAAGCACAAAAAAAATCATAACTCAAGATTGAACAGATTAAATATTCCAAAAATTTATAGTAACTTGATATAATGTTTTTGTAAACTAATACACATGTTTTTATATTAAAATTAGTCTTGTTAAGTGATAAACAAATTAAAATTTTTTAGGACTACCTATAGGTAGTCACCAAGAAGGCTCAAAAAAGAGAGAATTTGATTGTTTTGCTTAATTGTTTGATTCCAAACTTCATGAGAAGGTTTATAATTATTATTAGGTCCTTATAAAAAAAATTATTATGCAATACAATTCATTTTTAAATTTAATTAAGTCAAGGTTTCTTTAAGAAGGCAAATTAGGCTTGCATAGACCTAAAAGAGCAAGAGTTGTTATTGAGTTTACTCCTTTGAGAAACTAATAAAAAGATTAGTTTATCACCATTATAAGTATTATATAAAAAAAATAAAATTACTATTGAGAGGAACATATAACTATAACATTTTTCTGAATACCTATTAAGCTTATTCATAATCCTATAGTAGTTTTTAAGGACTGAGTCAATTTTCTTGGTCATTTGGTGACCTAGTTAGTGTTTTGAGCTTTTGGAAAAACCTCAATAAGTTTAATATTATTGTCTTGAGTAAATCTTGGATATTGTGAGGTGATCGACTCAACTATACAATGTTAAAAGTTGTAAATTTTTTAAAATTTATAGACTTCTTGACAGACCCAATTAAATATTAAGGGAAGTAGATCATTCTTGGCATCATAGTCTCTGCCACATACCTTGTATGTCTTAGAGTCTTTGAGATGGTCATGATTAAAGAGTTATTTTTAGTGGATCAAGGAATAAACAATTCCAATTGGGTAAATATCCTTGAGGGTGTAGGTGGTGATTAGGGATCAAAAATATAAAGTCACTAAGTTCTCAAAATAGAACCTCCAAGTAGGGGCTTGGGGTTTGGACATTATTGAAGTTATAGTTGAAAGAATTAAAAAATCAGAGGGACTAAAATTTTGTGGCCCAGTTCCCTCAATATTGGCATGGTAATATAATGGCTTGGTTTTTAAATAATTCTACTACAATGATACTATGTAGAGAGGGGTATAGCATCTAGATTAGTAGAAGATAAATCAACCACTCTAGTATTTACAATTGCAAAAGAGGAGGTGAAAGAAGACATGACCTTATTAAGGGACTGATTTTAATCTTTAGAAATAATATTTTCATCTTTTGTAGAGGCTATTTTTTCTTCTTCCTCCCCTGCTTATTCATAATTTGTATCCTCTATTATATCACCTTTTTTAATTTCACCCCTTTATTCTTCTTCTTCCATGGTCTCTGGTTCCTCTTCTCTCTCATTATTGACATAATATACTAATTAGATTACCTCTTCATGTTCTTCTCCTTCATCAAGATGGAATTCATGCAAAATAAACCCTCTGAAGATATTTCTTCTATGTGAGCTATCTTGGCAGAGACTGGAATGGTTATTGGCTTCCTTTGATAAGTGGCAATGGGTGACTGAGTAGAAATGGGGGCTTGACCCAAGGTGGATAGAATGGAATATGAATGGGCATCAGTAGATGTTGGTGGAGTTAAAATGGGAGAGTTGGTAGGAGGTGAAATGGATGGAATGGATATAGGGATGGAGATGAGGACATTAAAACTATAGGTGCCCCTAGTGGATATGTTGGAGGTGAAATGGATGTTATTTTAGGTGGCACTGTTGTAAAAGAAATTTATAAAAACTCTAAAAGGCTTACTTGTTGAACCATATTTAGAGGAGGTAGGGGTGCCAAAAAATTGTTCTTATATGTCCTCTTATATGAGATGATGCCCTTGTAGTTTTTGCATAAGATTTCACTTTGGTTGTTGGTTGAGACCTTGGGACTCCCCTAAGAATGATATTATTAATTTAGGGATTCAACTTCTTTTAGGTGGCATGCTCTTCCAATGGGCCAACTTCTTATTGTTCAGGAGAGGTAGGAAGTTCTTGTTCTATGTGTGATTGAGCATATTTATAAGGCCATTGATAGTTTCAACTCTATTCACCTCTTCCACAATTATAATTTCCTCCTCTCTAGTGATTTAAGGATCATATTTAATATTTTATACCACTACCATGGGCATATTATGTTTTTCATTTGTATATAGACCTTAGAGTCATATTGATCATTGATAAATATTTCATCATGCTCAAATATTTTATGCCCATAGGGAATTTAGACTCCCTTCCTCATGAGATCATTGAGATATTGCTCGACTTTCCACCTAGGGTCCCAGTCTCTATGTCTTACTTCCTCCAAGCCATAGTGGGCCCTGGCCTTGCCAACTGTATTGAGATGCCTCCTCACTTAATATTGGATTTGACCTATGCTAAGAGGAGTCTTGTGGTAGTACCCCTGATGTTTAGTAATAAGGTCTTCAACAACATTATTATATACTTGGTGTGCAATATCGTATTCTACCACCTTATTAGGGACATAGAGGGGAAAATATAATGGAGTTGTCCTTATTCCCTTTATCATGATTATATTACAATCCATATAGTATCAATATTCCCCTCTTTTTTATGTTTCTTCTCATGTTCTCAAAAATCTTGGGCATCTGACACCCATAAATGGTTTGGTAGACCTATGGATAAATATCCTCTAAATCCTTTTAATTTTAGTTATGAACATGTAGCATGGATAAATCATCATAAACCATGTTCTTAATATATTAAGTAGATGGCTCCCAAGGTTTCCCATGAATTTTGTATATTGTTTTCATAACCACATCCATCACACAAGACATCATATAGAATATTTTGTCATGGGGCCTCTAATTAAATCATAACATTTGTGCCCTTAGCCTAAAATTGATAATCTCTCTGAGTATTAAATTTTTGTTAGTAGTGAAAATACTATATACTAGGGGCACCCATTCCTCATGTACATAAGCGGTGCTATAAAAACATATAATTTTTTTATTAAGGCCATGGATATTTTAATCCATGGCTTGAATTTAAATATGGGGACTAAAGAGATAGCACCCTAAATAGTCAACTTATCTCCTTAAGCCATTACTTAAATTTATCTTTAGTTGTATTTTATTCTAACTAGACATTAGTAGACACTTGTTCATAAGTCACTTTTTATAATTGAGAGTTGTAAATATTTCTCAAATGCCTCTCTAGAATTGTAGACTACTACATTTATTTGAATTATAAAGTGTAGGCAATCCCTGGTAATAACATAATTAATAAATAAATCTCACATTTGGTCAATATAAGGTATTACCTTAGATTTTGTAGCTATATTATGCAATCCCATGGCCTTGATTTGAATCAATTCATAAATTTTATTTAGGTCATCCTCAAAAAATTGGACCTATAGTGGATATGGTTGTGGCATGCACCTTATCCCAGATGGTTGAGTAGTGATGAAATTAAAGCTCAAGCACCCTCTTATCAAATAATTTATCCATATATTCAAGCCTTCATGTGATTGTTTATGAATAAATAGGTTGATTTTCTCATGATGAAGACACCATTACTCTATTGTAAAGCATTGAAATCTCTATGAAGTTGTCTAAAAATACTTACAGATTTACGAAGAGAAAAGCTAACAATTTTAGTAGCAGGGTAGCTCAAATTCATAATTTGATTGAAATAAATTAATGGAAATGGTGACTTGATTTTGCTCATAAATCTACATATATTTCCAAAATCCTAGGACTTGAATGTTTTGTTTATGAAAAGTTAAATTAGTAGTGGCTTTTAATTTTGCTTCATGTTTCAATTTAAATTTTCTAGTCAGCTTTATTAGGTAACTTTTTCCATGTGGTAGATATTTAGGTTTTCATGAGTGATTATTAATTACCTCGTGATAGGTGTAAATTTTCCATGCATCAGATTTTGGTTTAGCTATTAGAATTTGCATTTGAATTTTGGCTATGAATCTCCCCAATTGTGACATTTGTCATAATCTCGCGTACGCAAGGTTTTTACTTAATTATCTTGCTTCATACCCCTTATAAGCCACAAGTTAACAATATTATTCCACTTTGTATGATCTTAGGAATCTAGGTCATTAGACTATTAACTTTATAAATCTACTTGATAGGTGATGAGTGAATGTGATCTTGCCACATGTTATGATCTTGGGTTTATGAAATTTATTTAGAAATGTTTTGTGTACTTTGTTTGATGGGCTTAAAATTAATATAGTGGTGACATGTGAATAGCTCTCAGGATTGTAGAACTCATTTTTTAATCTTGTACACTTTTTGGAAAATTTTGGGCTTCTAAGATGATAACACATGGATTCAACTCAAGAATTTGGATAAAATGAGATCTTGACAATGCACTTTTGAATGATAATTTACAAGTTAATGATATCATGCCATGTGGATGAATCTTGTTGATTTGAAGGATTTGGGAAAGTTAATGTTGTACTTATACTTGTGAAGTGGTGAGTGTCTAGGATCATGACACATGAACAACTCTCATTAATCCAAAAAATCTTAGAATTTTGACCATTTATTTCTTTTTGATAGGGTTTAGTATTTTGATATGATGATACATGTGTTGTCCCCCAAAAAATATCACTCATTTTTGGGACAACATTTGAGCTATTTTGAACTATTTTGGTCCAACAGACCAAAATCCTCTCTCCCCTTCTCAAAAAATTTTTTAGGCATTCAAATTCTCCATTTTTCAAGTTCTATGAACTCAGTTCTATGGACTCTGTAGGCTTGAATCTATGGACTCTACAGGCTTGAATCTATGGATTCTGCAGGCTTGAATCTATGGACTCTGTAGGAAAGAATCTATGGACTCAGTTCTATGGACTCCACTAGTTTTATGGACTCATTTCTATAGACTCTATAGGCTTGAATCTATGTACTTTATAGGCTTAAATCTATGAACTCTATAGATATGTTTCTATGGACTCAAATTGCTTAAAATCAGAAGGTTCAATAGGTTCAAAGTCTTCTACAAGTGAGTTCAATCAAAAGAATAAGTTTTCAACACTTAGTCATTTTCAGGATTGGTTCAATGCCTTGGTTCAACCAAAAGAGTTCATCGGCAAGATTTTATGCAGTGTTTGAACCATTGAACCATTGAATTGTTGAACCTTGAACCATTTTGGTTCAATGGGTTCAATGGGTTTAAAGTTTCAATGTCAATGGCAAGAGTTAAGCACTTCAACAAAGGTTCAACAAGTTCAACTACTTTTAGGTTCAACAGCTTCAAAACACTTATCAAAGAGAAGAAGGCTTGAACCATTGAATTGTTGAATCATTAAACCACTTTGGTTCAAAGGTTCAATGGGTTCAATGGTTCAAAAGGTTCAAAGCATTTGGTTTAATGCCATTTGGTTTAAAGAGTATGGTTCAATGTAGTTTGGTTCAAAGTGTTTGGTTCAAGTGATCAAGTGAATGGGTGGAACACAAGAAAGTTATTAAACCATTAAACTATTGAACCATTGAACCAAAGTTGGTTCAATCAGTCGATTCAATCGGTAGGTTCAGGGGGCTGCCCCACAACCAAATGAAAAAGTGCCCTTATGGACAGCAGTGAACCAATCTGAGTGCCCTTATAAAGGGCAATGAACCAAGCCAAGTGCCCTTGCAGAGGGAAGTGAGTAAAAGTAGACAAAGAGAACTCCTTCAAAAAAGTGAACCAAGGACAAACAGCCCTTGTGGAGGGTAGTCAAAGAGTAGATGAACCATTGTAAAAGCATGAAGGATAGTTCCAGGTTTGAACAAGTCCTTACAAAGGGCATAGTTCTCTTTTAGGAAAAGAACGCAAAAAAATGATCAAGGCAAAAATGCTTCAGACTTTTTGTCCAAAGGAATTCACCTGGAAAGAAAACCCGAAAGCAAAAACCCAATAGAAAATTGACTAAGGCAAAGTAAAGGAAGATTTCCTTTGGACAAATTGTCTAAAGGAATTCCTTCAAACTTTTTGTCTAAAGGAAAAGAGCAGCAAAAGCTCGCTAAGAAAATTAAAGTCTGAAGGCCATCCCAAGACCACCTGAAAGGTAGATACCCTTACGGGAGGCTCTCGCCAAGGAAAGTGGACCATTTCTCAAAACCCTAAAGGGTAAGTTCCATCTGGGAAAGATCAAATCTCAAAGTGTAATATAAGTTTCCATGTGTCCCTTACAAAGTGTAGTAGAAGCTACCATGTGTCCCTTATAAATTTGAAGTAGAAGTTGCCAAGTGTTGTCTATCGAGACATAATTTCTAGCAACTTTCAAAGTAGTAGAATGTGCCACATGTCATCTAGAAAGCTTGATAGAGGCCGCCAAGTGGTGACATCTATAGTGTCTTCCTTTTACTAAGTAAGGACTTTGGTGGGTCCTGAGTGAGTAGCTAAACTTGAGCAAAATATGCCACGTGTCATCATACACATGAATCCAAAAGAGTCCTAAATGTTTCTACAATGTTTTTATGAGCTTAATGGAAGCTACCACATGTCATCTTCTACAAGACTCTCAAAAGGCACCCAAAGCCTCTATAAGTTAAGTGTATGTTGCCACATGTCCTTGCCTATTTCACAGTGGAAGGAGCCATGTGTCACTTGTTGAGAGCAAGCAGGAAAGACACAAAGGAATGGCTAAGGAGGGTGATGGGGCCACAACCATCAAATTCAGGGCAACCAACTAGCCATTGGCTTTCAAATAATGATGGACCCAAACATGTCAAATTTGTGACAATGAAATAACTATTGATCCTTGTAGGCTTAAGCATAGACCCTGTGAACAAATTCAGCTACTGGCTAAAGAGATATCCTGAGGGCTCAGATCACATAGATAAGGACAAAATATAGCCAGGAAAGGGGGAATGATGAAGAAAGATAAAAAATATCTATGCATAGGATATGTTTCTAGAAGGTAAATCAGTCCACCAGGTGGACATCAGAGAGCATGAATATTCAATGGTGAAGCCTATTTTTCTACATTGAGTAGAGTGAAAAGCTATGCACACATAAGGAAACACATCAAGTGGCCCTTATTTAAGGCCGATGCCCGATTCCCGCATAGCCCATGGATAGAATTTAAAATGCATTAAAGGCATTGAATGCATCGTAAGCCATTTTTGTGAAACAAAGCACCCAAGTCTATCTTGGAGCACTATATATTGGAATCTCTCTTATTATTTCAGGGGATCTCCCTTTGTTATCAGAAATAAAACTCTGCCCAAATTGAAAGGCATTACTAAGACTTTGATCTCAGATTGTTAATCATATTTCATTATTTGAATAAGAAAACAAGTGACTTTTTAGACTTTGTGCTAGAATAGCTTGGTTGGGAAAATTGTTTTTATGCATGTTTCCTTAATACATTTTTTGTCCATTTAATTGAATAAGTAGAATTAGTGAAAATAATCAAAAAGGTGTCTTGAAGCCAACTATGAAGAGACTTTATACCCCCATAATTGCCTTTAGTGTGTTTTCTTTCTATTCCTGTGTAAAGGATCTTGGGATGACTTTATGCCCTCATTATCCTTTGTATTTTATTTCTATGTAAAGGACCTTGAGAAGACTTTGTGCCCTCATTGTCCTTCATATTTCACTCTTTGCCAGTTGAAGTG
This sequence comes from Torreya grandis, assembly GCA_037957365.1. Lineage (NCBI taxonomy): Eukaryota > Viridiplantae > Streptophyta > Pinopsida > Cupressales > Taxaceae > Torreya > Torreya grandis. Next base: position 1,235,361 of record JARHVA010002675.1, read on the forward strand.
GAGACTTTGTGCTACATTTCATCCTACTGTGCTACTGCACCCAGTTACAGTTACTTGTCACCACTCGAAAGGTTCCTTTTATTTGCTAAACAACACTTCTAAAACAAGAGGAGTGTTTTCTATCATTTCATTAGAATTTCTCCTTTGATTTTTGAACATCATCTCTAAAAAAAGAGAGATGGATGGTTTATCCTACCCCTAAGTGTTATTTTTTGCTTATATATATAGTATATAGCTCCTGCATATTTGCAGGGAACCTCCCCTTGATGAGAGGAGAGGATTTTCCCCTTTTTATGTAGTAAACCTGCACATCTAGTTAACCAATTTCCCTATGTTATGGTTGAAGAGACCTATTTTGCTCATCAATTAGCTGATTGACAAAATATTCACCCAATAATTTTTGGTGACTCCACTAGGGATTTACATGAAATTTGAAGCCTTAAGTTTCAAATTGAAGCAATCCCAGCCCTTATCCATTATAGACTCTAGAGACTCTATTTTTTGTCTTACCCATTATCATTATAGCCTTACCATCTTCCTCTACCCCCATGCCAATTGGGATAGAACATGTAGTTTGAAGCATCAAGCTTCAAGCTGAAGTAGGGCCAGTTCTTTCTCATTTTTATCCTACAATCTGGCAGATCCATGGTATACGTGAAGCCAAAGGGCTAAAGGTATTGTTGACCCCATATTCAAGTTGGTAAAATAAAGTAATTTTGATATGTTTCCTTCACCATCTCACCTTCAATGAACCAGGAGATTTTATCCTACTAAAGTCAAGTCTCCATTACCAAGCAAAGCCTCCATTTTTGCTATTAATAAAGCTTTGTCAATACTTACCCCTCTGAGATTTGTTATTCCACCTTTCCATAGTCATACAACGGTAGTTCAAGGTCCTTGAGGTAACTCTTTTAGCCCACTCAATTTAACTCCACCTCTACATGAGCTACCACACAGTTCAAGGAAAAATTTCCCCAAGTTCTATGGTGATGGGAAAGTTCATCTTAATGAACATATTGCAGCCTTCAGCATAGCCTGTGGTGTAATAGATGTGGATTATGAAGATGTAGCAGTCAGGTTATTCATAGAAACTTTGCAAGGTGCTACTGCAAACTAGTTCTATCATATGTAGGCCCAGACTATGACTAATTGGAACACCCTCAAAGTCAAGTTTGAAGCCAGATTCAAGCCTATAAAAGATGCACATACCCTGCTAGCTCAACTCACACAAATGAAGAAGGAGCCTCATAAACCAATGAGGGATTTCATAGCCAAGTTCGATAAGCTAAGGAACAAGATTCTTGTAATTGCTCAGCCTACACCTAAGAATCTCAAATGTTTCTTCATCAACTCTCAGCTGCCTAAAGTAAGTTTTTTGCTGAGACATGCTGGCCAAATAGACCTTGCTGCAACTCAAGATTTAGCCACTGACATGGATGATGACCTTATCTTGGCAGGAAAGATAAGGAGAGATCCTAATAAAGGTAAATCTTCCTCATCTTCTAAATATCTATCTACAGGTACCACTGATCCAATGGTATAGAAGCTAGCAAATGAGTTGCTAGCTCTTAGGAATCAAATGGCACAAGGGATATCTTTAGCTCCTTTGTACAGACATATGCCAAGAAGGACATTCCCCAATTAGTCATACCAAGGCAATGATGCCATAAATCAAGGATAGCCAAATCATCTTCCTACCCCATAGGGGAAACTTGCCATTGAAGCACCCCCAACCAATTCAATAGTTGGATATCTCAAAATAGAATCTAATTTCTCTTTCTATCTTGAATTGAACTAAGAAAATGACGTTTGTCTCCTTGCAGAAGGCTAGGAAGAATTAGCTGGTGACTCCAACATTGGTTTTCTGAATTATGAGGATGAACCTAGAGGTAAAGGTGAAGTAGTTGATGGATCTTATGTTGTATTCATCCAGTCCCAGAACCAGTCAGCCTAGCAAGCTGATAAATAAAAAATAGGGGAAAGTTTTCAGCCTACAATTTTAATTGCCAAACGAGGAACTTCTCTGCCTTTCCAACCAAAGGACCTAGTGAGTAATAAAAAGGTAAGTACATCAAGCATTCCTCCATATCCAACTTCAATTCCACAGACCAATCCTCCCCCTCCTAAAAACTAGAAAGATGAACTACCTTCCTCTATTCCTAGTCCATTTCAATCATTTGACATAATTGACCATGTCAAGAAGACCAAAATTCAAATGTCTTAATATAAATTCTTGCAATCCAATCCCAAGCAGTTGGATAGGTTGGTGGAGTGTGTGAAGAATAAATTTATCCCTATAGGACAAGAGATTAGGAAGGTAACTCATGATCCCCCAAAGAACATGTCCATCCCAAATGATCTTGTCATTATTCCTTTAGCTACCCCTGGGAAAATAGATCCTTTCTATGTTTCCCTATTGATAAATGGTCACAAACTGAGTAATTGCATCATAGACTCAAGTGCATCCAATAACGTCATGCCAGTCAAGGTAGCAGAATCTCTTAGACTCATGCTAACCAAAACCTTTGGGAGATGTTTCTCCATGGAGAACAAACAAGTACCTCTACTGGGACAAATCAAGGATGCCCAATTTGCATTTACAATATTCCCAAATAAAAGAATCAAGATGATAGTCCTAGTGGCTGATGTCCCAGCCTCATACAGCATTCTTCTAGGGTGAAATTTCTATAAGGATCTGAAGTAAGGATCCCTATCAAAGGCATCATGCAGAGGTTGCTTCCTAAAAAGGAATCAAAATATGTTGTCACTCAGACATCAACCCCTAAAGCTCAAATTCAATTTGAATCTTCAGACATGGGTAATTATTTCTTAACCATAGAAGATATTCATGTTTCAGCAGATGAAAATCCTATAGGTGATAGTCTAAAAATTGGTTTAGATGGAATAGAAGAAGATGTGAGAGAGCATAGTGCAGACACAGAAGAATTTCCCCTTCCAAGCAAAGATAAATCTAAGGAAAGATCAGTTTTTGATGATGTTTGGATCCTAGAATTTGATGGCAGTAATTCTTCTACCAACTTAGGGGCTCGGATTATGTTGGTATCTCCTCAAGGAGATATTTTTCCTTCTTCATACAAGTTGTAGTTCAGCAACACCAACAACACAACTAAGTATGAATCTTTATTGCTTGGATTGAAGGCTGCTCGAGATAAAGGCATTAAACTCCTTCATGCTAAAGGAGATGCTGAACTGGTGGTTTGTTAGGTAAAGAACCTGTATCAAATCAAAATAGAGAGATTACACCTTTACCACAATCTAGTCTAGGATGAAATTGAAAGCTTTGATGCTTTCAACATCTCTGCCATACCCAGGGAATTCAATAACTGAGATGACGCATTAGTTGTTTTAGCAACTCTCTTAGTCCCTCACCTAGATTTCAAAGGAAAGAGGTAAACTATCGAATTGGTCTTTAGACCAAGTGTGCCCGATAATGCCAATCATTGGCAAGTGTTAAATGGTGACAACTAAATCATTGCCTTTTTGGAATAAAAAGATAGCTTTGAAAATCTTCACTTCAAAGGTAGTAAGCTCCAAAAACTTGAATCAGCTCCTAAAATGAATTTAGATGCAGGTGAAGAATTCTTGCAGCTAAAAGGGAATAAAATTCTCAAAGGACTAGTTTCTCTGGAGAAAATATTTGACAAACACGACAGGTTCATCAAATAGTAACAAATGGATTCAAACTCCTCCCAAGGGTTTGATCAGATAAATTTGGGTACCAAGGAAAATCCCAAGATGGTGAACATTGGGAGGTGTTGTACTCCAGAGGAGAAACTCAAATTTGCTGACATGCTCCACCATTACATGGATGTTTGGCATACTCTTATGATGATCTGAAGTCACTCAGGGCTGAGGAAATTCACCATAAAATTCCTCTCAAGGATGGTTCAATCCCTTACAAGCAAAAATCTTGGTAGTATAATCCAAATATATCAGGTATTATTCTATTTGAGATATAGAAAATGTTGAATGCTACGATAATTCTCCCAATCCATCATTCTACATGGATTGCCAACATAGTCCCTATGAGGAAGAAGAATGGTGAAATTTGCATCTGTGTGGATTTCAAGAATCTGAATCAGTCATCTTTAAAGGATAACTATCCTTTACCCATCATGGATCAAGTGCTTTAGATAATGATCAGCTCAGAGATGTTATCAATGCTAGACAGTTTCTCAGGATACAATCAAGTTGAAGTTAGTGAAGCAGACCAACACAAGACTGCCTTCACCACACCTTGGAGTACATTTGCATATAGAAGGATGCCTTTTGGCTTAATAAATGTTGGTTCCACTTTTTAGAGAGCAATGGATGTTGCTTTCAAGGATGAGATGGGTAAGTTCATTGTAGTTTACTTGATGACTTGACCATCTTTTCTAACCATCACTTGGATCATATACGCCACTTGCAACAAGTGTTGGAGCGCTACCACTAGAATGGTATTTCTTTAAACCTTAAGAAGTCAATTTTTGGAATGATAGAGGGGAAACTTCTTGAATACATTATGTCCAAAGGAGGCATAAAGATTGATTCAAACAGAGTCAACTCTATTCAGGAGCTTACTCTACCTACAAGTAAGACTGTTGTTTACTCTTTCTTCGAAAAGGTGAATTTCTTACGAAGGTTCATCCCCAAATTTGCTGAGAAGACTAGACACATTGTGAACATGATGAAGGGAAAGGCCACCTTTAGCTAGACTAAAGAAGGCAAGTCAGCATTTTAGGATATCAAGACTGTCATTGCCCATGCCCCAATTTTGGTTTGTCCAGACTACAACAAAGAGTTCACCATATACAATTATGCTTCTAAACACACATTTTTAGCAATTTTGGTTCAACAAAATAAAGAAAGTATGGAATCTCCCATTTCTTCCATGAGATGCCCTCTAAAAGCTCATGAGCTAAAGTACTCAAACATGGAGAATTATGCTTATGCAGTGGTGAAGGCAGTCAAGCATTTCTACTTCTATATCTTAAATTCTCACACCACTGCCTTGGTTCTTGATACCACAGTCAAATCCATACTAAATCAGCAGAATTTTGGGATGAAAAGAGGAAATTAGATTACAAAGATCTAGGAGTTTGATCTAGTGATCAAGCCAACAAAGCTGGTATGGGGAAAAGACCTATGCTAATTAATTTTTGATACCAAACCAAAAGAAACAGAGCATGAAGAAGTAGAGGTGGAATACACACTGACAGTCCTCTTTGTCTCCACCATGAATGAGTGGTATTCAGATATTGCTTATTTCCTTACTTATGGTGAGTGTCTTGCTCACCTATCTTACAAAGAAAGGAGGACTATCAAGTTGAAAGCTACAAATTTTATCCTTTGGGACAATGGCCTGTACAAGAGGAGCCTTGATGGAATGTTCTTTCATTGTGTTGACAAGGAGCAGTAAAGCCAACTTTTGAAATAGTTCCACAATCTAGCCTATGGAAGACATTTATCTGCTCCTGTGACTACCCATAAAATTTTGTGACCCAGGTATTATTGGCCAACTCTTTTCCAAGATGCATATAAGTGGGTAAGAAAATGTGAACTATGCCAACAGTTTGTTGGGAGACCCAAGTTAGTTGCCCTGCCTCTCAAGCTAGTGGTCATAGAGGAACTATTCTAGCAATGGGGTATTGATTTTATTAGAGCTATAAACCCATATTCAAGTGTTGGACATGATTATGTCCTTACAGCAACTGACTACTTCACCAAGTGGGTGGAAGCTATCCCAACTAAGCATGCTACTTCAGAAGTAGTGTGAAATTTCTTCAAGGAGAATATCATTTCTAGGTTTGGGGTCCCAACCAAGATTGTCATAGACAACAAGCTTGTTTCACTTCCCAGGAGATTACTCAATTCTATTTTTACTATGGGATCACCCTCTCTCACTCTTTTGATTACTTTCCATAAGGGAATGGACAAGCTGAATCAAGTAACAAGAACCTGATGACTATCATCAAGAAGCTGTGGGATGACAACCAAAGGACATGGCATAAAGCATTGGTTGATGATTTGTGGGTAGATAAAATTACACCAAAAAGGGTAATTGGTATGTCTCCTTTCCAACTTCTTTATGGTCTCAATGTAGAGATACCAATCACCTTGGAATTACCAGGATTAAAATTGGCTAAGGCAATTGAAGATCAGACATATGAAAGCTCCATTGATAAAAGGATCATGTACTCGACTGAGCTAGATGAGTAGAGAACTATGGTGGTGGACTGAATTTTCGCCCATCAAATTCTGGTGAAGAAGCTCTTTGACTAGAAGGCAAAAAAATGTGATTTCCATGTTGGAGATCAAGTCCTGTTGTGGGATAAAAGGAGAGAACCAAAGGGGATGCATGGAAAATTTGATTCCCCGTGGAGAGGTCCATTTATTATCCATTAGCTCAATGGTGAGAATATCTTCCTATTAAAATATCAAGATGGCATGCTCTTTTCTCTACCTTAAATGGGTAGCATCTGAAACACTTCAACTCTTGAAGTATTAGATAAGATCAGCTTGTACATATATATATATTTGTATAGTCTTTAGTTCTATTTTTGTGCTTTCATTTTCCATTTTTTGGAGCCTTTATTTTTGGGTAGCATGACTCCATAGCCCAATGGCATACTTCAAGGCACTAGAGATTCTAGTTTCTACTCCCCTCAGTTGTTCCATGTTTTCAACTGAAGGAAGTTCTCAAACTAGAGCTAGCTATTGTCCCCCAAAAAATATCACTCATTTTTTGGACAACATTTGAACTATTTTGGTCCAACAGACCAAAATCCTCTCTCCCCTTCTCAAAAATTGTTCTAGGCATTCAAATTCCCCATTTTTGAAGCTTTCTCAAGCTCTATAGACTTTGCAGGCTTGAATCTACAAACTCTGTAGGCTTGAATCTATGGACTCCACAAGAAAAAATCTATGGACTCAGTTCTATGGACTCATTTCTATGGACTTTGCAGGCTTGAATCTACAGACTTTGTAGGCTTAAATCTATGAACTCTATAGATATGTTTCTACATACTCAAAATGCTTGAAATCAACAAGTTCAATAGGTTCAAAGGATTCTACAGGTGAGTTCAATCAAAAGAACAAGTTTCCAACACTTAGTCATTTTTTAGATTGGTTCAATGTCTTGGTTCAACCAAAAGAGTTTATCGGTAAGCTTCTATGCAGTGTTTGAACCATTGAACTGTTGAACCTTGAACCATTTTGGTTCAATGGGTTCAAAGGTTCAACATCATCAGCAAGAGTTAAGTGTTTCGATAAAGGTTCAACAAGTTCAACCACTTCTAGGTTCAATGGCTTCAAAACACTTATCAAAGAGAAGAAGCTTGAACCATTGAACTGTTGAACCACTGAACCACTTTGGTTCAAAGGTTTAATGGGTTTAATGGTTTAAAAGGTTCAAAGCATTTGGTTTAATGCCATTTAGTTTAAAGCATATGGTTCAACATGGTTTAGTTCAAAGCACTTGGTTCAAGTAGTCAAGTGAATGAGTGGAAAACAAGAAAGCGATTGAACCATTGAAGTGTTGAACCAAAGTTGGTTCAATCGATCGGTTTAATTGGTAGGTTCAAGGGGTTACCCCAAAGCCAAAGGAAAAAGTGCCCTTGCAGAGGGCAATGAACCAATCTAAGTGCCCTTGTAGAGGATAATGAACCAAGCCAAGTGCCCTTACAGAGGGCAGTGAGCAAAAGTGGACAAATAAAATTCCTTCAGAAAAGTGAACCAAGGACAAATAGCACTTGCAAAGGGTAGGCAAAGAGCAGATGGACCGTTGTAAAAGCCCAAAGGATAGTTCTGAGCTTGAACAAGTCCTTGCAAAGGGCATAGTTCTCTTTTGGGAAAATAATGTAGAAAAATGATTAAGGCAAAAATCCTTCAAACTTTTTGTTTGAAAGAATTCACCTAAGAAGAAAACTCGAAAGCAAGAACCTGGCAGAAAATTGACTAAAGCAAAGCGAAGGAAGATTTCCTTTGGAAAAATTGTCTGAAGGAATTCCTTTAGACTTTTTATTTGAAGAAAAAGAGTAGCAAAAGCTCACTGAGAAAATTAAAGCCCAAAGGCCATCCCAAGACCACCCGAAGGGTAAATACCCTTGTAGGAGGCTCTCACCAAGGAAAGTGGACCATTTCTCAAAACCTTGAAGGGTAAGTTGCCTCTGAGAAAGATCAAATCTCAAAGTGCAATGGAAGCTACCACATGTCCCTTACAAAGTGTAGCAAAAGCTGCCACATGTCCTTTATAAAGACAAAGCAGAAGCTACCAAGTGTCATCTATTGAGATAGTTTTTAGTAACTTTCAAAGTAGTAAAACATGCCACATGTCATCTATAAATCTCAGTGGAGGCCGCCAAGTGGCAACATCCACAGCTTCTTCTTTTTATTGAGTAAGGACTATGGTGGGTCCTGAGTGAGTGGCTAAACTCGATTAGAATGTGCCACATGTCATCATCTGCGTGAATCCAAAAGAGTCTTGAATGTTTCTACAGTGTTTCTATGAGCTCGGTAGAAGATACCATGTGTCATCTTCCGTAGGACTCTCAAAAGGCACCCAAAGCCTCTATAAGTTAAACAGATGCTGCCACATGTCCTCACCTATTTCACAATGGAAAGATCCATGGGTCACTTGTTGAGATCAAGTGGTAAAGACATGAAGGAATGGCTAAGGAGGATGACAGGCCCATAGCCATAAAATTTAGGGTAACCAAATAGCCATTGGCTTTCAACCAATGACGGACCCAAACATGTCAAATTTGTGACAATGAAATAACTGTTGATCCTTGCAGGCTTAAGCACAAACCCTGTGAACAAATTTAGCGATCAGCCAAAGATATAGCCTGAGGGCTCAAATCACATAGATAAGGAAAAAATATAGCCAGGAAAGGGGAATGATGAGGAAAGATCAAAAATTTTAGTGCATAGGATATGTTTCTAGAAGGTAAAGTAGTCTACCATGTGGACATCAGAGAGTGCAAACATTCAATTTTCTACATTGAGTAGAGTGAACAACTATGCACACATAAGGAAACACATCAAGTGGCCCATATTTAATACCAATGCCTGATTCTAGCATAGCCCATAGACAAAATTTAAAATGCATTAAAGGCATTGAATGCATCGTAAGCCATTTTTGTGAAACAAAGCACCCAAGTCTTTCTTCGAGCACTATATATTGGACTCTCTCTTATTATTTTAGGGGATCTCCCTCTGTTATCAGAAACAAAACTCTGCCCAAATTGAAAGGCATTATTGAGACTTTGAGCTCAGATTGTTGATCATATTTCATTATTTGAATAAGAAAATAAGTGACTTTTTAGACTTTGTGTTGGAATAGCTTGGTTGTTGGGGAAATTGTTCTTATGTCTATTTCCTTAATACATTTTATGTCCATTTAATTAAATAAGTAGAATTAGTGAAAATAATCAGAAAGGTGTCCTGAAGCTAACTATGGAGAGACTTTGTACCCCCATAATTGCCTTTAGTGTGTTTTCTTTCTATTCCTATGTTAAAGATCTTGGGACGAATTTGTGCCCTCATTATCCTTCATATTTTGTTTCTATGTAAAGGACCTTGAGATGACTTTGTACACTCATTGTCCTTCATATTTCACTCTTTGGCAGTTAAGGTGGAGACTTTGTGCTACATTTTATCCTATTGTGTTACTGCGCCCTATTACAGTTACTTGTCACCACCCAAAAGGTTTCTTTTATCTACTGAATATCACTTCTAAAAGAAGAGGAGTGTTTTCTATCATTTTATCAAGATTTCTCTTTTGATTTGTGAACATCAATTCTAAAAAAAGAGAGATGGATGGTTTATCCTACCCCTGAGTGTTATTTTTTGCTTATATATATAGTATATAGCTCCTGCATATCTACAAGGAACCTCCCCTTGATGAGAGGAGAGATTTGTCCCCTTTTGATGTAGTAAACCTACACATCTGGCTGACCAATTTCCCTATGCTATGGTTGAAGAGACCTAGTTTGCTCATCAATTAGCTGATTGACAAAGTATTTACCCAACAATTTTTAGTGACTCTACTAGGGATTTATGTGCAATCTAAAGCCTTAAGTTTCATATTGAAGTAGTCCCTGCCCTTATCCATTATAGACTCTGGTGACTCCATTATATGTCTTACGCATTATCATTATAGCCTTACGATCTTCCTCCACCCCCATGCCAACTGGGATAGAATGCGTAGTTTGAAGCCTCAAGCTTCAAGATAAAGTACGGCTAGTTCTTTCTTATTTTTATCCTACAATCTGGCAGATCCATGGTATACGTGAAGCCAAAGGGATAAAGGTATTGTTGACCCCATATTCAAGTTGGTACAGTAAAGTAATTTTGATATATTTCCTTCACCATCTCACCTCCAATGAACCAAGAGCTTTCCTCCTACTAAAGTCAAGTCTCCATTACCGAGCAAAGCCTCCATTTTTGCTATTAATAAATCTTTGTCAATACTTACCCCTCTAAGATTTATTATTCCACCTTTCCATAGTCATACAATGGTAGTTCAAGGTCCTTGGGGTAACTCTTTTGGCCCACTCAATTTAACTTTACTTCTACATGAGTTACCACGCAGTTTAAGGAAAATTTTCCCCAAGTTCTATGGTGATGGGAAAGTTCATCCTAATGAACATATTATAGCCTTTAGCATAGCTTGTGGCATAATAGGTGTGGAGTATGAAGATGTAGTCGTTAGGATATTCATGGAAACTTTACAAGGTGTTGTTGTAAACTGGTTTTATCATCTATAGGCCCAGACTGTGACTGACTGGAACACCCTCAAAGCTAAGTTTGAAGCCAGATTCAAGCCTATAGAAAATGCGCTTGCCCTGTTGGCTCAACTCACACAAATGAAGAAGGAGCCTTATGAACTAATGAGGGATTTCATAGCCAATTTTGACAAGCTGAGGAATAGGATTCCTACAATTGCTCAGCCTACACCTGAGAATCTCAAATGTTTCTTCATCAACTCTTAGCTGCCTAAAGTAAGGTTTTTGCTAAGACGTGCTAGCCAAATAGACCTTGTTATAGCTCAATATTTGGCCACTAAGGTGGAAGATGACCTTATCATGGTAGGAAAGATAAGGAGAGATCCTAACAAAGGTAAATATTTCTCATCTTTTGAATATCCATCTATAGGTACCATTGATCCAATGGTACAGAAGCTAGAAACTTAGTTACTAGCTCTCAAGAAGCAAATGGCACAAGGGATATCTTCAGCTCCTTCATACAGAGATATGCCAAGACGGGCATTCTCCAATCAGTCATACCAAGGCAATGCTACCAAAAATCAAGGACAGCCAAATCATCTTCCTCCCCCATAGGGGAAACTTGCCATTGAATCACCCCCAACCAATTCAGTAGTTGGATATCTTGAAACAAAATATGATTTCTCTTTCCAACCTAAATTAAACTAAGAAAATGATGTTGATCTCCTTACAGAAGGATAGGAAGAATTAGATCGTGACTCCAACATTAGTTTCTTGAATTACCAGGATGAACCCAAGGGTAAAGGTGAAGTAGTTGATGGATCATATGCTGTATTCACTCGGTCCTAGAATCAGTCAGCCCATCAAAATAGTAAAGGAAAAATTGGGGAAAGTTCTCAGCCTACAATTTCAATTGCCAAATGAGGAACTTCTCTCCCTTTCTAGCCAAAAGACCCAGTGCATAATAAAAAGGTAAGTACATCAAGCATTCCTCCATCTCCAACTTCAATTCCATAGATCAGTCCTCCCCCTCCTAAAAACTAGAAAGATGAACTGCCTTCCTCTATTCCTAGTCCATTTTAGTCATTTTTCATAATCGACCATGTCAAAAAGACCAAAATTCAAATGTCTAAATTTGAATTCTTGCAATCCAATCCTGAGTATTTGGACAGGTTGGTGGAGTGTGTGAAGAATAAAGTTGTCCCTGTAGGATAAGAGATTAAGAAGGTAACTCATAATCCCCCAAAGAACATATCCATCCAAAATAATCTTGTCATTACTCCTTCAGCTACCTCTGGAAAAATAGAGCCTTTCTATGTTTCTTTGTTGATAAATGGTTATAAACTGAGCAATTGCATCATAGACTCAAGTGCATCTAATAACGTCATGCTAGCCAAGGTGGCAGAATCTCTTAGACTCACATTGACCAAAACCTTTGGGAGATGTTTCTCCATGGATTAAAAACAAGTACCTCTATCGAGACAAATCAAGGATGCCCAGTTTGCATTTGCAGTATTTCCAGACAAAAGAATTAAGATGACAGTCCTAGTCGCTGATGTCTAGGGTAAAATCTCTGCAAGGATGTTGGTAGTGAGTTGAGCATGGACCTATCTGAAGCAAGGATCCCTGTCAAAGGCATCATGTAGAGGTTGCTTCCTGAAAAAGAATCAAAATATGTTGTCACTTAGACATCAGCCCCTGAAGCTCAAATTATGTTTGAATCTTCAGACATGGGTAATTATTTCTTAACCATAGAAGATATTCATGTCTCAATAGATGAAAATCTTGTAGGTGATAGTCTAAAAATTGGTTTAAAAGAAACAACAGAAGATGTGAGACAGCACAGTGCAAACATAAAAGAATTTCCCCTTCTAAGCAAGGAAAAATCTAAAGAAAGATCAGTTTTTGATGATGTTTAAATCCTAGAATTTGATGGTAGCAATTCTTCTACTCACTCAGGGGCTGGAATTATGTTGATATCTCCTTAAGGAGATATTTTTCCTTCTTCATACAAGTTGCAGTTTAGCAACACCAACAACACAGCTGAGTATGAATCTCTATTACTTAGATTAAAGGTTGCTCGAGATAAAGGCATTAAATTCCTTCATGCCAAAGGAGATGTTGAATTGGTGGTTTTTCAGGTAAAGAACCTATATCAAACTAAAAATGAGAGATTACACCATTACCACAATCTAGTCTGAGATCAAATTGAAAGTTTTGATGCTTTCAACATCTCTACCATACCCAGAGAATTCAACGATCAAGTTGATGCACTACTTGTTTTAGCAACTCTCTTAGTCCCTCACCTAGACTTTAAAAGAAATAGGTACACTATCAAATTGGTCTTTAGACCAAGTGTGCTCGATAATGCCAATCATTGGCAATTTTTCAATGGTGACAACTAAATCATCACCTTTTTGAAATAAAAAGACAGCTTTGAACATCTTCACTTCAAAGGTAGTAAGCTCTAGAAACTTGAATCAGCTCCTAAAATGAATTCAGACATAGGTGAAGAATTCCTACAGCTAAAAGGGAATAAAATTCCCAAATGACTGATTTCTCTCAAGAAATTGTTTGACAAACATGATAGGTTCATCAAATAGTAACAAATGGATTCAAACTCTTCCCAGGGGTTTGATTAGATAAATTTGGGTACCAATGAAAATCCCAAGATGGTGAACATTGGGAAGTGTTGTACTCTAAAGGAGAAACTCAAATTTACTGACCTACTCTGCCATTACATGAATGTTTTGGTGTACTCTTATCATGATCTAAAGTCGCTCAAGCCTGAGAAAATTCACCATGAAATTCCTCTCAAGGATGATTCGGTCCCTTATAAGTAGAAATCTCAGCAGTATAATCCAAAGATATCAGGTACTATTCTATTTTATATATATATATAATACTAAATGCTAGGATAATTTTCCCAATCCATCATTCCACATGAATTGCCAACATAGTCCCTGTGAGGAAGATGAATGGCAAAATTTGCATCTGTGTGGATTTCAAGAATCTAAATCAATCATCTTTAAAGGATAACTATCCTTTACCCATCATGGATCAAGTGCTTCAGATAGTGATTGGCTCAGAGATGTTATCAATGCTATATGGCTTCTCAGTATATAATAAAGTTGAAGTTAGTGAAGCAGACCAAACAAGACTACCTTCACCACTCCTTGGGGCACATTTGCATATAGAACGATGCCTTTTGGCTTGATAAATGTTGGCACCACTTTTCAGAGAGCAATGGACCTTGCTTTCAAGGTTGAGATGGGTAATTTCATTATATTTTATCTTGGTGACTTGACCATCTTTTCTAAGCATCGCCCAGATCATATACGCCACTTGTAACAAATGCTGGAGTGTTGCCGCTAGAATGGTATTTCTTTGAACCCCATGAAGTTAGTTTTTAGAGTGACAGAGGGGAAACTTCTCAGACAAATTGTGTCCAAAGGAGGCATAAATATTGATTCAAATAGAGTCAAGTCTATTCAAGAGCTTACTCTACCTACAAGTAAGACTGTTGTTAACTCTTTCTTTGGAAAGGTGAATTTCTTACGAAGGTTCATCCCCGAGTTTGCTGAGAAGACTCGACACATTGTGAACATGATGAAGGGAAACGCCACCTTCAGTTGGACTGAAGAAGGCAAGTCGGCATTTGAGGATATCAAGACTGCCATTGCCCACGCCTGAATTTTGGTTTGTCTAGACTACAACAAAGAGTTTACCATATACAGTTATGTTTCTAAACACATGTTTTCAGCAATTCCAGTTCAATAGAATAAAGAAGGTATGGATTCTCCCATTTCTTTCATGAGATGCCCTCTCAAATCTCATGATCTGAAGTACTTGAACATGGAGAAGCATGCTTATGCAGTGGTGAAGGCAGTCAAGCATTTCCACTTCTATATCTTAAATTCTCACACCACTACCTTAGTTCCTGATACCATGGTCAAATCCATACTAACTCAGCAGGAGTTTGAGATGAAAAGAGGTAATTGGATTGCAAAGATCTAAGAGTTTGATCTAGTGATCAAGCCAACAAAGCTGGTATGGGGAAAAGGCCTATGCCAATTAATTGTTGATACCAAACTAGAAGAAATAGAGCATGAAGAAGCAGAGGTGGAAGACACACTGACAGTCCTCTTTGTCTCCACCATGAATGAGTGGTATTCAGGTATTGCTCATTTCTTTACTTATGGTAGTGTCCATCTCACCTATCTTACAAAGAAAGGAGGACTATCAAGTTGAAAGCTGTCAATTTTGTCCTTTGGGACAATGGCCTATATAAGAGGAGCCTTGATGGAGTGTTCCTTCGTTGTGTTGACAAGGAGCAGCAAAGCCAAATTTTTAAATCCTTCCATAATCTAGCCTATGGAGGACATTTTTTTGCTCTTGTGACTGCCCATAAAATTATGTGAGCCAGGTATTAATTGCCAACTCTTTTCCAAGATGCATATAAGTGGGTAAGAAAATGTGAATTGTGCCAACAGTTTGTTGGGAAACCCAAGTTAGTTGCCTTGCCTCTCAAGCCAGTGGTCATAGAGGAACCATTATAGAAATGGGGAATTGATTTTATTAGAGCTATAAACCCATCTTCAAGAGATATACGTGATTATGTCCTTACAGCAACTGACTACTTCACCAAGTGGGTGAAAGTTATCCCAACTAAGCATGTTATTTCAAAAGTAGTGTGAAATTTCCTCAAGGAGAATATCATTTCTAGGTTTGGGGTCCCAACCAATATTTTCATAGATAACACAGCTTGTTTCACTCCCCAGGAGATTACTTAGCTCTAGTCTTACTATGGGATCACCCTTTCTCACTCTTATGATTACTTTCCACAAGGGAATGGACAAGCTGAATCAAGTAGCAAGAACCTGATGACTATCATCAAGAAGCTGGTGGATGACAATAAAAAGACATGGCATAAAGCATTAGTTGGTGCTTTGTGGTCAGATAGAATTACACCAAAAAGGGCAATTGGTATGTCTCCTTTCCAACTTCTTTATGGTCTCAATGTAGAGATACCAATCACCTTGGAATTACCAACATTAAAATTGGCTAAGGCAATTGATGATCAGACATATAAAAGCTCCATTGATAAAAGGATCATGTACTTGACTGAGCTGGATGAGCAGAGAACTATGGTGGTGGATTGAATTTCTACCCATCAAAGTCTGGAGAAGAAGCTCTTTACCAAAAGGCAAAAAAATATCATTTCCAGGTTGGAGATCAAGTCCTATTGTGGGATAAAAGGAAAGGACCAAAGGGGACGCATAGAAAATTTGATTTCCTATGGAGAGGCCCATTTATTATCCACCAGCTCAATGGTGAGAATAGCTTCTTATTGAAATATCAAGAATGCACGCTCTTTTCTTTGCCTTACAATGGGTAGCATCTGAAACACTTCAACTCTTGAAGTATCAGATAAGATCAGCTTGTACATATATATATTTTTATAGTCTTTAGTTCTATTTTTGTGCTTTCATTTTTCATTTTTTGGAGCCTTTATTTTTGGGTAGCATGACTCCATAGCCCAATGGCATACTGCAAGGCACTAGAGATTTTGGTTTCTACTCCCCTCAGTTTTTCCAAGTTTTCAATTAAAGTAAGTTCCCCAACTAGAGCCAGTTGTTGTCCCCTGAAAAATATCACTCATTTTTGGGACAACATTTGAACTATTTTGAACTATTTTGGTCCAACAGACCAAAATCCTCTCTCCCCTTCTCAAAAATTGTTTAGGCATTCAAATTCTCCATTTTTAAGATTTTTTCAAGATTTACGGACTCTGTAGGCTTGAATCTATGGACTCTATAGGATTGAATCTACAGACTCCACAAGAAAGAATCTATAGACTCAATTCTATAGACTCCACCAATTTTATAGACTCATTTCTATAGACTCTGCAACCTTGAATCTAAGGACTTTATAGGCTTAAATCTATGAACTCTATAGATATGTTTCTATAGACTCAAAATTCTTGAAATTAGTAGGTTCAAAGGCTTCTACAGGTGAGTTTAATCAAAAGAACAAGTTTATAACACAGTCATTTTCAATATTGGTTCAATGCCTTGGTTCAACCAAAAGAGTTCATTAGCAAGCTTCTATGCAGTGTTTGAACCATTGAACCATTAAACTGTTGAACCTTGAACCATTTTGGTTCAATAGGTTCAATGGGTTTAAAGTTTCAATGTCATTAACAAGAGTTAAGTGCTTCGACAAAGGTTTAATAAGTTAAACCACTTCTAGGTTCAATGGCTTCAAAACACTTATCAAAGAGAAGAAGGCTTGAACATTGAACCGTTGAACCATTGAACCACTTTGGTACAAAGGTTTAATGGGTTCAATAGTTTAAAAGGTTTAAATCATTTGGTTCAACACCATTTGGTTTAAAGCATATGGTTCAATGCGGTTTGGTTTAAAGCACTTCATTCAAACTGTCAAGTGAATGAGTGGAACACAAGAAAGCGATTAAACCATTGAACCATTGAATCGTTAAACCAAAGTTGGTTCAATCAATCAGTTTAATCAGTAGGTTCAAGGGGCTACCCCAAATCCAAAGGAAAAAGTGCCCTTGTGGAGGGCAGTGAACCAATCCAAGTGCCCTTGCGGAGGGCAATAAACCAAGCCAAGTTCCCTTGTGGAGGGCAGCAAGCAAAAGTGGACAAAGATAATTCCTTTAGAAAAGTGAACCAAGGACAAACAACCCTTGTGGAGGGTAGGCAAAGAGAAGATGGACCATTTCAAAATCCCAAAGGATAGTTTTGGGCTTGAACAAGTCCTTGCGAAGGGCATCATTCTCTTTTAGGAAAAAAATGCATCAAAATGATTAAGGCAAAAATCCTTTGGACTTTTTGTCTGAAGGAATTCACTCGGGAAGAAAACCTAAAAGCAAGAACCTAATGGAAAATTGACTAAGGCAAATCAAAGGAAGATTTCCTTCAGACAAATTGTTTCGAAGGAATTCCTTTAGACTTTTTATCCAAAGGAAAAGAGCAACAAAAGCCCACTGAGAAAATTAAAGCCCAAAGGCCATCCCAAGACTGCCCGAACGGTAGATACCCTTGTAGGAGGCTCTCGCCAAGGAAAGTGGACCATTTCTCAAAACCCTAAAGGGCAATTTCCCTCTGGTAAAGATCAAATCTCAAAGTGTAATAGAACCTACAATGTGTCCCTTACAAAGTGCAGCAAAAGCCACCACGTGTCCCTTATAAAGACGAAGTGGAAGCTACCAAGTGTCATCAATCGAGACATAGTTTCTAGTAACTTTCAAAGTAGTGGAACATGCCATGTGTCATTTACAAAGCTCAGTGGAGGCCACCAAGTGGTAACATCTATAGATTCTTCCTTTTATTGAGTAAGGACTATGGTGGGTCCCTGGTGAGTAGCTAAACTCAAGCAAAATGTGCCATGTGTCATCATCCACATGAATCCAAAAGAGTCTCAAATGTTTCTATAGTGTTTTAATGAGCTCGGTAGAAGATACCACGTGTCATATTTTGTAAGACTCTCAAAAGGCACCCAAAGCCTCTATAAGTTAAGTAGATGCTGCCACATGTCCTCACCTATTTGACAGTAGAAGGAGCCATGTGTCACTTGTTGAGAGCAAGTGCAAGGAAATACACAAATGAATGGCTAAGGAGGATGATGGGCCCATAGCCATCAAATTTAGGGAAACCAACTAGCCATTGGCTTTCAAACAATGACAAACCTAAACATGTCAAATTTGTGACAATGAAATAACTATTGATCCTTGTAAGCTTAAGCACAGACCTTGTGAGCAAATTTAGCGACTGGCCAAAGAGATAGATTGAGGGCTCAAATCACATAGATAAGAAAAAAATACAGCCAAGAAAGGGGGAATGATGAAGAAAGATCAAAAATATCTATGCATAGGATATGTTTCTAGAAGGTAAAGCAGTCCACCAGATGGACATCAGAGAGCATGAACATTTAATGGCACGGCCTATTTTTCTACATTGAGTAGAGTGAACAGCTATGCACACATAAGAAAACACATCAAGCAGCCCATATTTAAGACCTATGCCTAATTCTAGCATAGCCCATGAATAGAATTTAAAATACATTAAAGGCATTGAATGCATCATAAGCCATTTTTGTGAAACAAAGCACCCAAGTCTTTTTTCGAGCACTGTATATTGGACTCTCTCTTATTGTTTTGGGGGATCTCCCTCTATTATTAGAAACAAAACTCTACCCAATTGAAAGGCATTACTAAGACTTTGAGCTTAGATTGTTGATCATATGTCGTTATTTGAATAAGAAAACAAGTGACTTTTCAGACTTTGTGCTAGAATAGCTTGGTTGTTGAGGAAATTTTTCTTATGTCTATTTCCTTAATATATTTTTTGTCCATTTAATTGAATAAGCAAAATTAGTGAAAATAATTAGAAAGGTGTCCTAAAGCCAACTATGGAGAGACTTTGTACCCCCATAATTGCCTTAGTGTGTTTTCTTTCTATTCCTGTGTAAAGGATCTTGGGATGACTTTGTCCCCTCATTATCCTTCGTATTTTGTTTCTATGTAAAGGACCTTGAGATGACTTTGTGCCCTCATTGTCCTTCATATTTCACTCTTTGGCAGTTGAGGTTGAGACCTTGTGCTACATTTCATCATGTTGTGTTACTGCGCCCTGTTACAGTTACTTGTCACCACCTGAAAGGTTCCTTTTATCTGTTGAACAGCGCTTCTAAAAGAAGAGTATTTTTTGTCATTTCATCAAGATTTCTCCTTTGATTTGTGAACATCATCTCTAAAAAAAGAGAGATGGATGTTTTATCCTACCCCTGAGTGTTATTTTCTACTTATATATATAGTATATAGCTCCTGCATATTTACAGGGAACCTCCCCTTGATGAGAGGAGAGATTTGTCCCCTTTTGATGTAGTAAACCTGCACATCTAGCTGACCAATTTCCCTATGCCTTGGTTGAAGAGACCTATTTTGCTCATCAGTTAGCTGATTGACAAAATATTTACCCAACAACATGGATAACTCTTAGGACTCTAAATAAAATGAGTTATTAGGGATGCACCTAATAAAATCAACTCTTAAGGCTCATTAGTCCAATTAAACCTAAAAATTCAACATGAAAAATAAAATCAAAACTAATAAATGAAATAATCACATACCATGCCAAAGATTTGAAGTTTATTTAGCCTTAGGCTACATAAATAGATATATTAATATTTTCTAGTAATAATGGGTCCCTATTTGAAATTTGAAAATGGGGTGTATTTGGGCACAACAAATGGTAACTCAATGGGGAAATACTCTTGAGTATTTACCTAAAATCTTAGATAATGCATCATGATAAAACTTTAGACCTTATAAGAAAATAATAAATAGACCTAATAACTAAAAGAGATTCCAACTCCCTTATGCAACTTACTAAATTTTTTTATTTCTAGGATCTATGTGTAATTATGTAGAATTCATTTACCCATTTGTTATGAATTTTTAGATAGAGATATAGATAATCATTCTATGTTTCATTTTGATATCTTGGTTTTATAAAAAAATAGTAAAAGAATTATGGGCATAACTCTACTATTAGCTAGGCATCCATAGCCCTGATAGAGATACCTATGATTTCATTCTAATAATTTTTCTAGTATCATTCATCCATTCATATCCTTGATGGAGATTAAGTAAATCACCCTTCCTCCATTTATTTGTATGATTTGGTCAATTGTTATCTTTTTTTTTCTTTTTTAATTTTATAGAACTTTTATGTAAGAAAGGTTGGTAACCACCATTAGTTGGGTGTATTTATAATAAAAATTACTTTATCAATATGTCCCTATCAACATACATCCATTTCAATGTTTTTTTCTCTCATCCAAGTTTTAACGCATAAGAGTGTGGCTGATCTTTAAAAATGAAAAGTATTTTTTAAA
Source organism: Torreya grandis (assembly GCA_037957365.1). NCBI lineage: Eukaryota > Viridiplantae > Streptophyta > Pinopsida > Cupressales > Taxaceae > Torreya > Torreya grandis. The sequence goes on from JARHVA010002675.1 coordinate 1,256,015, forward strand.
TTTTCATGAGTGTATCATAGTAACTTTCACAAAACTAGTGAAATAATTTAGTTCAAATAAAAACTTTATTCTAATCATAATACATAAATTAATTAGGGAGATCCTAAGTGTTACAAGAAAAAATCCTAATTAAATCTAGTTGTGTACTTTTTGAGTTATCTCCTTTTATTTTGGAAGGTTTTTTCATGATTATAGCATAATAAATTGATTCAACTCTTCTAAAAATAATCAACTAGTATAGAAAGTAGCAAAACTAACTATGAAAATAGGTGCTAAAAATAAGAAATTAATCCAGGAAAATTGGGAATCTAGTTAAGAAAGTAAATGACAAAAAGTAGTAGACTACTCTAGAAAAAAAGTAATGTAATCTACTCCTATTTCTACATTTTAATCTCACAATCACTTAGAAACATCTTCAACTTGAGCAATCATGAAATAATGTTTCAAAAAATACCCATTCACTAAAAAAATGAGGTCGTTACCTTGGAGGCATTATAGATGAAAAGCATTGTTACCTAGGATTTTTGAGATTTTAGATGGCCCAATCCATAAATGAGTGAACTTGTCATGTTATCCTTTCTTTTCATGTGCCTTATCTCATAAAATCACCAAGTATAAAGTCCTAAAAATCTTGATTTTGGATCTTTTATCAAACTACCCCTTGACAATGTCTTGGTTTTTGTTAAAGGTATGCAATGATTCTATTCGTACATCCTCAACATGGATTATGTCTAGTAGCATAGACTATATTATTTCATATTATATAATTCCTTCTTTCTTATTCGATAGGCTAAATAAGGCTAGTTTTATAGGGATCTAGCAAATGATTCAAATCCAAGATTAAAAAAACTAGCCTAAAATAGTCGTAGTGTAGATAAAGTCTTCAGCTTAGCAATGAAAAACAATAATTAACAAGTATTAGGAAACACATAAAACAACACTACTGAGTAGGAGAAATATCCTCAAAGGTAGAGTTGACATGAGTAGCCTCCTATTTTTAATATTTATTTGGTTCCTTTAGCATTTTCTTATAAATTATTCCCCTCATGTGTTTGTAAAGGACTTCAGTAAAGCTCTATATGATCTTCTTCTAGGAGTAACTAAGGGTCCCTTTAGGTTGATGGGTGGGTTGAATGTTTTAAATGTCTTCTAAGACCTTCAATAATTCAATGGTATTGTCTTGTGTAGTGCCTTCCATAATCATAATTATGTCTAGATCCTTTTTAAGTTCCATGGTTTTAGCTTTCAAACAGTATTAATCTTTGATGAGGTTTGACACAACAATCCCCACATTTTCTAGCTTGTCTAGGAAGACACCTAATTCCCTACTATTTAGCACAATAGAATTATCCAAAGTGATATTTACAACACCCTTTTAGCTAGTTTCCTCCTTTTATGGGATATCAAAATATTTATTTTTTTATTGGCAGTCATGGGATGGGGTTAATAGTCATTTGAGGGGGGTCTTATCTAGACTAGTTAGGGCGGAGAAGGATCGAGGGGTGAGAGATCCTTCCTCATTTTCAGAGGAGTCAAGGTATTATTCAAAAAGGTCTTTATCCAAGGGGATAATTTTATCACATAGGGGTTCACCCTTTCTAAATAGTAGGAAAATCAAGCCATGATGGATAATATCATTCTTGTTACTAACCTAGTAGGCTAGGGTAGTTATTTCAAGAGATTTAAGTAGATAATAAGGTAAGATAATTTTATATCCACCACAAAAATGGTTAAGTAATAGTAAATCTTGTGAAAATATCAAGGTGAAATTACCTTATAGATTTAGGTATTTCATAACTTGGAGGAAAATCTCTAGCTAGTGCATAGGAAGCTTTTGTCTGGGATAGCCCTTCTTGTCAATATTTATGACCTCATCTATTTTGAATAAATTTTGCATGAGTTAAAGCTTATGATTTTTATACTTAAATACATTCATCACATCATAAGACATAATTTCCCCTATCATATGTGTTGTCACTTGGATTTTCACCTTTTGAGGATATGTCTTAGCTTTCCTCATCTAAGTGGCACAATTGAAACACCTCTAGGCTTGTGGGTAGCCTATAAATGAGGTGAATCTCTAGATATGGCTAGGTCCCTTGATGTACCACTTTGGATCACTATTACACCTAAACTTTGTGAGGGAAAAGGGAGAGAGAAAACTTAAATAAAACTATCATAAGGGAGGTGATACACCAAGTAAGTTAATGACTTCTAACCAGCTACAGTTACACATGAAACCAAGAGACTAACCAAACATACACTTCTCCAATCTACATCTTTTCACATCAATACTACATTATGAGGTAATGGATGAATGCTTAGGATAATAATACTACATAATACACATTTAATGGCACTAGTGAATAGACTAACTCACTCAACCTTGACACTTCTTATAACACTTCACATGCCCTGCAAGAAGAAGCTTTCCAATTCCAAATAAGATGAAAGAATGAGACAACATGCTAAGGAAATCATAGTTATCACTAAGAAAGATCGATAATATAAGTAAAAAATAATATTAATAGTCATTAAGAGGTAAAAATTAGTAGTCTTATTGATCAAATGGTATGCAAATGAGTAGGGCTTTGCCATACTTAGGTGGAGCATCAGTTACAAAGCCCAAAATGGCTAGTTCTTATAGAACTTGAGAGAGAGAGGAGAAGAGATAAGTCCAAGTGTCACAAGTACAATTGTAAAGCTGAGAAAAGGAGTTAATTTTTCATGAAAAGAGGATGTGGGATGAACCATACAAGGTTAGAAGAGGCAAGTGTCCATACAAGGCATGAAACTCCTTGTGTTGGCTCAAAAAAATTCCTTAATCATCCACACGTTTAAATTTCCAAAAAATGATTATTTTTTGGTATAATTATTGGAATTAAGGGGAAGGCTTTCATACATGCCTCTCCATGCATTGGTTGTAGTCCTGGTCATTTGAAATCTTCTCAAAATGAGCTATCACCATCTATAGTTCAAATAACTCTCCTTTCATACACCCTACACACTTGGCTTCAAAATTGGATTTAGTTTCCCATGAAATTTTGATGACATGTTTCAATACCCTCCATGTCTTTAGAATCATCAGAAACACCTTAAAGTCACTTCCACTTAGATTTTTCACACTTCTCACTAACTTGGTCACTATGCTAGTTTTGACTGGTTGAGATGAGAGCTATTTTTTGAACACTTATGAGTTTTTATGAAGTATTAAATTTACATTAGGTATTTTCCCAAGTATATATCTTCCTCTCAAAGTTGGTGTCATCTCTTTAAATTCCCTAGAACCTACATAATGTACAAAATAATCAAAAGTACCCTATTTTGTACCATATCCATACAATTTCATACATCTCAAAACTATGGGGATTAGCCTGACTAATTATTATATAACCTCCAATCATCATCCTAATCAAACTATGTCATAATAGTATCTTTCCATCTCCATTTCTTCAAACTGGTCATTCCAAGGGTTTAGGCCTATTTTACCCTCTAAAGCTTTGTTCATAAAGATGGGATGTTCAAATTGAAAAAAAATCCATAAGAATATTTTTTAGGACCTGTGATAACTCCTCTAAACTTCTTTTTCCCCCATACAAATCATCAAGAGAGATATGAGCACTTAAAGTGCTTATTCGAGCTTGTTTCTTCCATTTGCACAAGCCTGAGGTTGTCTTGAGCCCAAAAGTGATTTATTTTTTTCTTACCCTATATATAAACATCTTTAAAATGTCTAAAATTACATCACAAACATGTCTTGGTCCATTTTAATCCACTCCTAGAGCTGGAAGTGACATTGGTTTCACATTTGGTCTTTAGGCCTAAACATGCCTAGTAGGCCTGACTACACCTAAGAGCTCAAAATGACTTTTGATGGTTTTCCTTACATACAAATATCTTATAAACCTATTTTTTGACCCTATATACGTGATCCAATTCGTTATAATGTTTACTCCACACTATAAATGAATGTGGTTCTCCATTTGGCTTTAGGCCTAAACTGTGTTTAACATGCTTGTTTGCATACTTGAGAGTTTAGAACATCCTATTGGGTATAATCCTTCTCATAGGTATTCCTTGTGTTATTTTGAATGTTTTCAATCATCTCAACATTATCCAATGTCTCATTTTCCCCTTATCTCATCCCTTCCTCTACATTCCTTAAGGTTACAGGGTTTGCTCACAAGGGAAGTACCCTTTGTTTAAGATAAAATAGAGGGTACTTACCCTATTTTTCTAAGAAAATTTTTCATTTTAAGAGATTATAAAAGTCATGTATATTATTTATAAAAAAAATTATTTCTTGGTTAGGTCATATGACCTACTAACTCTTCAAAAAAATAAATAGACTTATAGAAAAGGAAAATCGTGCAGGGTTCCAAGATGAGGACTGTGTATTACATTTGAAAGGGTCTTTTCTCTATTTTTTATCACATATTAGGAGCCTATTGAAATGTGTGTCATCATTTTGAGTCTCATTTAAACACACTTATCATCTTAAACCCCTCTAACCTTCTCATTTCATACTTCTCCAATTGATTATCTTGAACTACAGACTATGTTCTTACTTGAGAAGGACCCCTATAGGTGTTATTTTCATGAGTCAATCTTGAAATAATGTTTAAATACCCATTTATAGTTTTTTAGTCACTTGGTACATGTTTTAATTCATTTTTTTCACTTTTCCTAGTCTAAACCATCACCTAGAAACTTTTTCTTAGTTTCATGTCTATCTAAAGTCATCTACAGTGGTTGTAGGTTCTTATAGGTGTTTATGAACTTTAAGATACTGTAAACCCTTGAAGAATCTTCCAATAAATTTTCCAAACCATAAACATACCCTAACACTCATACATTCTACAAAGGAATAACTTTTCGAACTTGAACCCTATGTTGGTTGTAGATGTATCATTTTAGGCCATTTGTATGGATTGTCTCCTATGTAGGTCTATTTTAGACTTGAAACCATGCCTAACAGACATATCCTTTAATTTTCATGTGTTTTATTTCACTAAAATGTCCATTCAAAACATTAAATATGCTTTTCTTTTTCCTTAATGCATCAATGATCACTCAAAAGGTTCAAAACCTATAGATGTTAATGAAGGAGTTCAGTCTTTTGGAAGGTAACTTTGAGGCTTCAAAAAACCAAACTCCATCAACTCTCTACCCTCCAAAATTTCCCAGTCCTTTTCCTTGATAAAGGATACAAGTTGAATTTATTATGATACATCAAAATTTTGATGAATGTGTTATATGATCTTGACAAAAAAGGGGTAAGCCTCTATTTTCATAGTTTAGGGAAAGTGTCTCTGAACTAGTCATTTACCCCTTGATCATGGTTTCCAACTTTCATTGGCTAACTTGACTATAAAATAGGCATGAAATTTTAAGCACAATATGTTATGGATTTCAAGGAAGAATTCATCACCTATTTAAATGCCTCAAAACACTTTTAAGCTCTTTGTTAACACATGTAGGTGACCACTGTCATACACAGCCAACAATGTGAGTATGGGCAGTGTGTGTTGTATGTGACATTCAAATGGTTTTTTACCTATCTCAAAATTTTCACTTATAATATCTTCATGATCAATACTCCCTTTATCATTTCACTTACTCCTTTTCAACATGATTGGTTTCTATGAGGGCACTTGTAAGGTGCATTTTGAGTTACTTACAGGCAGTAAAACATGAAATGTTTAATATACTCAAGAAACCTAACCTCCACGTCAATTGATTTATATTCATGGTGTTTAAATAAGACATAAATATGATTTAAAAATAAAAATAATATTTCACACTTCCTTTTCAATATTGAATCCTCCATGAGAGCTCCTAGTTGACTATGTGTCTGTCATAGAGCAGACTGATTGTATTGAACTCAATGTCTATACTTTCATGGAGATTGATTTGGTTAATGAAATTGAGATGAAATTAAATCAAAAAAACATTGGAAACATGATAATTAACTTATCACAACTCCTTGGAGCTATTATCAAAGCATGAAAATCTTGAACATGGTGAAAAACTACCTGTTGCACAAAAAAGTGGTTCTTCGTGCAACCTAAGCTACTTTTCTCATCAAATATAATTAAAAATGAAAAAAAGAATGTATATAAGTATAGGATGGAGTAAAAATCATCTATAACTAATATTACTAATTGGATTATATGTAAATTCCCAAACCAAAGCAAAACATATAAGGTGCACAAATTGGCAAGCAAAAAAACATAGTCAGCTTCATGAGGATGGTTCATAAAGAAAAAGACACCATTATTAAAAATATTATTATGTAAATTAATTTATATTTTTTTTTAATTTTACCTCCCAGAGGCATTTTATCTAGAAGTTATCCAACTATCCATACCAAGTACAAACCTAAACACTGGTTTTGTGTGCCTAAAAGGGTGAAAAAGGACAAGAATAGTTTTAGCCCAAATTTGAAACTTACAGAGTACTTAAAGTGTGTAAATGGATTTGAATAAGTTTAATATTCATCTCATGCCCTTACCCCATGTGACACACTTCCCCATGGGTTGTACAAGTGTCAAACTCTTAGCTTTCCCTAAAAAATACTCTTTCTTTTGAGTCACCTACCACTTTCAATTAGAAATAGTTACCTAAGACATAATAGGACACATGTCACATGGCATAACCTTTTCACACCTTCAAATTTCCATATAAGGTTGTAAAAATCATTTAATGCCCTATTTTGACCCTCAAAATGATATAAGGACTAAAAGACTAATGACCAAGGCTAATATGATATTAAATAACATTAAATGACATATGATATACCTTATGACCATATATTAGACCCCAAAAACATTTAAAAATCTATGTTTTACCTATAGGGCTCCTAATTTAATCGGTAGGGTCAAATTTGGTCAATAAACTAGTGACTCAAAGGGGTAGTATGCATGTTATACTAACTAGACTAGTAGCCTTATCAAGCCATTGGGCTTAGGGAGTCATCAAAAAACAAAAACAAAAATAAGGAGACATTTGACCATTAACCACAAGCTTTGATCAAGACAAGACCAACTAAATACCTCAACTACATAAAATAAAAGACACACACACGAAGAAAAAGCAAACACACATGTGCTTCATGAGCACTTATGGAACACACACCAAACTAAACAAACTAAATAAAACACTAAATAACCTGAGATTAAAACTCCTTCCTAGATAAAAGGGGAAGTTTGAAACCCTTCTTGCTTCATGACATGAAGGAACGAATGAGACATATAGTCTTTTGATCCTTGAGATTGATGCCTCCAACTTTTTCATGATGTTTTATAACATTATTGGCATGGTGTCCACTTAAAACCAAGTAGTTTAAAAAAAATTGGCTATGGAAATGAACTCTTTTTGAATCCAAACAACTTCAACCTTCTCATATATATCCTCAATTACAACCTCCTTCTTCATTTCCATAGTTCCCTCACTAAGATTGGGTTTTTTCTTAGACACAAGTTCTTCTATCTTATCAAGGAGATTTATCCACTCTACCAAATCTTGGTCATTATCCTCCATGGAATACTCTTTCTTCACCTTATCATGTACTTGACCCTCAACTTGGCAAAGCTCTTCAAGCTCTTGAAAGAACTTCATTTACAGTTGTTAATCATCTTTATCCTCTTTATCATCTAGAATCACTACCTCTTCAATCTTCTCTTCTTGATGTATGAGGTCATAAAGCTAGTGTTCTTAAATCTCTAATGCATTTGATTATGTTTCAAATTAGGCTAAGGTATTAGGTTATCTTTAATAACAACAACTTCCAACTTGGTCTTAAGAGAGTTTTATAAGACTGTAACCTCTTTGGGGATAAATTGAAATTTTTTTCCATCCTTAATATCACATTCATATTCATGCTTGAGATGATTATCCTTGATTTTTTTATCAAATGTATATTATTCTTCATGGGCTACAAGATCTTCCATCTCCTTCTCCTTCTTGGTGATGCCAAGACTAGGCATTTTGAAATCATGTGACGTAGCCCAAAGAGGCTACCAAGGAGGTATGTTTTTTTCAAGCAAGAATTCTAAATTTTATTCAACTAAATTCTCATATTTAGGTTCCCATACCAAATTTATATCAAGGTAAATGGTTATGTGATGAGTACAAGATGAACTAGTTGGTGAAGGTGGAACATAGAACTCAAAATCAGATTGAGACTAAAATGTAGGGGACTCTTTTGGAAGCTATTGAGGAAGAGGAGGTAAACCTTAGGATAAAACATATTGATTTTATTCCTTCCATTTTGTAACCACTTCATTCACATCTATTTTATCTTGATAACTCTATTGAGGGAGGTTAGATGGGGTGTGTTTAGGCATAGGATCTTTTTTTGGGTCTAAACCTTTCATCACACCTTGACTTAGTAATTTCATCCTTGACTCTAACTCTTCAATTTACTTGGCTAGGTTCTCTTGTAAAATCCTTTATTTAAGTTCATATGCATATTCATGAGGATGAGGAGTATAAGAGGGCTGACATGGAACACAAGAGGTCTCTTGAGGAAGGAAGGGAGGGACTTGCATAGGATCAAGTTCTTTCTCAAATTCACACTCCTTATCAAGGATTATATCCTCTTTCTTTCCCCATGACTCCACTATATTATTCCAGCTTATAATTTTAGGATTAGGAGTCTCTTATTGAGGTTTTGATGTACTTTTAGGAGTGGATGAAATATTCAAAAAAAACATAAAATCTCCTCAGGCTTGGATTCTCCACCTTATCTCCAACTTAGAATCTCATATCTAGGAGTCACTTATTGAGGTAGGGATGTAAATGGAGAGGGAAATGAGAGCTTATATTCCACTTATTTTTTTGATGACATATACCAATACATATGCACATTATCCAACTCAATCTGCCTATCAAGATTTTCTTTAAAAACAAGATTTTTCTTTTCAACCCTCTCTTCTAATTGATTGGGAAAAGGATGACTTTGATAAGCTTGATTGGGTTCATGAGTGTAAATCATTTAGGACTGATAGTAATCTTGGGGAAGTGTATATGAACATTGATAGGTTTGGTGAGGCTATTTTTCATAAATTTTTAGCCTATCTTCCAAGGATGAACCTAGGACACTCACATCTAGCATCTCACTTGTGAGTCTTTGCCAATTAGCTCTCTCAATAGGTTCCCACTCTCATTTGACCAGCTCTAATTAATTTCTCACCTTATTAATGAAATGAATAAGAATATATAGACCATAACCCTTTGTGTGTCCAAATCTAACATGTACTTCTCATAGCCCAAGAGAGTTTGCTTGAAAGTGGAAATGGATTGATTTGAGAAGTGACTAGGTTGACTAGGATCAAGATATGGAGAAGGTTGATTGTATGATTGATAAAACTCATGACAAGGCTAATTATAAGGTTGATAATGAGCATGATAGGGTTGAAAATGGTCATATCAAGATTGGTAAGAATCACACCAAGGCTGATAGGGAGTGCCATAAGCTTGAAATGTCTTACCAACTTGTGTAAAATAGTAATCAACACCAAAGTTATCCATGGAACTTCATTATAAGGAAATAACACAAAGAATGGTTATCAAAAAACTTTAAAAGGAATACCTAGGTTACTTGACCAGCTGATGTAACTTTGGAGTCACCATTGATGCTTAGATAGATGCTTCTAAAGGCTGATTATTGAAAGACAACACCAAAAATATTTCAACCTCTTAGACTAAGAGTCCTACCTTGCATGCCAAAAACTATTATCACTTGTATTTTCACCTTTTTAGGATATGTCGCAGCTCACCTCATCCAAGTGGCACAATTAAAACACCTCTAAGCTTATGGGTAGCCTATGAATGAGGTGAATCTCTAGATAGGGCTAGCTCCCTTGATGTACCACTTTGGATCAATATTACACCTAAACTTTGTGAGGGAAAATGGAGAGAGAAAAAAAATCAAACTATCCTAAGTTAGGTGATACACCAAATAATTTGATGACTTTCAACTAGTTGCATGTTACACATGAAACCAAGAGACTAACCAAACATACACTTCTCCAATCTGCATCTTTTCACATCAATACTACATTATGAGGTTATAGATGAATGTTTAGGATATGAGGTCTAGATAAGAGACCTTTAATGGTACTATTGAATAGACTAACTCTCTCAACCTTGACACTTCCTAGAACACTTCACATGTCCTGTTAGAAGAAGCTTTCCAACTCTATATAGGACGAAAGAATGAGACAACATGCTAAGGAAATCATAGTTATCACTAAGAAAAATCAATAATCTAAGTAAAAAACACTATGAATAGTCATTAATAGGTAAAAATAATTAGTCTTATTGATCAAATGGTATGAAAATGAGTAGGGCTTTTCCATACTCAGATGGAGCATTAGTTACAAAGGCCAAAATTGCTAGTTCTTATAGAACTTAAGAGAGAGAGGAGAAGAGATAATTCAAATGGTCACAAATAAAATTTTAAAACTGATAAAAGGAGTTAATTTTACATGAGAAGAGGATATGGGATGAACCATGCAAGGTTAGAAGAGACAAGTGTCCATACAAGGCATGAAACTTATGAAAAGTGGCATGAAACTCCTTGTGTTGGCTCAAAAAATTGCCTTCATCATCCACACCTATTTGAACATCCTAAACTTACTATGGATAGGTATAATGATTTTAATTAATGGGAATTATTTTATACATATGCCTCTACATAAATTGGTTGCAGTCCTGGTCATCTAAAATCTTCCCAAAATGAGCTATCACCATCTACAATCCAAATAACTCTTCTTGCATGCATCCTACACACTTGGATTCAAAATTGGATTTATTTTCCCATTAAAATACATGGTATGGGTTGTATTAAATTTTTAAATACCCTCCATGGCCTTAGAATCATTAGACACACCTTAAAATCACTTCCACTTGGAGTTTTCACATTTCTCACTAGCTTGGTCACTATGCCAGTTTTGACTAGCTGAAATGAGAGCTATTATTTTAGAACTTAGTAATTTTTATAAAGTATTTAATTTACATTATGGGTTATCTAGATTCTATATCTTCCTTCCAAATTTGGTTTCATCCCTTGAAAGTCCTTATAACCTACACAATGCAAGAAATAGTCAAAAGTACCTTATTTTATACCTTGTTTGTACAATTACATAAAACTCAAAAGTATGGGGAGTATCTTGAATAATTATTCTAAAACCTCCAATCATCATCCTAAGAAAACTATGTCATTAGAGTATATTTCCATCTCCATTTCTCCAAACTGGTCACTCCAAGGGTTTAGCAAGGGTTTAGGCCTATTTTACCCTCTTAAGCTTCATTCATAAATATGGGACATTAAAATTGCAAAAAAAATCCAAAATAATGTTTTTTATAACCTTTTATAAGTCCTATAAACTTATTTGGCTCCCTTTCAAATCATCAAGAGAGATATAAGCACTCAAAATGCTTATTCAAGCTTGTTTCTTCCATTTGCACAGGCTTGAGGTTACCTTGAGCCCAAAAGTGGCTTATTTTATGCTTCCCTAGCATCCAAATAGATTTAACATGTCTAAAATGATCTTAAAAACATGTATTGGTCCATTATAATCCATTATTATAGATATAAGTGACATTGGTTTCACATTTGGCCTTTAGGCCTAAACATGCCAAATACGCCTGACTGCACCTTAGAGCTCAAAATGACTTTTGATGGTTTTCCTTGCATCCCAATAGATTATACACCTATATTATGCCCTATTATACATTATATAATTAATTATAATGTTCACTCCATACTATAAATGAAAGTGGTTCTCCATTTGGCTTTAGGCCTAAATTGTGTTTGACAGGCCTACTTACATACTTGAGGGTTTAGAACATCCTATTGCGTATCATCCTTCTAAAAAATGCTTGTCATGTTGGTTTTAATGTGTTCCATCTTCTCATACCTTTCCCAATGTCTCATTGTCCCTTTATCTCATCCCTTCCTCTACATTCCCTAAGGTTGCAAGTTTTGCTCACAAGGGAAGTACCCTCTATCTAAGACAAAATAGAGGGTACTTCCCCTATTTATCCAAGAAAATTTTTAATTTTAAGAAATTATCCAAGTTATTTATATTACCTATACAAAAATTTAGATATTTTATAGGTCATATGTCCTACTAGCTCTTCAAAAAAATAAATATACTTCTAGAAAAGGAAAATCATGCAGGGTTCCAAGATGTGAAAGGGTATATTATATGTTTGTTATCACATGGTATGAGACTATTTAAATTGGTTTCATAATTTTTAGGATCCTTAAAACACACTTATCATCTTATACCCCTCTAACCTTCTCATTTCATACTTCTCCAATTGATTGTCTTGAACTACAGACTATGTTCTTGCTTGAGAAGGACCCTTGTAGGTGTTATTTTCATGAGTCAATATTGAAATAATGTTTAAATATTAATTTAAATTTAATTTTAGTCACTTTTTACATGTTTTAATTCATTTTTTCACTTGTCCTAGTCTAAACCATCACTTAAAAACTTTATCTCTGTTTCATGTCTGTCTACAGTTATCTACAATGGTTGTAGGGTGATGTAGGTGTTTATGAACTTGAAATATCATCATGTTTATTTAGTAATATACTTAAAACCCTTGATTAATCTTCAAATAAATTTTAAAACCATAAACATACCCTAAAACTCATACATGTAGGAAAAAAACTTTTCAAACTTGAACCCTATGTTGGCTATAGGTACATCTTTTCAGGCCATTTGTACAGACTGTCTCCTATGTAGGTCTATTTTAGACTTGAAACCATGCCTAACAGACCTATCCTTTAATTTTCATGTGTTTTATTTCACTCAAATTTACATTCAAAACATGAAATATTCTTTTTTTCTCCTTAAGGCATCAATGAAGATTCAAAACCTGTAGATGTTAATGAAAGAGTTTAGTGTTTTGGAAGGCAACTTTGAGGCTTCAAAAAACTAGACTCCATCAACTATTTACCCTAAAACATTTTCCAAGTCCTTTCCCTTGATAAATTATATAATTTTAATTCATTATGATTCATCAAAATTTTGATGACTATGTTATATGATCTTGACAAAAAAGGGTTAAGCCTCTATTTTCACAATTTAGGGAAAGTGTCTCTGAACCAGTGATTTGCCCCTTGAACATCATTTCCAAATTTCATTGATAACTTGTCCATAAAATAGTCCTATCATGTTCAAAACCATATTTTATGGATTCTAAGGAATATTTTATCACCTATTTCAATGCCTCAAAACATTTATAAGCTCTCTGCTAACACATGTAGGTGATCACTATCATACACAAACAACAATGTGAGTATGGGCAGTGTGTGTTGTATTTGAATTTAAAATGGTTTTTTACCTATCTAAAAAATTTCACATATAATCTCTTCATGTTCAATACTCCATTTATCATTTCAATTACTCCTTTGTAACATGATAGATTTCTATGAGGGCACCTATAGGTGCATTCTAAATTACTTATAGGTAGCAAAAAATGAAATGTTTAATATACTCAAGAAACCTACCCTCCATTTAAATTTATTTATCTTCATGGTGTTAAAATGAGACATAAATATGATTAAAAACTTAAAAATATATTTCACACTTCCTTTTCAACATTGAATCCTCCATGAGAGCTCCTGGCTGACTGTGTGTGATAGTCATAGGGCAGACTGATTGTATTGCACTCAATGACTATAATTTCATGGATATTTCTTTGTATAATGAAATTGAGATGAAATTATATCAAAATAAAATTATAAGCATGATAATTAACTTATCACAAGTCCCTAGATACATTGTCAAAACATGAAAATCTTGAACATGGTGAAAACCTGTGTGTTACACAGAAAAATGCTTACTCTTGCAACCTAAGCTACTTTGCCCATAAAAACATCATGAAACATGAAAAAAATCATGGAGAGAATTTTATGAGGGATTAAAAATCATATATAACCAATATGACCAACTATATTGTATGTAAATGACCAAACCAAATCAAAACCTATAGGGTGCATAGATTGGCAAGCAGAAAAACACATTCAACTTCATGAAGATGGTTCATAAATCAAAAGCCACCATTATTAGAAATATTATTATATAAATTAATTTATATAAGTGTAATTTAACTTCCCAAAGTTTTTGACCTATAAGTTCTCTAACTTTTCATACCAAAATGTGCTTAGAAGGGTGAAAAAGGTGTAGACTGGTTTTATCCCAAATTTGACACTTCTAGAGTATTTAAAAAATGGAAATGGATTTTTGTAAAATGAATATTAATCTCATGACCCTACCCCATGTGGCACACTTCCCCATGGGTTTTACAAGTGCTAAACTATTCTCTTTTCCCAAGAAAATTGCTCTTTATTCTGAAGCACCTACCACTTTCAATTATAAATAGTTACCAAGACATAATAGGACACATGGCACATGACATAACCTTTTGAAACCTTCACATTTCCCTAAGAGGTTGTATAAATCATTTAATGCTTTATTTTGACCCCCAAAATGACTCAAAATGATATAAGGACTAAAAGACTAATGACCAAGGATAATATAACATTAAATGACCTATGATATACCTCATGACCAAACATTAGACCTCTAAACATATAAAAATCAATTTTTTACCTATATGGGTCCCAATTTGACCTACAGGGTCAACTTTGGTCAACACTATGTTCTCCTTAAACACAATAATTCTCATTCCCCTCATTCTCACTATGTGTTTGTTTCAGGCAAGCACAAAGTACTTAGAGATTTATTCATCATGGATGGTGATATGTTTCATGTATTAAGTCAAGCCACCCTTATGGAGCTTCTTCCACACCTTTTCGTTAGCCTGAACCTCTAAGCATGAAAGTGGTTTGAGACGATCTCTATCATCCCCTATAATCACCTTGATAGACCTTTGCTTGCTAGAATGTTTAATGATCATTATCACATTACAAAACTTTTGGTTTCTAGAGAGTTCATCCAAATTATTATTACCAATGGATTAATTGCAGTATATGATATAGAAATCATTATTCGATTGGGGAAGCAAAATACACACTTTCCATTAATTCTAGTATGAGGGATCATCTAGCCATGTCAATATGATGTGTGACTACATTAATTATTAAATGTTTTTAAAATATGATTTTTAATTAGATTAGGATCCTCCTACATGACCATCAGACCCCACTCTAAAGTTATCAAGGTAATCGATAGCTGAGTTTCCCTCCTGGTAGATGTGGATGATAGATAACTCTTTCATGAACTAGTAGTATGAGGGATCATCTAGCCATGTCAATATGATGTGTGACTACATTAATTATTAAATGTTTTTAAAATATGATTTTTAATTAGATTAGGATCCTCCTACATGACCATCAGACCCCACTCTAAAGTTATCAAGGTAATCGATAGCTGAGTTTCCCTCCTGGTAGATGTGGATGATAGATAACTCTTTCATGAACTAATGCATTAGTAATTTGAGAGAAATAGGGAAGGTTGGTTATTATCCATACACTAGTAAAAAAGGTGAAGCCTTAAGGGCCTATTTATGCCTTGTTCTGTCTACCCATAATGCATACTTCAACAGCAAGTGTCATTCCCTTATTTTATCTTGTGTTGACTTCTTGATGGCATCCATCAAATTATTGTTAATGGATTCAACAATTCCATTCCCTTGTGGGTAGTAATTTGAATAAAATTTGTAGTAATTTGATTTTTGTATCCCCACTCAGTAAATTCTATAGATTAAAATGTTGGACCATTCTAACATACCAAAGACACTAGAGTCCTAAATATAGTCAATAGGTTTTCTTCCAAAAATTTAATCACATCTTGGGCCCTAGAATTATTTGTATCCATGGCCTTTATCCACCTTGTGTAGTATTCAATGGATATTAAAATGAACTTTTGTCTTGCTGAAGAATTTAGATTGATTACTCCAATAAATTCAATACCCCATATATCAAAGGGGAATCCTTCAATTATAGAATGTAGTGGCATAGTCATGTGTACCTCTCTCTTTATAAATAATTGAAATTTATGGCATGTTATGACATGATTATAAGCATCCTTGAAAATATTAGTCCTATAGTATCCCATCCTTAGAATCTTATGAGTTATGATATTGCCACAAGGGTGTCCACTACATATCTTCTGATGAAAATTATCTAGGATGTTTATGGCTTCTTCTCTTGAGACACAATTGAAGTAAGTTCCCACATAATTATTTCTATATAATACTCCTTTTTTGATAATGTAAGGGGTTGACTTAAGCTTGAGGGATCACCTTTGCTGTCTATTCATCTCAAAGGGACATGTACCTATAAGTAGATAGTGGATTATGTGGGCATACTAGTCACCACCAACTACCTATGTTTCATTGATATGTTTGATGTGAACATGTATATTTGTTTTGGTCATGAGTTGGATGATTCATTGGCATCACACCATATTGGAAATCCTAATTTCAAGATCAAATTCCTAAAATTTTGCCATATATTTACTTCTTATTTCTCCTAAGTCATTATTTTTATGTGTAACCTTGATAGTTGGCTATGAAACAATAGCATATATCATGTTTCAAATAATAAAATGCCTATATTTCTTCACTACATTAATAAAAAACTATATATGTTTATATATCATCAAATATTTTAATTTTACATCTTTTATATTAGTAATCATGAAGGTAATTTGGTGTTCAATGTCATCTACCTTTTGTGTGAGTACCACTGCTATATTGTGCTCTGAATAAATAGTATAGAAATAAATCCTTAGTGAAATTAGGACTAATCAGAACTAGATCTTGATAAATGGTAGGTTTAATATATTAGAATGTTGTATTTGCTTATATTGTCCATTCTATTTTAACATCCCAATTTAACATAGCATTCAGTGGCTTAACAATCTCTATAAATCTAGAAATGAATTTTCTTATGAAGTTTATCTTGCTAAAGAAAGACTGCATTTATTTTCTATTATTATGGGGTGTTATCTTTGAAACGGCCTAGATTCATTATATATGAATGTAAATCTCATCTTTGGTAATGACATGGCCTAATAATTTATCCTTTGTAAATCTAAAGTTATTCTTCTTTGGATTCAGTGAGACTTTGTACCTTTTACACCAGTTAGATTCTCTATGTAGATGATCTACATGATCAATTCTATTCTTTGAAAACACTATAATATTATTGATGTAGATGATGATACATTTTACAATGATTCCTTAAAAGGTGATATCCATGGCATACTAGAAAGGCATTAATCATGTTGAAAGGCATCCTTTTATATACAAAAGTGTCCCACATGGTGGTAAAGGTGTATTCATTTTTTTCTTTGCTTCTACCAACACTTGATTATAGCCTAAAACTCCATCTATAAAAGACATCATTTCAAACCCACTGACCATCTGAATTACTTCATCTAATGAGGGTAAATGATAGTTATCCTTTTCTAATGATCTATTTAGATTTCCAAGGTTAATGTACAATATGATTTCTCCATTATTTTTTCTAACTAGTACTAGGTTAGAAACCTAGGTTGAATGCTTGATGTTGAATACAATCTTGGTGTCCAATATTTTTTAAATTTATATCTAAATGAGTCACTCTAAACTTGGATTCACTGGTCTCTATAGTTTACTGAAAGGCTTGTGTTCTAGCTTCAGTGGGATAGTATATGTGATGACCTTAGGATCAAATATGTATAGGTATTTGTATGTCCAGGTTATCACATCTTTGTACTCTATCATAAATAATTTTAATATTTGTTTTTCAAGTTCAAAGCAACTTAGTCCAATATTCAAATACTGATGATGTTTGTCAATTCTTAGATTCTATTTGACAAAGTCAGATTCATGTTTCTTGGACTATTTCCACTTTTTAGCCTATGGATCCACATCAAAGGCTTGTTTTAATATATCATTCACATAGGCATATGATTCTTTTTCAACTATAAGATGTCACCTTCTCCTAGATCTTATGTGTTCATAGGCTTAACACCTTTTTCATCTATTAATTGAGATTCAAAGTCTCCATAATTATTCATAAATTATATGATCTATTGATCATCATCAAATAATTTGAAGTTCTATAATTTTTTTGGGATATAAGGGTAAGGAAATATCTCCACTAAAAACTTTGCATCTTAAAATCTTAGAGTGGTGTCAAGTTTGAAGCTGAAGTTACTAATGAATCGGATGTTTGATTTTCTTCCCTTAGAATAGCTCTGATGTTGAATGCTTCAAAGGACTCAATCAAATCCTAGGCTTTGTGTTTATCCTTTTTTAGGTAGGTAAGTTTTCACTGATATTTTATTACGATCTAGTTGACAACTAACTTAGAATCACCACATATCCACAATTGCTTGATGTTGTGCTTTAGTGTAAACTGTAAGTCCAAAATTAGAAATTCATACCCAAATAAATTTTTGGTGTAAGGGAATTGTAATCTATATGTGGCTAAATATTAGTTTCCATCTAGGTCGATCAAAGCTATGCCAAAACCATAACCTTGCTTCAATCTAGCATCATTGAATTATAGAGTCCATAAATTTGAAGGACCTTTAAATTATTTCTCATGGGATTCATCTTTAGTAGTGAATGTATAAACACATGCATGTGAGGGTACAAATTCAACCTTCTCATTCTTAGCATTATATTTTATAATTAGGTAACTCATCTACAATTCTTATTACACTCAAATCTGATTGGCTACTCCTTTCCAAGGTAACCACATATGTGATAAGTCTATATCCATGTACCCATTCAATTTTTTTGACCAATACAAACTCAACAATAAGACATAATCCTCAATAATTTCAAATATTAGAATATATATGTATTATTATATATGTGTCTTAGAGGCAAGTTTTATCTACACATTTTAAAACTCCCCAGCACATGTTACCAAGGAATTTCCAATTTCAAAAACACTTTTTTGAATATATCTAGGGTCAAACCCAATTTATTGCATACAATTTTAGGCATCAAATTAGTTGAGGCACTTGAGTCGACTAGATATTTATGTACAATCTTTCCAAACATTTTTATGGTTAGTATGAATAGTATTTTTTTTTTTTGTAGATGGTATCCTAGTCAAGGCCTTAAGAAAAATGTCTATTTGTTTAGTAATCTAAGCTAGTTCATGAATATTGATATTTACCTTGATCTTCTTCATATATTTAACTATATTGTACCCACCTCTACTTTGTGACTCTAAATTTTATTTTTGATCATAGACTCTTGGAGAAGCCAGATTATTGTTTGACTTAGGATCTATAGGAGTAGTAACACTATTACTTGGGGTGTCAAAGTAGTAATAAGCTATTTATTCCTTAAGTTGTAATTTTTCCTATAGAAATACTAAAAGGCATGTATTTCATTTATATTATTTTTAGGTTCATTCTCATCTTCCACTGGAAATAGAAAATCATATGTCTCTAATACCATTGTTGTGTTGGAAGGACCTAGAGTAGTGGAAGGAGTTGGATCTAGCTGATTTGATAAACCTTCACACTTATCCATTTATTTTTGAAAGATATATAAGGTAGTGTATAACTTTATGAAGTTAAACTCACCATGATGGGTTTTATTGTGGACTTGACACCAATTGGGTAGTATTGTTTCTAAGATGTTTATTTTAAGCATATTTTTAGGTGGTTGTTGAAGTATGTTGTTTCCAAATCTATTGAAAGGCCTATTGTAGGTATGGTATGAAAAATTATGATTTATACTCTGACTCATAGTGTTTTCCATTCACTTTTTCATGCTCAATAACTCATTTCTCAACTTTTGTATCATCTATTGGATAACATCCAATTATGTTTTTGTAGAGTTAGAAGCAATACCTTGTGTAGTAGTGGTATTAATTGGGATCAAAGATTGGCTATGATTTTGATGATTAATTGTAGAGACAAAATTATATAGAAAGTTGAGGTTATTTTTAGGTGGATCATGGTCCAAATACAATTATGTATACACTTGGTTATAATTTTTATCCACAACATCTCAATTAGCATTCAAAATGGGGTTGAGGGATGGAAAGTTAGGACCAATACTGGGTGGAACTAAAGTTTGTAATTGGGGATTCAATTACTTATCAATATCGATAGCCTTGGCATATGCTAACAATAGTATAAAAATATTGGGTGCTCTGCAAATAAAGATAGTTATCATAGAATCCAAGGCATTCTTGTACATATCAAGGGTTAACAAAGCATTAGGTTTATATTTAATGTTAACTTAGTTATACATGTTTTGTAATATTGTGTTAAAGGCTCTGATTGGCTCATTGAGATCTCTCCTTATGCTTGCAAAGTGTTGGTATATAAAACTTGGGCTAGTAACCTATCTAAATTATTCTAAGAAGGTATCTTGACACTGGGTCAAGGAAGTAATTAAATCCTTTGGGATATTGAGTAACCAATCATAAACAATGTCTTTCAAGGTAAAAGGGAATAATCTACATGACACATAAACACTTTAAAATAACCCTTTAACTTTTTATTTAATAATATCTTATGAATTATGATACATTTGTCAATATGAATAATTTTGTCCAAATTAAACTTTATAAACCAATTTACTAATTTTTTACCCTAAAATCCTTTTTCTCAGTCCCTTTAATTTACCTATCCCCCATCTTTTACTTAAATGGGCCCGTCCACTCCTTTCTTAATTCTTAAAAATTACATCTAGAAATCAAAAATGGAGACATGGATTTATCTAAAATCAAAATTTAAAATTTAAAATAATTCACCATTACAACAAAGAAAACATCAAATACAAGGAAGACATTGGGATTTCGAAAATAAAAGAAAAGAATATAATTAAATAAGAAAAGGTCTATCCGATCTGCCGGAATCGAACCAGCGACCTAAGGATTACACAGGGATTTTATTTCCCACTACAGTCCTCCGCTCTACCAACTGAGCTAAGATCGGTTTGTGTATGATGTTGCTGAAAAGTTTATTTAACATCACTGACAGAAACGATGCGAGATTTGAAATTGAAGATTTTCGCACGTTGAAATTAATGTAATAGAAGGTTTACGGCAAGGCAAAACATTGCTGCGTAAGCCAGCGCATACTGTGAAAATAGCATTTGGCAAAAACACAAATTATTAAAAGTCTCATATGTCAGAAGTGGGATTTGAACCCACGCCCTCGTAAGAGGACCAGAACTTGAGTCTGGCGCCTTGGACCACTCGGCCATCCTGACGACATATTAATCAGGCTTTTCAGAAACTTGTTATTGAAGTTTAATTATTTAATAATACATCCACCGCCACGCGTATAACTTAAAACATGCGTGACCTCCTTAATGGGTAATTTAAAACAAGAAACACATTAGGGAACAAATGTGGTTGGTTTGAAAGAGAGCATACTTACTGATTGATTAAAATAAGATCTATATATTATTTGAGAGAAAATTTAATAAGAAAAATGTATCAAAAGATGAAATAGAAAAATTGTGTTAATAGAGGTTTGGAATAGAAAATATATTTATTGATTGATTAAAAAGATATCGATATATTGTTTAAGAGAAAATTTGATAAGAAAATGGTATTTAAAGATATAATAAAAAATATGATAAGAAAATTATATCAAAAAATAAAACAAAAAAGATCTGATTGGAAGAAAAAACATAATTATTGATTAATTAAAAAGTAA
This sequence comes from Torreya grandis, assembly GCA_037957365.1. Taxonomy (NCBI): domain Eukaryota; kingdom Viridiplantae; phylum Streptophyta; class Pinopsida; order Cupressales; family Taxaceae; genus Torreya; species Torreya grandis. The sequence goes on from JARHVA010002675.1 coordinate 1,277,692, forward strand.
TCAGTATACCATTAGAGAGAAAATATGACCAGAAACTATATTAGAAGGAAAATTATATCTAAAGACACAATAGAAAATTAGAGAGGAAAATTGTATCAAAGACAAAACAAAAAATTTGATTCCAAAATAAAGTGTAATTATTGATTGGAAAAATCAATATACCATTTGACAAAAAATCTTATAGAAAAATAGTATCGAAAAGACATCATAAAAAATGTATTGAAAGATAAATTAGGGAAAATTGTATCTAAAGAAAAAATAGAAAAAATAGTATTGATAGACAAAATAACTACATCTGATATGCCCGAATCAAAACATCAACATAAAAATTACTTAACGATTTTATTTCCCACTACAATCCTCCACTCTAATAACTAAACTAAGATCTAATTACATAATCTAAACTACAAAATAATCTATTATCACCACTACTAGATGAAACAATTACCATCGCAAAATTGACATGGGATTTGAACCCATGCCCTCATTGGAATACTAGAACTTGAGGTGAGAGGCTTGGACCACTCAGTCATGTTAGTAATATTTAATATTATTCGCAATGTTGTTTAATTTTTATATTAATAATAAATCCACCATCAACAAAACACCACATGCAATTTAAGAAATGAAATGTATTTGTTGTTACCGTGAAAGGCTATTATTCTTTGCCACATTTCCTTCCAATTAAGGTCTATATAATACATATTATAATTATTTCTTTTAATTCAACAAAGTTCTATATAACTCTATTATACATTATATTTTTTAGGTCTTTTTAGGCTTTCAACATTTGACACCCATTGACGTAGCTTATCTGATGATGCCATCAACAACAAAAACTCTTTAACTCAAAATAAATTTGTAAAATTTGTTAATTTCATTAAGCGCATTTAGAAACCCAATTCATACCATTCTATAGAATTCCAATGCTAAGCAAGATAAGAACCATAATCAACATCGAGCATCCCACACCTTTCATGTTTGGGATCAAGGATGGTTTCATTTACAGAAGGAAACACTGACATAACCTTACCACAAGCTTTTTCCACTTCGCTATGGGCCTTACACCATCACAAGGAAAATAGGAGACAACACCTTTGAGCTCAATATTCCTTCCTATCTTGGTTTACATCCAATCTTCAATGCATAACTCTTGTATAATTATTTTTTACCTTTTTAACATGCTTCAAATGTTTTAGACACACTTCAACAAACAAAAATCAATTGGATTAGATAATTAATGTTAGGATCAAATGAAAAATACAATAAGAGATTCATCTCTTCTAGATCATCAAAAAAAAAAATTTCCTTCCCAAGGAAAATGGATTATAGAAGTTCAAGTTTCCATCAATGTTATGCATCTTCTTCCACAACTATATGCAATGGGGACCATTACTCTTCAAAGAGGAGTGACTACTCTAAGAGGATCTGGTCCTTTGAAAAAAAATTGTATAACTATGATACTTTTTTCCATGTAGCATATTCACCATCAATTTTAGGACCATCCCAAACACATGTGATCATACTGCAAATTCCCAACTCCTGCTAGTTGATGTCACACAACTTTGACTATATTTATACTATTCTATGTAGTTGCATAGTGGCATTACCAAAAACTAACAACCTAATGATTAAGTATAATTATGATATAATTGATTATCACTCTTGTAATGATTCAACTAAGAATTCACCCTCTACACTTTTATATGAGTGTATTCTTCCATTCTATGTAGTGGTAGAGATAGAGTAGGAAGTATAATAGTGGTTAGACATCCCATAACAAATTTGCCTTCTTGGAATAGTATAGAACTAATGCATAGTAGAATCTAGCAGTTTAAAGTTATAATAAGGTGTTATTTTTATCTCATACTCTTCCACATTCACATAACACTCTAATATATATTTTGCTCCTTATCATTTTATATATGTTTCCACACCCACCAATTTATTATATTAAGGAAGATTGCCAACTAGATCTCTTTTGGGTCCTAGGTTAGTAATTGGTTACCTCTTCTTCCAAGTTGAGATCCACTCAAATAGATGCATAATCATCTCAAAGAAAAAAACTTTGTACAAGCAGTCATACAAATAGTGATCCCTGCAAACTTTAAGATCCAAATAAATTGTTGTTTTTTCTATGCAAATTCCATTGTATTCAGATCTATCCATGAAACCATCTCATCCTGTGTAACCCTAAAAAACATTCAAAAACCATGAAGCTCATCAAAGGTCCCAGATATAGAACCAAAATGTGGTATATTTTATCATTGTATAATTTAGACCATAGTTGTAATCATCTAAAAATGACACTTGAGTGCTAAGAGTGTTACTTGAGACCACCCATCCATAGCCTAGACCTAGATCTATCTTAGGGCCTATTTAGACACTTATCCAACCTTTGTGTAGGATACACATGTCCCTAAACATACCTAAAGCAATCATAGACCCTCACTTTAGCAACATGGCACCTAGTGCCTTAGGTTCTGCCACCTAGACACTAGTGCCATAACTTGGACAATAGTGCCAATGGCTATATTATTATTTTCATACCTTTTATCACCAATGGATATATTTTCAAATTAATAACCACCTAAGGTCAACCTAAACCTCTTTTAATACCCACACAAGCACTGGAAAAATATATATACATGACTTTTAGTCTTTTATTCACTAGATGGAAATTGGATACAAATAACACAAACTAACTGAGAGTAAATTATGCACAATCAAGGTTATTAATCCCTATTCTTCCCTAATTCTACATATAACCATTTACATCATTCATAATATTATTTTACTTAGATTTCTAGTCTCAAACACACTCAAAGTGCTCAAACTGGCATTCATACTAGCTTCACTTGCACTTGTACCAGCACTTAGGTGGAGAGAACTACATCAGACTTGATCCCTCCTCAAAGTATAGGTATGTAGGCAACTCTCATTACAATGGGATGTTAAGGATGTCTAGCTTACCCCATTAACATCACACTTTGCTACTTGTGCCAATTAGATGCCCTAACAACATGGAGGTCTAGGGTTTACATACAAAATCAATAAAAATAGTTCATCAACAAGGAACCATAAATTATGCACGTAGGAATAGGCTTAGTAGACTCCAACACATGTGCACCCAAAATCTCAGAGTAGTTCTGCACATAGGACATTAGTGCTAAAAAGAGGAAACTAGCACCATTAGTACTACTATCTAGTTAGGGTGATACTATCCAAGAAGGGTTTTGACACTTGGATCGTGTATGTGACACTCAAATTAGCTTTTCTCTCAATTTGTAGCCTCCAAAAATTCCATCTCAATCAGTTTCCAACTAAATACTTATATGCATCATTTATTATTATTTTTAGAAATGTCAAACTAAGTCAATTTTGTTACAAATCAATGTTTGTATTTATTACATATTTTATACATTGATTTACTATACTCAACCCCTTTAACAACCTAAGGCTTAAAATCCATAAACCCTAAAAATTTAAATCATTTGGTGAACCTAACGTACTTTGAATACTATCCAAACCCTAGCCCTATATGTTATTAGGGATTTCACCCCTTTTTTCTTATTTATCTTGGTTGTGTTAGGGTTTTTAGACCTAATATGTTCTAACCTATCATCCCTCTTCCAAGTTGCATTGCCAAATTTCATGGACAAAGAAGATTCCCTTTCTCCTCCTCATCTCCACGAGGGTGATAGCTACTTTCCCTCTAACCAAGTCCATGCTATCACTCCTCCAAGAGGTGAGGCAATCTATATTACTATTTCAAATGTCTATACTTATCCTATCCATCCTTCAAACAAATTCCTTCCCATATCTTCTCTACAAGGTGTGTGACTACATGTTTAATCAAAAGTAACTAGGGTTTGCACTTGTGAGACTCTATGTGATCAAATTATTATTATGTGCAAGTTAATTACAAAATTACAAAATTAGAATCAACTGTTACATGAAAATATTATAGTATTGGAAAATTATATTACAAAACAAAAGCTTCTAAGGCACACTAGTGTCAATCATGTAAATACATCAACTAGTCAATTTGTGGAAAGCAATATTACATATCAAAATAAGAAATCACAAAAAAGTGCATCTACAACTAGTGATTAAAAAAGTATTCAAAGATAAAATATAAGTTCAAGTGATATTTTAAGGGAAATCGTTAAAGCTAAGTTGATCAACCTACCTCCTCTACATCTAGTAAGGAGATCCATATATTATTGTGCATACCATAAATTGCATGGTCACCACACAAATTCATGTTTGGCATTGCAAAAGCATATACAACACATCATTGCTAATGAGCAACCTATATAAGATAAGATAGTTAAGCAATACACAATGACACATGAACATATTTTAAAAAGGTTCAAATTCAAAAATATCACAAAAGTGGTTACCAAAGCATAACTCAAAATAACATGTTCACAAAACAAAATCAGATCAAAAAATAATAAAACAAGCATAGGTAAAGAAAGTGAAGGATAAAAATATAGTTATCCAAAATGAGGTCCCACTTTAAACAATATAAGTTTGGTCAAAAGTATATGCAATAGTTTTATTATCAAGGTCAAGGGTTTGGCAAACATGCCCAAGGAATCATTACTCCTATTCTAGTAATTAATAATGTTGGTCAACAAGGTTTGGGATTTATTGAACATCATAAGGAAAATCATTCATATATATAGTTTATCAAGGTAAAATATCTAGATACATGGGAAATGTTATAAAAATATAAAGAATTTAAGTTGCAAATTCAAAATCATGCTAAGCGAAGAAGCATTCTCAAAAGAGGTATTCTAACAAAAGAGCCTCCAAAGCACCATATGCCTACAATAAGCATAGTTTCAAAGGGCACAATCACAAAAATATTTTAAAGCATAATTCAAAAAGGTCAATTCCATAGTAGAAAGTAGTTCCCTATGCTCATCCAGATACAATAAAAGTCTACACTAGCATGCCATTGGTTCAAAATCATGCTGATAATGATGAGTGGAATAATCTAGGTTATTATGATTGACAAGATACCAACAATGAACAATACCTAGATTCACACCATAGCTCAATTCAACTACAAAATATCAATCACACAACACAAGAGGTCACCATTCCTATTTTTGACACATGCCACATTAATAGTGAGTTTCTCATGAGACTCATTGGTTAGTATGTTCCTCCCTAATTGTACATAGTTTCCTTATTTCTTTCTCCTTGTATATAATTAGATTTTCGTGTTACTTGTACATAACTTATATATAGAAAACACAAAAACAATACAATATGTCAAAATAAAAAAACAATCAAATATTTACCCAAAAAATATAAATTATAGATTGTATGCATTTCCATGTTTACATTTCTTCTACTTGCTAAGTAATATATATATGATAGTTATCTTAGTATAGTTAATTTTTATCATACATACATGCTTCACTTGTTCTTGTCAAGTGTTTGCAGAGACTTATAGGACCCAGGTCCACCACATAGATCTAGATGTGTTACTATTTACCCATTGGGGGCACATACATAGTCCCTTATTTGACACATTCACCCATTTGGGGGAATCGTATACACAAGTTATGATTTCTAGGTTACATTTTTCTACACTTTATATCATACATTTAGCATTTTTATATATTGATATTGATCATCCTACACTACTCAGATTTATTACAAACTACTACTAATTTAGACTCAATTTATGCACATCCTTTCTCTTATACATAGTTTTACTACATGTTCATGCATACTTTCATTTATAGCTTTCCTATTCTAGACTTGATTGTGACTCTTTGCTTCTTCTATTCAAGGGCATTTGCATATGCCATTGTTTTATGACTCTATTCCACTTCCTTTCATTACATGTATGCTTTGGACATCTGGCCATTTCATAGTGTGTGCCTCCCTGATTATGTATGTGAACATTTGAACATGCCCTTCCATGTGGCTCTACACCAACCTATTTATTGTTTGTGTATGTGGACATTTGAACATGTCCTTGTATGTCTTGCTTTCTCAAATTTAGTGACATATGCCCATGTCCCTTGTATTGTGCCCCCCTAGCCTACTTTTCATGCCTCATATGTTTTGAATGTATGCTTTCATGTATGTTCCATGGCTATGACACCTGTCTCTTGCTTGTTGCATAGTCTAATTTTATATGCCATGAGGTACCTCATGCATCTCCCCTTCCTCCTTGGTTGCCTTGATGGACATCATGCCCCATCCTCCTAGGTAGTTAATTAATTTATTGCTTATTTTTTTATTCACATATATGCTTACAATGTTATATCTATCTTGACAACCTTGTGAATGCTAGATCTAACATACATCATTCATTATAATCTTATGCTCATATTATCTTACATTCTAATGTTATGTATGCACATTATATTAGTTTATTATGCAGATATCATATATGCTCCAACTAACACATTCATGCAAAGATTTTTATTTTAAGGATAGTTCTTGCATAGGTTCAACAATTACTCTCAAAAGAAGGAGAATTCACAAAGGTTTTTCACAGGGATCATGCTATCTAAATGCACTTAGAGGATAGCTTTCAGCACATAGGCATAAAATACATAAATCAATTTCAAGAAAACACAATGGAAAATAGTCACATAGAGACCATTTTCAATTTCACATAAATCAATATAGTTAGACATTAGCACCCAAAATGGGACATTAGTGCCACTAACACTACTATCTAGATATGGATATATTGTCTAGTAGCCTCAATTTTAGGAAATTATATATTGGCTAGAAAAGTACAATAGGTACAATCCCAGTTTACATAGGTTTAATTACATATTACTTTTTTTTGTTCAATTTAGCACATATTCATACCAATTTTCTTAGATTAGGGGCATCATGCATGGCATGATCATTCTCATTTAATTTTTAAATACTCAGATATAACTTATTACAACTTAATCCATAATACATATGCATAAATATCATATTTGTAGGCATGTGCACAATACATTATTTTTATATGCTCACTTTTTCTCTAGTTGATCAGATGGAATGACAAACTTCATGTCATTCTCTATGGTCTTAATCTAGACACCATTCACACTAGTACAATCTAGATTTGATGCCGTACTCCATCTACAGTGGTTGGCATTATTGAGTGGCCTAGAGCCATCTTACATTCTTGAGTGGCCTAGATTCATCTTACATTCTTGAGTGGACCAAAGTCATCTTACATTCTCGAGTGGCCCAGAACTGTTTTACATTTTTGAGTGGCCCAAATCCATCTTATATAATTTTAGTTACATCACATAGTTTCACTTTCAAATGCATCTACTACACATGGGTAGGAAATGATGGAGTCATGCTCCACTTGAGTTCTTGAGCCACCTACTTAAGAGGGTTAGAAAAGCCATCAATCCAATCCAAGCTATTCACAAGTCATGATCCACTGAATAGGGGTGGGCAATGATGGAGTCAAGTAAAACTTGAGTTCTTAAACCACCCACACATGGGGATTGAGCAAGCCATCAGCTCGGTCCAAGTTATTCATTGAGTTGATCACTATCTACATACACACACATAGGATGTCACCAGGTTTATGTATTGATTTGCATACCCAGTGAGGTGTATTCATTCCTTTCCTCTTTCTTATCTCTTTACTCAGTTTTGTTTTTATTTTTGATATCTCTTAAGGACTGATCTATGCACGTTTCATTCTCAAGACATGCAATGGATCACACTTCACATATTTAGATCCAAATTCATGGACTTGGCCTCACAAGTATGCCTAGGTACACCTTATTTTCATTTATCCTAGTCATTTTTCTTTGTTGCATTTATAGAATAAATGTGGGGCAAATGTATTCATCTAAAAATGGCACTTGAGTGCTAAGAGTGTTACTTGAGACCACCCATCCCTAGCTTAGCCCTGGACCTATCTTAAGGCCTATTTAGACACTTATCCATCCTTTGTATGGGTCACACGTATCCTTAAACATCCCTATAGTAGTCTTAGACCCTCACATTAGCATCCTAACCCCTAGTGCATCAAGTTCTACCACCTATACACTAACATCATAACTTGGACATTTGTGCCAATGGTGCTAGTGTCCCAATTTGGGCACTATTGTTATTTTCTTACCTTTTATCACCAACGAATATCTTTTATAATCATCAACCACTTAGGGTCAACCTAGACCTCTTTTAAGACCCGTACAAGCACTAGAATAATATATATACATGACTTTTATCCATTTATTCATTATATAGAAATTAGATGCAAATAACACAAACTAACTTAGAAAAAGTTGTGTACAATCAAGGTTATTAATCCCAATTCTACACTAATTCTACATATAGCCATCTACAACATTCATAATCTCAGATTACTCATATTTCCAATCTCAAGCACACTCAAAGCACTCAAACTATCATCCAGACTAGCTTCACTTACACTTGGATCAACACTTAGGTAGGAAGAACTACATCGATCTTGATCTGTCCTCAAAGTATTGGTATGTAGGAAACTCTCATCATATCAGGGTGTTTAGGATGTCCAACCTACCCCACTAACATCACACTTTTCTATTTGAGCCAATCAGATGCCCTAAAAACATGAAGGTCTAGGGTTTACATATAAAATCAGTCAAAACATATCACCGACAAGGAACCAAAACTTGTGCACATAGGAATAGGCTTGGTAGACTTTGATACAACTGTACCTAAAATCTCATAGTAGTTTTGCACAAAAGACACTAGTGCTAAACAGAGGACACTAATGCCATTAGCACTATTGTCCATTTATGGCACTACTATCTAGGAAAGGTTCAGACACTTGAAACTTGTTTATGACACAGATCAGTTCCTATCTTGGTTTACAACCTCTAGATCTTCCATCTTAGTCAATTTCCAGCTTCCAAATCTTTTATCTTTGTCAATTTCTAGCTAATTAATTGTTTGCATCATTTATTACTATTTTTAGAAAGGTTAAACTAGGTCAATTTTGTTACAAATCATTAGCTATATTTATTACATATTTTATACCCTGATTTATTCTACTCTACCCATTTAAAAACTTAGGGATTAAACTCCATAAACACTAGAAAGTTAAATCAATAGCCAACAAATAAACCCACCATATGGTAGTAGATCAACTTTTGTACGTTGCTCACTTGAAGTATGCAATGGGTCACTTGGACACTCTAGATTCAGATACTTGCAAACAAATCAATATAACACATCATCCATAAATAAATGATAAAATAATATAACATCAATGACATTAGCAATATGCACATAAATAGTAGTACATTACATTACCAAGCAAAAAGAATTATAAAAGATATTATATTCTCTCCTCTCTCTCTCATATCCACCATAAGGCCTCTTATATTTTTTTACACAAAAATACATAGTTAGCTTTACAATCTCAACAAATATTTCATTTTCAAGACATGCAATGGATCACACTTCACATATTTAGATCCAAATTCATGGACTTGGCCTCACAGGTATGCCTAAGTACACCTTATTTTCATTTATCCTAGTCATTTTTCTTTGTTGCATTTATAGAATAAATGGGGGGCAAATGTATTCATCTAAAAATGACACTTGAGTGCTAAGAGTGTTACTTGAGACCACCCATCCCTAGCTTAGCCCTAGACCTATCTTAAGGCCTATTTAGACACTTATCCATCCTTTGTATGGGTCACACTTATCCTTAAACATCCCTATAGCATTCTTAGACCCTCACATTAGCATCTTAACCCCTAGTGCCTCAGGTTCTACCACCTATACACTAACATCATAACCTGGACATTTGTGCCAATGGTGCTAGTGTCCCAGTTTGGGCACTATTATTCTTTTCCTACCTTTTGTCACCAACGAATATCTTTTTTAATCATCAACCACTTAGGGTCGACCTAGACCTCTTTTAAGACCCGCATAAGCACTATAACAATATATATACATGACTTTTAGCCCTTTATTCATTACATAGAAATTAGATGCAAATAACACAAACTAACTTAGAAAAAGTTGTGTACAATCAAGGTTATTAATCCCAATTCTACACTAATTCTACATATAGCCATCTACAACATTCATAATCTCAGATTACTCATATTTCCAATCTCAAGCACACTCAAAGCACTCAAACTAGCATCTAGACTAGCTTCACTTACACTTGGACCATCACTTAGGTAGGGAGAACTACATCGATCTTGATCTCTCCTCAAAGCATTGGTATGTAGGCAACTCTCATCATAGTGGGGTGTTTAGGATTTCCAACCTACCCCACTAACATCACACTTTGCTATTTGAGCCAATCAGATGCCCTAAAAACATGAAGGTCTAGGGTTTACATATAAAATCAGTCAAAACATATCACCGACAAGGAACCAAAAATTGTGCACATAGGAATAGGCTTGGTAGACTTTGATACAACTGTACCTAGAATCTCAGAGCAGTTCTGCACAAAAGACACTAGTGCTAAATAGAGGACACTAATGCCATTAGCGCTATTGTCCATTTAGGGCACTACTATCTAGGAAAGGTTTAGATGCTTGAAACTTGTTTATGACACATATCAGTTCCTATCCTGGTTTACAACCTCTATATCTTCCATCTTAGTCAATTTTCAGCTTCCAGATATTTTATCTTAGTCAATTTCCAGATAATTAATTATTTGCATCATTTATTACTATTTTTAGAAAGGTTAAACTAGGTCAATTTTGTTACAAATCATTAGCTGTATTTATTACATATTTTTATTACCTGATTTATTCTACTCTACCCATTTAAAAACTTAGGGATTAAACTCCATAAGCCCTAGAAAGTTAAATCAATAGCCAACAAATAAACCCACCATATGGTAGTAGATCAACTTTTGTACGTTGCTCACTTGAAGTATGTAATGGGTCACTTGGACACTCTAGACTCAGATACTTGCAAGCAAATCAATATAACACATCATCCATAAATGAATAATAAAATAATATAACACATCATCCATAAATAAATAATAAAATAATATAACATCAATGACATTAGCAATATGCACATAAATAGTGTTACATTACATTACCAAGAAAAAGAATTATAAAAGATATTATATTCTTCCCCACCCCGCCCCAACGCCCCCCCCCCCCCACCTCTCTCATATCCACCATAAGGCCTCTTATATATGTTTACACAAAAATATACAAAAATACATAGTTAGCTTTACAGTCTCAACAAATATTTTTGTGCTTATTCACGTTTGTGCTCGAAAGATAAGTTTTTTGTTGGTCCTAAGACTCATATTGGAAACAATTATATCCTTTTTTGTGTCTTTATTTTGAAGTGCTTGCTTACAGAGCAAAATTTAGACACTTAAAAATAGCCTTTTGGCCTTTCATTTAGTGGTATCTTATGAGTTATGGCACATTTGTCTATATGAATAATTTTGTCCAAAGTAAATCTCACTGACCAGTTTGTTAAATTTTTACCTCTCCAAAATAAATCTTATCAACCAATTTATTAAATTTTTATCCTAAAAATCTTTTTTCTCAAACCCTTTAAATTATCTATCCCCATCTTTACTTGGATGGACCCATCCACCCTTTTCTTAATTCTTAAAAATCATATTTACAAATTAAAATGATTTTAAAAAGACTTAAATAAATAGTTCAAACAGTAAAACATCTGTAATAAAATAGTTAAATTATGATGTAGATTATCTAAAATCAAAACAAAAAGCAAAAAACAAAAAACAAAAAACCAAAAACAAAAAACAAAAAACAAAAAACAAATAAATCACCATTACAACAAAGCAAAAATCAAATACGAGAAAGGACAATAAGATTATAAAAATTAAATTTAAAAAAAACAAAAGAATATAATTAAAAAGAAATAAAATATATTTTCAAATTTAAAAAGACATCATTCCGATCTGCCTGAATCGAACCAGCGACCTAAGGATTAGATAGGGATTTGATTTCCCACTACAGTCCTCCGCTCTACCAACTGAGCTAAGATCGGTTCGTGATCACTTGGCGAATCAAAGATAAACTATTCTTGCCACTGCAAGAAACAGTTGAAATCAGCTGTTGCAAGATTTGAAATTGTTAATTAATGTAAAAGAAAGTAACGAAATATTGTCAGAAGTGGGATTTGAACCCACGCCCTCGTAAGAGGACCAGAACTTGAGTCTGGCGCCTTGGACCACTCGGCCATCCTGACGATACATTAATCCATCTTTTCACAAACTTGTTTTCTAACTTTATTGACTTAATAATACCTCCACCGTGTAACTTGAGAAATGAAATGTATTCGTTGTCGCCGTCAAAGATTATTATTCTTTCCTACAATTCCATGCAATTAAGGTCCATACAAATTGTTTCTGGTTTAAAGATATCTTTTCAATTTACTTATCCCCCAGTTTGACAATTCATTGTTTGTGTATACTATCTTCACATATTAAAACAAATTTCCATAATCTTTATGTATATTTTATTTATTAGATTTATTCTTTTAAATTTGAAATTAAGCATATTTTTATATGCAAATCTTATCTTTACTATAAGATCAAGAGGCAATTTTTTTGGCATGCATAGATTACGAAGATCAGAAATATTTGGCTCTCTGCTTTTGAGAGATGTTTGATCTTCACCAAAATTTGATCAAAGTCATATTATTTTTTATTTTTTTATATTGAATGAAGAAAATCAAAAGAATACATATACAATGCACAACGATAAGAACAATTACAACATAAACAAAGCAAAACAACAATAACACATCAAAGTTATATTATCTTTATATTAAGACAAATTACCATATTCCTTATGTACATTGTATATGTTAGATTTATTCTTTTAAACTTGAAACCAATGATCTTTTTATATGTAGATGTTATCCTTACTATAAGATCAAGAGGCGTTTTGTTGGCATGTTCACATATTTATATAATTCTCTTCGGACCTTCATGGATTATAAATATAAAAAATGTTTGGCTCTCTTCTTTTGAGAGACTTTTGATCTTCTCCAACATTTGGCCAAAGTTACACTATCTTTGTATTGAGACAGATTTCCATATTACTTACGTACATTGTATTTGTTGTTAGATTTATTCTTTTGAATTTGAAATCAAAGATCCTTTTATATTCATATGTTATCCTTATTATAAGATCAAGAGGCAATATTTTTGCATATTCAAAGACTCGTATAACTCTCTCTAGATCTTCATGGAATACGAAGATCATAAATGTTTGGCTTGTTTCTTTTGAGATATGTTTGATCTTCACTAACATTTGGACAAATACCTTACTTCTACAATGATATGCACCTACATGATTGTTTCTTTTTATACCTTGTTTCTTATTCAAGATTCAATAGGAAGTGACTGCGTAATACAGTTGTAGATATGCTGAAATAAATTAGGCATCAAAGGAATATTTTTTACACACATTTTATTATTTGCATGTTAATTTTAAATTTTGGGTTTGCTGGTGTTTTACCTTATTTTGAATAATGTGAACCTAAACAAGTATAAAACTTTGAATTGATCCTAATTCTATAAAATATGGAAATAACATACACATCTTAATGTACAAGGTAGAATATGATTGACCAATTGCACTTTCTATAAATAAACATGACCTAATAGATTAACAAACTAAGCTAAAAGTGCATTATGAGTCGTTCGATTAGGAACTAAATGTCAAAAACCACTAGGATGAATCCTTCAGTCTGTGGATACCTATGCCAGATGATACTTTCTATGTTTTGATGCATTCGATTGTGTGTACAATGTCTCTCTATTTCAATACAGGCTATTTTGATTACTTATAATCCATTTGTGTGCAATATTAGGCCTCTTTATTTGTGTGGTATCTAATAAACTTATTTCTTTCTCTTTAAAACCCTAGGTCCACTTTTGACATTAAAATTACGCCTAAAAAATAGGAATAAGATTAGTTGAGCCAATCTCAACCACTCCCCAATGAATGGTTGAGTGATACCTATATATTTAATAGTCTAAAGAGGGAATTCAAACCATATGTAGTTCTCCCAATTAGATGTATATGCACATGGTGCTACTCTAATGAATGCAACTTTTATTCTAGCTTTCGACACTCAATAAATGGTAACTTTGGATTGGCTTAGGTACTTCAAACTTGGATATGACCTACTCCTTGTGACTATTGGATGAATTTGAAAAAATATGGAAGTCTCGTTGAATGTGCAAGTTTAGAATATTCTTGCTTGACAAGGCTAGATCATTAAATCTAATAATACCTACTATGCATTTATATGATAATCTTTAGGTACTTTCTCATACCACCAACATGAAAAACTTGTGGGTTAACCCTTAAAGATAAATTAAATTTTAAAAATGATTATTGTTTGTGCCAAGGACAAGTCCATTAAAGTTGGACACCTATAGAATTTTGTAGATCTCTGAGTCTTTTGGACTTGTCTAAAAGATAAGAATTTTGATCTAATGATATATAGATATAGTGTGGGTATAATAATGAACAGGTTAGGCACAAACTATGAAATTCATATAGGTTATTGATAGCAAATCAAGAAGGTTGGATCCCATAGAAAGCATGTGGATGTGAGATAAGGGTGTGCAAGAGCCATATATGTATGGACAATTCATGTAAGGTAAATGAAGATCAAGACTGACATTTCCAAGAATCTAATCTAATATTTTAATTTTTATAAATTCCCCTTTTTATTTTATTATTGAAATGAAATACAATGTTAAAGCAATACGATAAAGCGATGTACCTAAGTGTATACAACACACTTTATCTTTGGGATAAGTATTAGAATGTGTATCTTGCTCCAAGAAAACCTGTAATGAACATGCATCAATAATGTACATATATACCAATGACATATTAAATAAAAGAGGCACTTTTGAAACTTAAAGACTAAGGAAGGAATACAAAGGTAAGTGGTTGAAATGTGTTGCCCCCATGATGTTGTTAGAGATTATGATTCCTGATAAAGCACTAGAGGACTATGTTTCCTACTTAAGCATATGGAGAATTAAGGTAGATCATGCTCCAATGGAGAAGTGATCTAAGGGAGGGGCCATGGGTTGGCCTCAACCCTCATGAGTAGTGCTATGCTACTGAGATGTGGAGTCCCAATCACATTACTCATTTAAATGATCTTGAACCTTGATATGAAATGGGGATTCTATGTTATACTCATGAATCAATGATTGCATACAAACTTGCATATTTGATATGTAACCAATAGTACCATCAATGCAATGATCTTAAATATAAAATTGAGATAGTGTGTATGCAAGAAGAATGTTGATACCCCATAATCTAATCTAATTAATGCCAATATGATATAGAATGTTATACATCTATATCTCTTTTTTTTAAATATAAAAAATCTAAAAACCTTTAACTTATGTTTCTATAAAATGTATGTATATGCATTACATATTCCCCCAAAATATGACCCACTCTACAAGCATTTGTCTTGTGATCTAAACCAAACTAATATTTTGAACCAATCTAAACTGCTTGAACCATGTATGTTATCCCAAAATATAAATTTTCTATAAATGGAGGCCTAAATATCTATGAAATCCAACTAATATTCCCCATTTTGAGGTGATGGATGTAGCCTACAAGTTAATCATCTCAAAATAAAATAGTCAACCATGTCATGTTATATAGAAATATGTAATCATTTGGAAGCATGTGATAACATGCGGATGATATGTCATCATAATAATGAATATGTTGTGAAAGAATCTATGAAAAATGAAATGTAAAGTATACAAGTGTCATGTCAAGATACATATAAAAATTAGGTACACAATAGTAACCATGACTCATTTAACCAGTGAGTGATGAACTATGCAAGAAGGTGCATGATATGAATCATGACACCAAACACAATAATTAAGGTGCATGATATGGATCATGGCAACACAACCTCAAAAAAATCAATAGACACTCTAGATTATCATAAACACATAATGCCTTATCTATGAAACACACTTAAAGTTCATGTAATAACACTCAATGTCACACAAGGCAAGATTCACACATAATGGATAATCAAATGCCACACAACAAGGTAAGGGTCCCTAAAGAAAGAGCCATGTAATGAAAAATCAATGAATCAAGAGTATTAAAATAAGGAAATGACCTAAATAAAGAGGAGTGCAATGATACATCTAATCAAACAGAAGAAATAAGGAAAGGATAGGTCATCCAAAAAAGGCATATAATGATACATCTAATCAAACAAAAATAATTATAAAAAATGAGGGCCCAATGAAAAAGGCATACAATGATACACTCAATCAAACAATGTCATATATCAAATAAAGAGATAAACAATCATAATTAATGAATATCTTATATGAAATTAAATATCTAAAAATGAAACACTTATCAAGTCAAAATAGTCTACGCTATCAATCAATGTCAATGTCACAATATAGAAAAGTAGCATATCCATGAAATGTAATACTGTAATGAATATAATCGAGATCAAGATATATGTAATCAATCAATGCAGTTCATCATGATAAATGGAGAAGTCCTATAAAGTTATAACATGTAATAATGTAGCTTGTAAAGTGAGAGTCCCCCAACATTGGCATGACCCTTGCATATAGGAATTTACAACATCTGTGTATCTATTTATCATGTAAACTATATGTCCTAAATTTCACTCACATATATCTTGCAATTATTTTGTGTATTGAAAATGATATGTAATATACCAAACATGTGACAAATAACATAAATAAATAATATAAAGTAGAAAACATGTCATATTTTGGTCTTGATTTTGGATTTTTAAATATTTTAATATTTTTAAAAATAATTTGATTATGTAAAAATTCTAACCAATTATCCCACCAAGTGGATGGTATTTTTAGGTCATATATCAAACATGGGAATAGTCACTTGTTTTGCGCGATTAGTATCATATGTATTTGTATCTAAATCTAAAGATTTTTTTTGTGTTATAGTGTAATCGTCATCATCATAAGGACTAATAAGATATTGTGTATGACGAGTAATTATATGAAGCATAATCTCCTATGGAATCAATTAGATGGTAGGATAATCATGTGCATGTGTTCATTTTGGAACACACCAAACTTTATATAACACTACCCTAGGATGTGGAGTAAAGAATGGCCAACATGAGTCCTAAATAACTCTCTGATGTAATGGGCATTTTAGCACTGGTCATATATGAAGTAAATTACTTTCCTATAAGTATAGATAGGATGAGACTAAATTAGTGGAGTAATTGATTGCAATGGTAGTGGGGTGGAGGATGGAATGCTTCTAGTTGAATAAGATACTCATATGAAACACCCAAAAATGTGACCACCTGACTACCATGTATATATTTGACACATATATGTAATGAATATGTTATTTTAGTGAGTTTATGTCTCTAAGGGAATCATTTAAAAAAAAACATCCTTGTACTTAGTAAGACTAAGAACAAAGTAGAAACTACTATGGGACCTACCTTAAGAAGTATCACAATTATCCCACGGGGTTTATATACTTTGCCATCAATCCTTTGAATATCCCTTTTTATCTATCAAAAACTCATTTTTTATCCATGAGCATGAATAAGTTTTACTGTAATTTTTTTTTCACATGAACCATTTTCTACCATAATACTATGTATATTTTGTGAATCAATATATACTCATATAAATAATGATGCATAATTAGGATCATCATCCACAATATCTATGTCATCAAAAAGTAATTATAGGTCATTATAAAAATGTACTTATAATTTTATTTATAATGACATCCAATGGGTGATTGTATGTCAAAGGAGGAGGATGTGTATTGCATGTCATATGTACCTTTGAAACATCCTTAGTTTATATCTCCACATGATTTGGAAAGGGATCAAAAAATATTTTTAACTTTGCATTCCCATTTAGTTTTGGTCTTGAATCATTCATAGGTGTTCTAAACTAAATAATTTTATCATCAATAAGATATATAATTTTATGTCTATGTCCAAACATTAGTTATTATAATGCCACACGCATCTATGGTAGTTATAATATGTATTACTGTCATGTCCCTTAGGTATAAGCCTACTCATATCAACCTATATGGGGGGATGGAGAGATATGAAGTTTCACTCAAGTAATTTATACAAAATAATATGATGAAGTTGAGATAATCATGAAAATTACCTCCTTTTTTTATTGGACAAGACAAACTTATTAGTAGGATGTGACATTGTACTTATTATTTTTGGTGGACTCATTCCTACTATCATTCATTTTGACCTTGTAACTTGGTTTGCTTTGTAAATTTATAGTTTAATTAGTTTCATCATTAGGCACATATTTAAGCTTATTTAAAGAAATAATCTTAACATCTTGATCTCTAATTATGTGTCATAACTCATCAAATGATTTTAATTTATTGAATATAATAGACTCATGGAGAGGGGCAATAAAAATTTGATTGAAGATATATTGTAGCTCATTTTCATTCATACTTTTAGAAAGCATGGTTTTATACTAAAACACATAGTTATTGATTTGTTCATTGCATCCTTTATTAATTTTTTCAATTCAAACATAAGACAATTTCTCACTAATATTGATAAACAATGTCCTATAAACTGATTTACCAAAGGATTAAATGCCTTAACCGATCAGAAAGGAAGGTCATAGAACTAGTGAAAAACATAGTACTTAGGACTTCATAGAAGTAAATAAGTGAAAACTAATAATTAGAGTCATAATCTAAGCATGTTACATGAAAGGATTTTAGATGTTTCTCTAGATCACCTTTACCATCATATAATGTAATCTTAGGATCTAAAAAACCCAAAGTTAAGGGATAAAATGAAATATATAGAGCCAATGGATTATGAAGTAATGCATTATAATCACTTGAATTACTTACTATATAAGCAACTTTCTCTAACTGCAACACCTTAACTTACAAAGTTATAAAAGTCTTTTGGAGGGATCATGCATTGGGTGAAGATGATGATGATGTAACTATTACGACATAGAATTTCACCCTTGTGGGAGATTTATTAAATCTCTCCCACTCCTGGCCACAATATGAGAACAACACTAGGTTGTGGGTATCCTATTATGGGGTTGAACCTCTGAAGAAGGCCAACTTCCTCTTGATAGATCATGCAAACTAATGCTTCTACTGGGAAAAGGGTTAGAGAGAGGGTATAGGGTTACTATGAGAGCTAAAAAGGTGATGCACAAAATTTAAATTAGAACTCAAATAAGCATGGAATAAAAATTGATGAAGCATACAACAATACTAGCTCACACAACCTCATAGACTAGCTGATTGCAGAAGTGTTTCATAAACTAGGCTCACAAATAATGAATGAAATAAGGAGGAATTATAAGATTCACACCAAGCATACATTAATGGTGAAAATATTATGATTTAAAACTCACAAATATCTTAAAAACACCTAAAAATAGGCAAGAAAGAAGGACAATGGATATGGAAGAAAATCCTTCATAATTCCATCATGCACAAGCTTGCTTAAACACAATTTAGAGGCAAGAGATAGGTAAAAAAAGTATATACTGATTTAAGAGGTCTTTCATATAAATTTTTGATAGGGTCTATCCTTATCAAATGAGAGTCTCTTGTCTTAATATATCTCAGAGAATCCTCTTCTTTGAATGGGGAAGAAAAATGAGAGATATAGAAGAAAAGGCAGGAAAAAGGAGGAACATGCCATCAAAAATCAATAAATGGTCTGCCACCACCTTTTAATGAATTCTCAACTACTTTTTGATCAATTAAAAATAATACTTATTGATAATTTTAACCTTCATTAGCTCTAACAACCTTCCAAACTTCTCATTAGTTGAGAAATACACTAAAAGATAAGTGTCGAAGGTGCTGAGTCATGATCCATCAAAAAGGGAAGTCCACAAAGACTTTGAAACCTCATAAATGCCTGACTATATTTCTCAACCTCCCAAGTATCCATCTTCTTAGTGAGCTTGCAACACCACGTTTTAACTTGATATGTCCTTTACACTATTATATAGTCACTTTGAACTCATTCACTAGTGTGCCTTTAGACATATCTTTCACAATCCCCATTCTGCCTTTAATCTAAGTCTTGAACATAGGTCCACTATATATGAACACTAATTCCTCTATTGGTTTTCCTATAACCATAATAATAATGAAGATCTATAGGCTAGGGTTTATAGATCATGAACAAGACATGAAATTTACATCTGAAAGCTTTTGAGAAGTCTAAACAAGCTTTAATGACATCCTTGACTTTTCAAGGTTTGATCCTAGTAGCCTAGATCATTTTTGATATTGAATTTATACATTTATTTTCCTAGGTGGTGAAAATATTTTGATCTAACATCTCTACCTATGTGGCATATCTTTGGGCTACCCATTTCCTTTTTAAAACCTAACTTCTATCACCTTAAGCACATGTTCTCATCTTGTGCCCTCATGAAACCTAATTGAATATGATTCATTGCTCTCTTTAAGAGTCTCCTAGATTTGACCTTCATCATTTGATGTTGATTTATGATGGCTCTCTAGATTTTGCCACCTGGCAACCCCACATTAATCTTTATCTTGACCTAGGAAAATGTGACAATTGGTAGTCCTACATGCCTCCTATGGACCCTACTATTAGTATTTATATGGTTAATATGCTTATGAAACATGGTGACCTTACATGCAATATAGGCTCATTGACTTCTTTACCTCGTGCACACCATCGATTTGCTCTTGCATGGTTAAACATGCTCCATTGATCTTTGGTCTATTAGATTAAATGTGGACTGTTGATCTTCATCTGAATAATAAGATTGAAAACAAATTCACCATGATTGAGACACTTGATAAATTTGCATTTATCTTCAGGATCCTCTAACCTTTTGACCTCTATCTCACCATTGATCTTTGGTTGCATGATCAAACATGATTCATTGATATTTTTTGAATTATTGACATTATGCTCACCTGTGTGCCATTGATTTTATTTGAGCTTCCAAGATCATACCACTTGCCAACCCTAAATTAAACTTGAAACTCATTAAGGATTTTTTGAATCCAAATGGATATTCCCTATGGCTTTAACTTGATGTCCTTGGGCACATCCCATGCTGCTATATTATTTTTAAATCCTTATATCTTGAGATGGAAAACTCATCAAGTCACCAAATTTGTAAGGGACAACCTTGGAAAAAAATACACCATTTTCATGCAATTCTTTAACCTAGGTTGAATTCTCAAGTTCACTGATGAATGCATAATCAAACTGACCTATTCCTTCTTGCATGATGTGCCATGATGGTCTAATTCCTTAAGATCACCAAATTCACACTTTAAGCTTGCTTAAAGTGTTTCAAAAGTTTACAAGTGACATAAGGTCTTCATGAAGTTTTTTTACTCTTTCCACCATTGGATCACTTACTCAAATAGGAATCTACTCATATCTCACACCACATCCAGTCAAAAGCTTCTTATGTAGGCCAAATTTGGCCAACATTAACATGAGTAGGAGTCGTATGATGTACATAAGGCTATTGTGTGAGAATATGAATGATAATATAAAGGAAACCATATACTTCTTCCACACCCTGGGTGGGAATCACATATGTATCCAAAGGTGTATACATAGGAATAATAATAGTAGTAGTAGTCTAAACACCTATGGTGTAACTAGTACCTCCACAAAGTATATTAATAATAATGAATGGCCCATGTTTTTATTCCTTAGGTGTGACAATCTTAGATTTTTGTGTAGCTTTAGCTTATATGATTAACTTTAAAAACTCATGCAAATGACAAGGTTTTAGATTAATTCAAATTAAAAAAACTAGACATTTCTTTAACTTGTACAAGATTTACCCCATTAAGGTCAACATGATGGATTATATCTTAGTGTTCATAATTATCTTTATTAGCATTCTCTAGATCAATTATTTCATTATTAACAATATGATATTTTATTTCTATATATTCATTGACAAAATTTTCATTAAAATAAGAAGAAAAAGAATAATAAGAATGAACATTCATCTCATTTATTTCAGCCATTTTATATGGAACCAAAGGAATTTGATTATGATCAATATGTGAATAAATTAATCTAGAACTTCATCTTAGAGGGATAATAGAACTAGCCTTCTCAAATGGCATAAAATGAAATCATGAAAATATGCAAAAGGCTAGGGCTAAAGTGTAAAATATTTATTACCTTAATGTATGGGAAATTAAAAATTAATATGTAAACCCTAAGACAAAATATGAAACATTAGAAAGAAATATGAAACTCTAAGGGATATCTAGGGTTTTTTGTATGTTCTAAAAAATGTGGGGTCACTAAAATGTTTTACCTTATTTTGATTAATATTAACCTAAACTAATGTAAAACTTTGAATTGATTCAAATTGTATAAAATAAAATAATAATACATGAATCAAAATGCAAAAGGTAGAATATGATTGGCCAATTTCATTTTATATAGATATAAATGTCATAAGGGATTAAGATTGATTGGTAAACTAGGTAGATATTCCACTCTAAGCTTAACCAACATGGATCCTATACTCCTAACTCAACATATGATTTAAAAATGAATGTTGTTGACTATTTTTAATGCTAAAACATAGATAAATGTGTGTTGGAAATGAAATGTGCTATGTATTGAACACAAGAAGGAATCATAAGATATACCAAAGCATAATATGAACACACTAAATGACCTGTTCAAACTTGGTAGTATAAAAAATCTAATATGTGACTGTAGACATGTAAAATTAACATTTAAGCTAAAACCATGCACTTATGACCATTATTTTACACACTTAGTTCTAGACCTATATTAGGGCCCCTTTTGATCACTTTTGACCACTTTACACATTCTTCTAAGCTGATATATGACCCTTGAATGAACTTAGCCCTATCTTGGTCAACTTTAGACATCTTTTATGCCATACCTAACACTTAGCATGATAAAATAACCCATTAGACAAGAGTGTCCTAGAGGATAGGAGTGCACTGTTCTAGTGTCCTTGCCCACTCTCCTATCTTCCTTCCAAATAATGATTAATTTACCAACTTCAAAGATGTAAGAAGGTTGAACCATGCCCTAAGAGGCCCAGTTCGAAGGATTTTAAATGATATGACTATATAATCAATTTTCAAACCACTTATCACATAAGAGGATTCTACACTAAAAAACACCAAAATTACACTCGTAAATTGAGAGAAAAATATCTTTTAATCCCAATTTTGATTGCAAACAACCCTATTAGCCCAAGTTTCAAGTTTGAGTACATGTTAAAAGTTATAGGTGATGGTTAAATCATATAATGAATCTATATTGCACTAGCATCTAACACATTACACCAGTTATTCACACACCACCATAACATGGAATAACTACATTAATTTTGATCCCTCCTTGGAGTATTGGTATGTAGGCAATGCTCAACACATGGGATGTTAAGGCATCCCATTGATTCTTTTTTCCCATTAATTTTCTTTAGTATTCACATGTAAAGGAACTAGGGTTTTTGAAGGTAAATGAGTCACATAATGGTCTTTACAAGTGATTGCAAGCTCCTACAATAAATATATGCTCTACAAACAAAGGCATAAAGAACCTATAAACCATGATTTCTACACTTTAAGTGGACATGAACACCTTAGGTTGGATAGGAACACCACCACTCTAGTTTATTCTTCCCAACATTATTATCTAGGCCTAGATCTAGTTGTAGGATCCTAATTCTAGTCACCAGACCTCTTTGCATAGCAAGTTTCAGATCTAGTTTCCTCTTGGAGGCATAATTTCCTGATAAGTCTTTATTTTCTCCATACACTTTTATAATTTTAGAAAGTTTTTGGAATACAATAGTTCTAAATCAATGAATGTTATATTTTTTATATTATTCTCCTAATTTTACACAATAGTGTTGTCATCTAGGGTTTTCACATAAATCCCAAATTTGGTGAACCCATTTATTATTTGAATGTTTCCAAACCCTAACCACAAATGTTTATAGGGTTTATATCCTTATTTTTCCTATTTTAACTTATTATTTTTGGATTTTTAGAGTTGATACATTCTATTATAACATCATTTTCTAGGTTTTAGTGTCATATTCAATGGATAGAGAAAATATCTCATTCCTTCTTCTAACCCTCAAAGTTGTGATAACTAATTTCCATCTAACCAAGTCCTTGATATCATTATCACAAGAGGTAAGGCATCCCATCCTATAATACCAAATGAACATAATCAACCTATCCTTCCTTAATCCTCTCCACCTCCCACATCTCCTCTTTAGGTGTATGTATGCATGTTCAAACTAAAGCAAATAGGGATTGTGTTTGTGAGGCTCTATAGGATCAAATCATCACTATGGGAAAGTTAATATCATAATTATAGAAGCAAAACCATTTTTTTAGTGAAAATATCAATTTTTTTAAAACATCTTTTTCAAATGTGCAAAGAATTCAAAATATTCTATTATTAATCATGTATGTGCATCTACATCTACCAATGTTTTACCTAACAACATTTCAAATCAAAATGAGAAACTACATCAAAATAAATCTACAATACGTGAATCAAAAAATATGAAAATGGATAATAATATTTCTAGTGATATTATAAGGGAAATGATTAGAAATAATTTGATTAAATTACCTCCTCTACATCCTCTAAGGAAATAAAAATACTATTATGTATATCACATAATGCATAGGCATCATATAGATCATTGTTTGGATTTGAAGTGGAAAATACAAACAAATAATTGATAGTGGTGACCCTATCATTGATACATAAATTATGAAACCCACTCACCTTATGAGTAAATCTCCCAAAGCACAAGTGACAAAATTAGAATTAGTATACAAATTGATACCAAAGGATAATTTAGAGCAAGAAAAGTTTCAAAAGACAATGAAAACAAGAAAATGTTTAACAAGCACAATTAGAATAACAAAAATTTCATCAAGCTAAGTTAGAGAAAGAAAGAGCAAAAAAATCATAATATGAAAAATAATAATTACAAAGGGAATAGTTGGCAAAAACAAAGGTTAAAGAAAGAAAGGGTGGCATTACTAAAAGAAAAATTATCAAATCAAATTCAAGATAAGCAAAAAATCATTCTTAAAAGAGGTTTTCTAAAAAAAGAGTCTCCAAAACATGAAATACTTAAAAAATATATGGTTTTAAGTGTGGTTCTAAAGGAGTTAACTAAAAAGAGTTCATCATTCCTAGAACCTTTGATTCTCAATCCCCTCATAGATGGCATGTAATGTACCAATGTGGTGATCAATAACACTATTAAAATGAATGTCCGTATCATGACACTTTTAAAATTTATTGTATATGATAAGGACATTTTAGTAAGATTAATTTATCTAAATCATTTATTAGATCCATTGATATACCTTGCATAGTTGGGCCAAAAACATGTTCAGTGGTATTTCACATACCTCTTAGTTTGACACAATATAATGTTGAATTAGGAAGATCATGGATGACAGTAGTGGGGTAAAAATGGGTAAATATTCTAACCATTTAAAATTTTCACATGAAAGTGCAATGATCATAGTTTCAATGGAATATATAATTTCTTCAAATCAAGATCAACAAAAAGCAAGCATAATTTCAACTAGCATAAAAACATATACAAGTAATGTATATTAGTAGAGGCACATGATACAATATACATTTAAAATGAGATGTAAAAAAGGTCAATACAATAATATGGGGTAGTTACTTATTCATATCTAGATAAAAAAAAGTAAGAGTGGAATTTCACAATGTCAATAAATAGATGATGATAATTAGAATAATATAGATTATTATGATTTGCATGATACTAACTATGCAGAATATGAAGATGAGAATGATACTAATTATGCACAAAGGGATTCCTTTTAGGATATGTTGAAGTTATATCACCATCATCACTTGTACATATATCCTTGTCATAGCATTTTAATTGTACATAACGTTGCCATGTTATATATGCATTTATATAATACAAAAATAATAAAATGTTATAGAAAATAAAAAAATTAGGAGCTATGCATGCTTATATGTACTTTTTCATTCATCAAATCAATTTTGCACATTATTTTATATATATTTTAGCCACTTTTATATCATATGTGCTTTACTAGTGTATATGAGTGACTATATATTACATATGACATTATTCCTAGAACCAATTACAAGTGCTTTTACCATTACATACTTAAAAATTATAGTTAGATAAGAGTGTTTTGGAGGATTGGAGTGTAATGATCCAATGTCCCTCACCCCACTCTTTTCCTAGTGAGATTATACTATCACTACTTAGTTCTGGACTTCACATAGGCTTCATACAACATGTACATTCATCAACTAGCTCACTGGGGCATGGTAAACATAGATTTAATTATTATTTAACCACATTATCTTTCTCTCATACTCAATAATTTACATTATATTACATATTATGATATTTTTCACTCACTAACATTGTGATATACTATTTCCTATTTTAATTACTAAATATTACTCAGATTAAAACTTATCTCTTGTTGATCAAAATACATAATCATGCATGCTTTTTATATTGCTTTTCCTAGCTTCATATCTTGTATGCAATTCTTTATTTGCTTTGAGTAAATTTGAATATGTCATTTCAAAGTGGATCTAAGCCTTTATATATCTAATTTCATGCATGTGAAGACATTTGAACATGTCCTTATGTGTGTTTTCTCTTTGTGAATGTGGACATTTGAACATGTCTTTCTATGTGGCTCTAGCCTCTATTGATTACTTGCATGCACATGAGGGCATTTGAACGTGCCTATGTATGTGTATTATATTTAAGTGAGTGACATTTAAACATATCCCTTGCTTTTGGTCCCTTGGCCTAACATCATGTGTTTTCCATGTGCATGCACTCTTTGATTGTGTGCACCATGGCCATGACATTTTACTTGTTTCTTTGCTCAGATTTAGATGTCATGATAAACATAATGCACCTACCCACTTCTAATTCCATGATGCAAATCATGTATTACTCCTTACGTAGTTCTATTTAGCATTATATACTTAATTACTCAGTTATTTACCTATTTCATTATCACATTTATCTAGATGCACTTCTTGTGAATGCTTATTTTCACATGCATATTACATTATCACTATGCTCAAGTTACATACACAATGATGCCATGTTTTTCCATGATGTCATTTTTACTCTGATTTATAATTTTACATCATAAAAACCTATTTCATAGCCTTTTATTTTGAGTTAATTGATTATTCAAGCTCAACAACTCACCTAAAAAGAGGGGATATTCATAGAGGCTTGTATTAGAGTTCAAGATTCCCATATCAGTACATAGACAATATATAACAATGATTACATAGTTGAAATAGTTTTAGGCTAAAAAAAAACATAGAAAGTCAATTTAGATAGGAGTGCCATATTAGATAGGAGAGCATTGTTCTAGTGTCCTTCAAAATATTATTATCCAAATGCCAAAAAATAGACATTTATAGAATTTATTAGAGCCTACGTGTACTCAAATCAATATTTAGTAGTTTCACAGTCTTAGTTTTTAGAATTACTCATAATTACATAGTTTTGTCTCAGATTTTCTTAGTTTGGGGGTAATCATGTGTATCATGTTATTCTAGGTTGAAACTCAAGTTCTACTCAAAATAATAATTTTTTTACTCAGTCTTAGAATCTATATGCACTAGATATCAGTTGAGGGCATATGTACAACACATTATTTCCTCATTATACTAGTTTTACACTAGTTTCATAGATGGAATGATAATTCATGTCATTCTCCATACTATATACACTATAATTAGATTATACTCAATATTTTTACAAGTTTTACATCAGGTTTTCAATAGAATTGAATCTTATTCCATCTACAATGGATGATTCACTATTTGCACCATTATCTACACCAATTTTTGTACCAAATATAAATATTAGGATTCATATAGGGATTCCAAGATACTCCACTACTTAGGGATGATGATGATGGAGTCAAGCACATTTGAGTTATTGATCACACCCACTGTAGATGAATATTTTGGTATGTATAGTCAAATTCAAGCTATTCAATGTTAATACAAGTAAACAATCTACCACAGTCACAAGTCTTTCACCAATTTTTCATCAAGAAAGCATAATGGTTCGCATACCCAATCATGTGTATTCATTCCTTGTCACTCTCTACTTTATTTTCTTTCAATTTTTGTCATTCATATCAAGTGAAAATTGATATTATATATGTTTGATTGTAGGTTTCTATGTGGAGTATAGTTTAGTGTTATGACATACATCTAGGACTCCTTCCCATAGGTAAGTTTAGGTATGTAATCTTTTTCATTTTATTGTATTACTTTTGATGTCTTGCATTAATAGAATAAAATGGGGGAAAATATAGACACATTAACACTTAAGCTAAAATTGTGCACTTGTGACCATTATTTTACATAATTAACTCTAGACTTATCTTAGCACCCCATTTGATCACTTTCACCACCTTACACACTCTTTTAAGTTAATATATGACCCTAAAATGAACTTATCCTTATCTTGATAAAATTTAGACATATTTTAGGCCCTTCCTAACACTCATCATTATAAAATCACACTTTGGATAAGAGCACCCTAGGGGACAGGAGTGCATTGCTCTAATGTCTTTCCCCCTATCCTATCTTCCCAACAAATAATAACTGGTTTACCAAATTCAAAGCCATAGGAAGGTTACCTCATGTCCCTAAGAAGACACATTCAAATTATTTTCAATGATATGACTATATAAGCACTTTTCAAACCATTTTTCATAAAAAAGGCTTCCACACTAAAAAGCACTAGAATTACACTTGCACATTAAGAGTAGAATATCCATTTTCCCTAGATCTAATTACATAGTCATATTAGCCCAAATTGCAAGTCTGAATACATTTTATAGGTTAAAATTAATGGTTAAATAATCTAATCACGTAAATATTGTAACAACATCTAACACATTCACTAGATATGCACACACCACCATAACATGGGATACTTACATGAAGTTTGATCCATCCTTAAAGTATTGGTATGTAGGCAAAACTCAACACATGAGGTGTTGAGGTCTCTCCCAACTCCAACCACTAACCCATTTTTATCATTTATTTGTATTGGTATTCACATGTCAAATAACTAGGTTTTTTGAAGGAAAATTAGTCACATAATGATCACCACAAGTGATCGTATGATCCTGCACTAGATATAAGATCTATAGATGAAGGAAAAAAGAACCCAAAAACCTTTATTTATACACTATAAGCAGTTAGGATCACCCTAAGTTAGATAAGAACACCACCCCTAGAGTTTCCTCTTCTCGACACTATTGTCTAGGCTCAGATCTAGTTCTAGGATCCTAATTTTAGTCACTAGACCTCTTTGCACCATAAGTTTTAGATCTAGAGTCCTATTGGAGGAATAATTTCCAACTAAGTCTTTGTTTTATCCACACACTTTTCTATTTTTAGTAAGTTTCTAGAATATAATAGTTACAAATCAATGAATTTTATCTTTTTTATATTATTCTCCTAGTTTTGTACAATAGTGTTGTCATCTAGGGTTTTCACATAAATCCCAAATTTGATAAAATAGTGACATAATTGATTTCCCTTTCAACTATGTAACTCAAAAATTATACAAGTTACTACCAAACATGAAATTTATGGACATGGATTTCACTACTACAATATCCAAATCTTACACATATAACTTGTTTTCACCTTTTAAGAACTTCATAGTGCTTCAACACACGTGGAAAAAACACTCATAGCTAAAAAACAAAGAGACAACATGAATAAGGACCCAAAATTATAAACTAAAATGTGAATCTAGATTCAATATTTCTCATTGACTTCTCAAATGATATCTACCTTAAAACAATATTTTATTTATGCCCTTGCACCTTAGAACCTACAAAAGACTTCAACTGAATTATCCCCAAGAAGAGGAAGTGTTTGACACTACTCCTCTACCCATCTTTTGGTCAATGGAAAAAATAACACTTAAATAAGAACATTAATTTTGAAACTACTTCAACACTAATTTTTTCAAATATTTATAGTTATGTAACCTCCATCTACACTTACTAACAATTTATTTATCTTTGATGAAACCCTTAGTTTTAAAGACTACATGTTACTGAATTTATCAATTTAAGAATGCTCATACCATTCCAACATTGATTATAATGTTGTAATTTAACTGAATAATTAATTTCAAATGAAAAATCTTGAGTAAGTGTTTTACATAGTGTTTCACATACATGAATTACATAATTGAGCATGGTGGAAATGAACTAAAAAACTTGTCTAGTGAACTTGATCTATATTTTAGATCATGTCTCCCAAGTTTGAGGCTTTTAAGTCCCTAAAAACTTCAAGTTATTATATAGTGAGGTAATTTATTCACCACTTCTTAAACCTATCTTGTACTTGGAGGTGTATATGTTGAATGAAATTATCATATTTGTGAAAATTTGAGTCCACCTTTTCATACCCTTTGTGTGGCTCATTTCCTTATTTTAAATCTTTCCAATGAATACCCATGTGGGGAAGAGGACAACCTATTAATAATTTCATCTCATGCTATTTTTAAGTATCCTTGTTATGAGTATGCTTGCATTCCACCAATCCATTATATTTATTATCTTTCAAAAAGAGAAAATAAAATTTTCCACTAGTATTAAACAATCAATTATCTTTAGTGTCACTTACCAAGGAGAGTTTAAATTTTATTTCATATGATTTGATGGTGTATATTTTTCCATCCTTAACCAATGGTATTGATTATATATTTTCATGAAATTAGAATCTCTATCATACATATAGGGTTTAAAAAATACTACCAAAAACATCAATAGGCACAACATAAACTAAAAATTCATCAATGAAATGTTCCTTTACTACAAACTTGACTCTACATTGTTTGTAAACCCTTATCTATATTTCTTGTTTCTCCCATGTTAGAGCATAAATATTAGGATGATTATATATTTCCAACACAAGTATATCAACCAACTATTTTCTAATAAAATTTTATTGATAACAATAATAAAAAAGGGTAATTAATTTTTACCATATTAATTTAACTTTGATATGGAAAAGTTTAGAAGCTTCACCTTTAACTTTGATAAACATTACTACCAAAACATACCTTTTTATAAAATACGGTAAATAAAAAACTCTCATCCACATATGTGTTATAGTATATTACTTCTCCTTGAATTGATGTCATGGCCTCTTTATATTTATTTTCTTAAATGGATGCAATTACAAATTCAAATTACAACACATCTCATTGGTATGAATATTAACATCACACTACCCAAAATTCCTTGTATAGTCCTTTTTATCAATATTAGAAGTAGTATTGACCCACCTTTCCTCTTTATAACATTACAATAATTTGAAGAGGAATATGAAATATTATACTCATCCATCTCAAGATATTGAGCTTGAGAACAAGAGCCATCTATGACCTTTGACTTGGAAAGTAAAACCAACATCCTTAAGTGACTACAAAGTCCTCCAACATACATCATGAGGATCTCATGATCAAATTCATATTTTCCTATTTGAACCACCTTATTTCAAAATTCACATGTATAGACATACACACATTTTCATTCTTGTTGCCTCAAAAAATTCCAATTAATAGACGTTTCCTCTTCATAATAAATAGGATAAAATTTATTCCTAATAAAAGTCTTAAATTCACCCCATTTAATAATTAGAGGTATTTACTTCATAGACAAGTAAATCTTACAAAATATTTATTTTCTCTTCATTAATTTGATGCAAATTGAAAAACATATCTAATTGGGTTAACCAATGATCAAGCTCATCCACATTCACCTCACCTTCATATGACTGAATACCAAAATTTTCCATTTATTTGAATGAAGGTGGATATTTTTTGGAATGGGAATTCTCTTTCTTATGGTTGGAAGTCTTAAAATCCTCACTTGATTCATAAGTACCCATAAAAACTCATAGCTTTGAAAAAAAAAGCCTTCATAGTCTTCCCAAGCTCCACAATTGATTGAGAGATGTTTGAAACATTATATTACAATTTGTAGAATATTTATTCACCATATTCAAGTATCCTCTCATATTCATAAGCCATACTTACCACTTTTTTATTCTAATTTATTGTGGATATCTTTTACATTTCAAAAAACCAAATCACATTTTATACTTTCACTCATTGCTCTTATAATATGCATTTGTATGCATAATGGCCACCTAACAAAACACACACTATGGAAAAATTACATGATATAATACCAATCCAATTTTTAAAATAGGTGGATATTCCATACTAATCTTCACCAACATGGATCACATACTCCTAACTTAACATATGATTGATAGATGACTATTCTAGACTACTTTCAATGATAAAATAAAGATAAACAAGAGTTGTAAATGAAATATGCAACAAACTAAAAATAAAAATAAGTATAAGATAAACCAACACATTATATGACCCAAAAATCCTAGAGGGGGAGGAAATCCAATGGGTGAGGTAGTTTCTCTCCCCTTACAGTATGTAATTAAATAATTATACAAGTTGCTTCCAAACATGGTCTTTATGCATAGAAATTTCATTACTAAACTATCCATATATTTCACACATGATTGAGTCAAACTTCATATACACTTCAAATTTATCCAACACAATTAGAATAAACACTCACAAATAGAAAGCAATGAGACAACATGAATAAGGATATAAAATTACAAACTATAATGTGAATCCAATTTCAAGACTCATCACTGAATTCCATGATGATATTTAAATTCAATAGAGATTTTATTTATGGCCTTCCACTTTAAAAATTTTCAAATAGACCAAATGAACCATTTCTAAGAAGAGGAAACATTATAAACTATTACTCTACCCTATTTTTGGTGAGTGAAAAAATCACTATTTTAAATAGCCTGATTTCTCAGTAGTTTCAATATCACCACCTAAAAATACTAGAGGTTATGCAACTGCCTCCTAAAACTAGTGATACTTTCATCATCTTTGAGAAATACATTAGTTTCAAAGTCTATAAGCTATTAATTTCATCAATACAATAATTACAAGAGCATCCTAACACTATTTTGCACTGAAACTTAACTAAATAGTTCAATTCACATGATAAAAATTGAGGAAGTGTCTTACATAGTGTTTCAAATTCATGAATTAAAAAATTGAACATAGTGTAAATAGACTAGACAACATGTATAGTAAAGTAGACCCATATTTGGGATAAAAAATAATTGACATGTTTATTGTTCTATATAGGTTTGAAATAATGTGTAGGTGATAGGAAAGGGTTGAAAGTAGACCTGACTTACTTAGATCAAGAATTAGGTGTTAGTAACTAGGAAAAATCTCATTTATTTATTGAAGCCCACACTATATGATAGTGTTTATCTTCTACCATATTGTTTTGTGTGTACAATGCCTCTCTATTTTATTACAATCCACTATATCAATTTGTAAAACCTTTTTGTGTGTGATTTTAGGTATCACTATGTATGTGGTATCCATAAACCTTTTTACTTCTCTTTAAAAACCTAAGTCCACTTTTGAAAATATGTTTAGGCCCATAAAATGAAAAGAATGTGGGTTGATTTGACCTTAACCAATCCACAGTGAATGGTTGAGTTTTTATACAAATCTAATACTCTGAAGAGGGAAATCAAATCATATGTAGTTCTTCCTATTAGGTGTATTTTTGCAATGTTGTTCCTTTAATGAATGCAACCTATAATTTAGCTTTCAAAAATTGGAAAAAAATAGATTTGGCTTGGAAAAGGTGATTCAGACTTGGATAATAATTTAATCCTTATGGTTGATGGATGAGTTTCAAAATATAGGGCAATCATTTTGATTATGTAAGTGTTAGAATATGTTTGATTGATAATGATATATCATGGAATATGCTGACTACTATGTATTTATATGGTAATTTTTGGGTACTTTCTCAAACCAATGAAATGTGAATTTTTTTGGGCTAACCCCTAAAGGTAATTTAAATTTAAAAAATAATAATTTATGTGTGTGGGGATAAGTATGTTAGTGTTGGACACCTATAGTATTTTGCATGTGTCTAATTTTTTAAAATTTATTTGAAAGAATCTGAATACTGATTTGATGATTTAGAGATAGTTTGAGTATGACAGTGAAAAAGTTAAGTACATATTAGTAAATTTATATAGGTGAGTGGTAAAAAATAAAGAATGTCATACCCATTAAAATCATATGTGTTATTGCTTACAAAACACACCCTAATTTCATATAAATCACAACACCCAATTTGTCTTTTGAGGTTTGGTCTTACTTTCAAGTTCACCTAGCTGATCTCCACCTACTCAATTATTGTTTTATCAAGGATTTGTTTTTTAGTTAAAAACAAATCCATAAAACCATTCCCATTACATATACTGAGTTTAGGTGGTAAATTTACATGCATAAGAATTTATCTAAAAACTTCATATTTCCCCCTAAAAGTTAGGCTAGATCTAGGTATTGTATAAGGAGTAAAATTGATAAAAACCTTAATTATTGGAACTAGGTCACCCGCTAGAGTTTAAAATGGAAATAGGTTGGCAGAAACACTAGTTCCTATAACTACGTCATATTTGACCTAATTGATGGAATAAGGTCAATCCTGATAGGCTTTAGAGGGCCAATTATGTACAAAAAATAGACATATGGGTGGCTTTTCACCATATATTTTGAACCATAACTCTAATTTTTATCTCAATTATTGCATTGTACAGGTTTTTTCAAAACATTGCTGATGAATTATATTTTTTAACCATTATGATGTTGGAATAATGTCAAAACATTGTGTACAATGTAACTTATTTAATGTTCCACATTGATATTTGGCTGTTGATGTTCTTATTGACCCTAAATCAGTCAATTCATTTGTTCCTATCGCTAATCTAGATCCTAACATTCCTATTGGAAATAATTCCATTGATGCATTTGTTCTTTAGGGTTAGTTAGTTTGTGACATTCTTCTTAAAACTAAAAAGTCGACATTTCTGATGGGCCTCAAATTTCTAACATTGTTTACATAACTAACTAAGAGTTAGTGTTTTGATCATATATTTCAATAAGTTGATCAAATTTTCATATCATTTATGGCATCAAAAATTTGATTCTGTCCTTTTCACAATGATGTTTGTTTTAAATGATATAAGTTAACAAATTTAAATTTTTTGACAATCTAACGTTGTGATTTTATTTCTTTTCTATGCTACACATTTAATGAGTTTGGTATATTTCTCCATTTGTCAAAGAAGCAATATGTTTTATTTATTATTTTAGATGTGATAGGAAAGGATGAAGTTCATTTCAAGGTAATAAATCAACATCATTTAATTTTACACTCATTATAAGTGGGAAAAGAATACGAAGTAAAGGAAAAATTGCATAAATAAATCAACTCTTGTGTTAAACATGGGCCCTTGGTTGGTGTGGTTTCATTTTATGTTTATACTACTTTGTGGAGGGAAAACTTAGATTAGGGCTAAATGTCTATATAATACTAGTGCTTTTCTTTTAAATTGGGCTGGTTTATTAGAGTTACAAGATATAGTAGAGGACCAAACACTTATTTTTTGCATTTTCCTACTTTCTTAGCTATATTTTCGCTTGAGATATTGTTAGGTTGTGGAGATAAAAGCTTCACTGATGCAAACAGGGGAGGAGGTTGCTGAGTGTCACAATCACCGACGTCGATCAGGCCAACTCACATCGGTCAGGGTAGACAGGAAGGCAACCGACATCGATAGTATTCAGTCGATGTCGGTCATCTCCAAGTAGATAGGGACCGACGTC
Source organism: Torreya grandis (assembly GCA_037957365.1). NCBI lineage: Eukaryota > Viridiplantae > Streptophyta > Pinopsida > Cupressales > Taxaceae > Torreya > Torreya grandis. The sequence goes on from JARHVA010002675.1 coordinate 1,313,639, forward strand.
GATCACCTGTGTAGTTCAGAACTATGAGTGTTACAGACAGTTTGTTAACGAACTAGTTGTTTGCATGTTAAAGGCTAATTTTAGCCTTGGAGCTGCGGATCTAATTATTGTAATTAGATGTCTAATTATTGTTTACATGAGATCTATATAATAGACTCATGGGCTGTATTGTAAAGTGTGATAGTTGAGTAAGAGCAAGGTTAGCTCCTTCAGAGGGAAGAGAGCAAGGTGTGTTCCTCCTAGTGCCACAGTGCCAAGTGTGTATGATCAGGGAGATCTGCAGGTTATTGCAAGGTCTGGTTGAAGATCCATAGGGGTGATCATTTGGAGAATTAGAAGGGTTATTCATGTGTGTAGGATCTTGGTTGGTAGGTGTGTAAGGCCACATTTGGAGATCTACATGTGTAAGTAAGATCAGTTGATTTGCAGGTGTGTGTGGGTGCGAGGCCAAAGGTGATCTGCGAGGCAGTAGGATCAAAGGTGACAGCAACACAATAGGTAGCAAGATCAAGGGAGATCTACTTGGAGTACGTTGAGTACTTGGAGTGTATGGAGTACTTAGTTTTGGAGTGCATGGAGCACTTGTGTACTGGCAGTAGTGATACATACTGGTGGTACTGACAGTAGTGATACTGACTGGTTGGAGGTGAACACCAACTCTATGTTTGAGTTGTGTGTTGGGACCATAAGAGAGAGAGAGTGAGCTCTTAAAGAGATTTAATATTTATGCCCTAGAGGTGTGGGAGCCCTAGAGGTGTGTAAGGAAGAAGACTGTGGCATCTTTTTTGTTGTATTTCCTTCTGGAAGAGTATTAATACAATTGGGTATTGTCTCTCATATTCTATGTTATTTCTAAATTCTAGTTACTTATTACTTCTAGTTAATTATGTATGTTAAGTTTCTTGTACATGGTAATCAATGGTGCTTCTTAGGTCCTAATAGTGGAGTCAAAGCATGTTTGTTGTTCTAGATTCTTGACAAGTGGTATCAGAGCTAAGGTTGTAGGGAGCAGGTTTGTGTTTGATTATAGGTCACTCTCAGGGGTTTCTGATTGAGTGGGAGTATAGCAATGGCAGAAGAAAGTACACTAAGAATGGAGGAATTGAAAAGCACGAATGGTCAATTACGGTGTTATGGAAAGAAAGAGTAGGTAAAGAAATATTGTTGGTTGGTAGAAGATCAACATGAAGGAATTGAAGAAGTAGATGTTGCAGGTGTTGTTGCACAGGATGCTCTGGGATGTTCCTTGGATAAAGTAGAATCTTGTTTTATAGATTCTATTTCCTCTTTCCATGTAGCCCCATATAGAGGGGTTGGTGTGCCTTGTCAATGTATTGGCAAAGGGGAAGCATTACTAAAATT